>OX596345.1:2668391-2692299 GCA_951394405.1 Coprinellus micaceus
CCAGCCCTTCGACTCCGGGAACAACCTCAAATGCGGATACGCAGATACAAGACACTCCCTGCCCACTGAACGCGAAATCGCCCCCTCGCGTTTTGGAGATTCGATTCACTGGGACGCGTCACGTCGCAACCTGGGTGGACTTACGAATGGGTTGAGTCAAGGCGGGATGATCATTTGGCTTGAAGGACCTGAGTGAGTCGAAAGTATGTCGTTTCACCGTCCCTTTTCCAGTCTTCCCTTGAAGATCGCTGGTCTTGCGTTGACTGCACCCCAACATCGACCCACGACTACCCTCGACCACTCTCTCCCCAATATTCCGCCACCTCGGCTGAATCGCTCGGGCGATTCTTCTGGGATTCACGGTTTCGCTTCGGCACTCGCTTCAACGAAGATCCGATCGCGGACGCCAGACGCTTCAAGCAACACAACGAACACATCGCGGCGCCGTTGAGGAATTCCAACCGCGGGGGTTGTGCCTCGGTTGGAGAAACATATCGGGGTCGGGGTGGTCAACGTCGTTCTGAGGTCTGGTGAGTCGTAGCTCGTCTCACTCCTCCGCATCCCTTCCTGCCGCTCATCGAGATCGCACCCCCTCTCCCTGCTTCATTTTCGCTCATATCGCGCGTTCGTGCAAGTTCGACACTCAATTTTACCCCCTACATACCCAATACCCTTCTTCTTTCCACGCCCTGCGCACTGCTTCGCCTCGGCTGTGTTCTCTCTCTTTTTTTATCCCCGGTGAACGTGTCGTCGTGCCCCCGAACCAATCCCAAACGCGTTCGAGCCCAGGGCTCCCCGCTCGTTGACTTCTCTTCGGATCGCTCGTACCCATCCCCTGCACCCCTCCCACGTTACCTTGAAGCACTTGAACACGCCTCGTAAATCATGCGAGGAGACTCTATCAATCGCCGTTCTCATTTGCGTGCAATACCATTTCTTTTTCCACGTCCACGAGTGCATTGAATTTCAATGGCCAGGTGAAACCGTGAACCGTGGACTCACGGCACCACCCCAGGTGTCTCCCTCTAGACACGGTTCCCCGCTCGAGACTCATGGGACTCACCTCTCCTTCAAATAAAATTTCAATCCTTGTATACATGTCTCTATTTGTACGAACTAGCTATGGGAACCTCGACACATCCACATGTGGAGGTGTAGCACTTCGAGCTTCCCTCATGTGTGTTGTGGCCGCTCGAATACAAGTTCGTCTGGTCCCAAATGAATTGTTGCACATCTGTTTTGCGTTTAGCGAGCCCGACTGCACTCTGAATTTTTCGTTCAACGAGATCTTTGGCAGTTATGTTCGCACGGTGGTCCGGCGGTTCGGTTCATAGTGGGGGTTCCCTCAGCTGGTGTTCGGTCGGTCATCTGCCCCCGTACCTTATAAATGTATTGAGAGTTTGACACCGAATCATACATTCTTCACCCTCCGGTTCTCCACCTTTCTCCAGACGTGCACTTACCCTCCTCTCGCTTCGGTGCTCTGTGGTGTTGTGTAAAGTCCCTTCCTCATTCGTTCTATTCGTTCAAATTTCTATCTCTCTCTCGCCTGCGTGAATCTTACGCGCTTGTGCTGTGGTCTCTCCGCTGCTGGATCGAGCCTGTACGTCGCCATTATAGGTATTCGTTAGAATACGGAAAACATCACTCAGAGGTACGTTCCTCTTTCCTCAACATGCTCATCCCTTTTGAAGAAGCCAGACCTCACATCGCTCGTGTTATATTCAATGCAGGCACTTGAGAGGCACACGGCGCACGGGGAAACGGGGAACGGTAACCAAGGTGTCGAACTCTTTGACGAATTCTTAGCCTTGTTACCGAGTCCAGTCGTCTCCCAATCAAGGTACGTAGCCAATCTATATTTCTCAAATTCGCGTAAGGGCTGTTTGGCTGTCGGTGACGCCTACGATGATATAGAGGGGTGGATTCTAGAGGTAAAGGTAAGTACGCATTCCTTTCGGGATGCGAGGGTTGGATACTGACCTCTAGTGCCGGTACAGGATTCTCAAGTGCCCGAGCACTGTAGAGCTGTCAGGCCAGGCCCCAAGAGCTGTAGAGTGCGTAAGTAAGTCGCGTTTATTCCGATGTTCGGGGGCACGCACTGCATACTCACCTTCCCTCTCACAAAGCTCTGTCGTACGCTAACGGGCCTTCCCTGCCTCGAGAACGACCGGCCGAAGGTTCCATGTGGACATCGCAGCACTCCTTGTAGCCCGAATCGCCTCCAACAAGTTCCCGAGGCGTTGCTGGAAGTCTTGGTCCCAAGGTGAGAGAGTCTTCGTTGATTCGCGCTTGGGATGTGTACTAACGATGCGATATGTTCGTTTAGACACCTCTGGGAGTTATGAACACATTCCAGTGCCAGCTGTGCACTCTCAGTGCATGGGCCCCAGTGCGAGATAGATTGCGCTGAAATGGGTGGAACGAGTGCGGGGGGAGGAGTGAGAGAAGGAGAGTGGCGAGTGGGTACATATTTTCCCCTTCTACTAAGAGCAGGGACAACTCAGGCCCAGCCCCATCCCGTCGCTGAGCCTCTATCCCCGTCGTCAGCGGTAATCTTCACCTTCACACCCCACGTCCGTCACCCGAGCAAACAAACCTGTACGTTTGTTCAGTAGCCACC
Source organism: Coprinellus micaceus (assembly GCA_951394405.1). Taxonomy (NCBI): domain Eukaryota; kingdom Fungi; phylum Basidiomycota; class Agaricomycetes; order Agaricales; family Psathyrellaceae; genus Coprinellus; species Coprinellus micaceus. The sequence goes on from OX596345.1 coordinate 2,671,015, forward strand.
TTTGTAGGCGTTCTCAGTGGATGGAGGGCTGGGTGACAACGGTAAGCACGTATACCAAATGTAGATCGCGGTGCACAGACCTTTGGCTTGGGTCTATAGGCGCCCAGAGGCGCGTAGACGAGGGCCGAGGGGTCAGCTACAGTGGTGCCAACCCTGAGTCCCGTTGCAGGGAATACTACGCCCGTGTATCCCACTGTACCCCGCCGTTCACCCAGCCTCCAAACCAAGAGCAATGTTTCCCCAGTGAACTCTCACTCAGGACCAGTTGCAATTGTTTCCCCAGCTCGGGTTCAGACTGGGGTGGAGTGAGGATATTGCGCTGACTACGCAACCAGGTATCTGCCACACCCGTTTGCATGTCGCTCCAAGGCCCTGTCTTCCCTCCCTGTACGACCACCTATTCATATTCGGGCGGTCCGTATCTGGGGCTCTGCTCGAGTGGTCGACTCAGACCGTCGTCTCTCCCTGCCAGTATTAACGGGCGATTTCGAATTCGTAGCTAGGCGTCAGTGTTCGTCGATCCTCGGTAACCATTTTGTGATACTTGTCCGTCTCCGAATACAAGGGCGCTTATCGAAGACGTACCTCCGTCGCCGTGGCGTCCAACCTGAAGCTCACAATTAGGTATGCATGCGGATACCAGACTCCCCGACGGATCGAGTCTGGACATCGGTCGTGGTAATCCCCCTCGGAACTAAAACTAGTCCTACACGCGAGGTGTACGCGCGGGTACTACGAAGCTCGATCGGGACTTTATCAAGGGAGATGGTATGATTCTCCTCCGAAACGGTAGAGTTGGGAATCGTTCGTATCACAGTCGCAGCGAACGACTTGCGCACAGGTCATTGTGGAGTCTGAACGCACCAACGTTGGCGTCACCCGACCCCACGACCGTATAAGGTGTTTCCCTAGCCTCGAGGTATACACCTCACCTGGGGAGGATACATTCCTGGGATTCCCCCGCAACGGCGAGCTTAATGAACGACTTCGTTCCTACCAAGACAGTAGGTGAAAGATCGTGGCTATCGCTAAACGATAGTTGTGCTTCTACGCAATTCGTCTCACTATGCCATCTCATCGGGCTCGTTGGACGCGATTCCTTGCATTTCGCTTGCATGCTGGGTATCGTGCCTTTCAATCGTGTAAACCTTAGCATACTATTATGTTCCGATGGACATATACAACCGTGAACGTCCTTCTCTCCCAGCCGCGATACACGACCTCGACTCAAGGTAGAACCATGATTCACGTAGTCGATAGGAAACCGTCCTCGACACGGACTTTGAGACTGTGCTCGAACGGATTCATTTCCGAATCGCCCCCATCGTTGGTCCCTCGACATCTCGCTATCTCTACCTCGTCGCAGCATGATATTGATTTGGATGGCAAATGGTTACGCGACGTGGATAATCGTCTGCATAGTTGACGTTAATCGGAGAAACCAGTACTATTCAACATAGAATATGTACAAGTGATGTACCACCGACAACGTCATTTCACTGACACCCGCCAATGAACTGTCCGTAACGCGCCAGACTGAAGCATATACCCACCTGAAGCGTACTGGGCGTCCCCAGTGCGATGCTACGGATTTTCTGCGAGGTCTCCGGCCATGTTCGATCGGGGCGCATAGGCAGTCTTCCGAGGGTTACGAAACTGAAGGTCACCGTCCGTTTCGACGACCACCCTCAACTAATTGACAGTAGTGCCTAGTCTCCCCGAAACAAAGCGATAGACTTCCTAGCCCAGGAAAGATCCAAAGCCGCATTGCGTTTCGGTACACCTCTCGCTTTCTCCCTCGCTCCCGGACTAGAACAGCTGAGCGAACCTCAGTGACAGGTGGCACATTGAACGTTAGTGCGGCATCTTCTGTCACGCGAGATTGCGGAACACGCCAGACCGGGGAGGGTCGACGGGGAAGTGAAAGGACGTTCCTGTGGCGTTTTCGGTACGCGCTGAGAGAGAGGAGAAGAGAGGTGAGTCGAGGTGAGGGTGGAACCCAAAAGGACATTCACGAGACGAAGAGTAACGGCTAGCGCAGGAGGTAGCTTGGCCAGACTGAAAGACTCGACTCGACACCAAACTCCAGTCTGCTCGATTCCGAAGGAGTGAGATCGCGAGATAGATCAGTGATAAAAGCCAGATCTTACAGGTTCAACGAGGCCCTGCCGTCGAAGAGGTGCTCCTGGGACTGACTACTGACGCGAGTGACATCGAGAGGGTCATCGAAGCTTGTTTCCTGTACTGTCGCGAGGCCGTTGACACGATCACTGAGAGGTATAGATTCAACGTTGAGGCGGAACGACCCCGTTCTCAGTGCGACTCCCGGCGATCCGAACTCTCTAACCTCGATCAAAGGATTCCCTGCCTATCTACCCTCAAACGAGAGTCTAGATTATAGCCCGGGACACCAGGGAGATCCGGAGGAGTCGGATCACTCCAGGAGCGCGATAGAACGGTTCTCAATTGCACAACCGGGGTCGACCAAGGGAATGCAGAAGACTCGATGGTATCGTAGTCGCTGCCCCAGGAGAAGGATCAAAACAGGTGTACCCAGACAGAACGACCTCGACGATTTAGACCGACCCGCGTTTCTCTTCTCCCGCAATCCTCCACACCGGCGGCGATAGATCAAACCGAACCCAGCGTGGTTGTTGCCGAGGGCCGTATGCGTACGGATTTGGAGACTCCGGCTCACAGCTGGAGCGAAGGACCGGGGATGGCGATGTCGCAGAGATGGCGATGGTGGTCAAGAGCAAGAAGCGAGGACGACGCACGGACCTCCCGCGAGCCGTCAATTAGATCCGGCAAACGCCGAGCCCCTGTCCATGCACGTCATCGTTCCTTGAACAGCAACTTCCACATCGCTCTCCTCGTACCCTTGTTTCTGCGGATGCGGGCTCAGATATACGGACGACTAAGAAGATATAACGAACGACGACGGCAAGTTGGCACGCCAGCAAGGAAGATGCGCGGTTCGTAGGCGTACGGGAAGATACTGCAGTGCCGTGATACGACGCGATGGCCCAACCACCACGGGCGGAATGGTGCTCGAAACTTTCCCTGGGATCTGGATGAGGAAGATACGAGGGTGAACAGAGGTAGAGGGGTCTCGGACGGGCGTAGGAGGGTGTCTGAGGAGACGAAAGCGCAGACGATTGGGAACTTTGATAAGGATCTTCGTGCGTACCATCCTCCTCACCCGCCCTTCGATATCCTTATGAGACCTCGACTTAAGGAAGCCAGTATTGAAGGGTATAAGTGATGAGTGCGTAACCCTCTTCTTTCATTCATATTCTCCAGCTCACTGAGCCTCCGTGAAAAGGCAAACATCCCAACTCTAGCCCCAAGCGAGACGCACATCTCTGACCCGAGTGCCAGACGCCCTTCAATCCTATCCATTCATCCTTTTTCTCATCCCTTCGCCTCTTCGCCTCACTTCGAACCTCCGCTTGGACTGGTTCTATGTCTCACGCCGCCCTGTCAAACCGTCTATCCTCGCCTGAGGCGCATGAAGGAACACGAACAAAACGAAGACGTCGGACCCTTCGACTGATCCACGTTCGACATCCAGGCGCGCCTATCCATCCAGCCCACACACCTGCTCCATCGTACGGCTCCCTCCCCCGCCAATCGCGCGACCTCCCAAGATCTCTGCGCTTTGATGTTGAGGATCCCTGCGCGTGGTTTTGTATGCGATATTGTGTTTGTATCTGTGTCAACGAACCCGTTCTCCTATCTCTGCCGTTCGTCGCGAGGAGTTGGCCTCCGTATCCTAGGTCTGCGCTGCTTCGACGGACCTATGCCCCGTTTCTCCTCGACACCCTTGGAGCCTGGCTACGGCTCTCGATTCAGATACGGCCTTTACAAGGCTGGGCGAGGGAACCAGCGTCGATGTATCGACAGCGCCGCGGTGTCGTAGAGTGAGGATATCTCGCTCGTCATGAATTCGATGGGAGCGAGAGACCGGGAAGCGAGTCGGGATTGGGGAGTGGAGCGACGTCCGTATCGAGAAGTGTGAAACGAGGGGGATGGAGACGGGGTTGAGTCGGCGTTGGATTGGAGAAGAGGGTTGAGAGGGGAGGGTTTGGTCCGGGGACGGCGGGTGTGAGTATTGGACCTATAAATCGAGGGCGCGTGGCAGGGGGTGTATGGTGGACAACGGAGGCGCTGGCGAGAGTGCGAAGGGTACGGAGGAGCGGGTAAGGAGGTGTCTGTACGCGTCTAGGACGATGGTACGGTCTCGCTTGTCCGGCGAGACGCGGTGGTGAGTAGATCCCCATTTCTGTTTGGCCTTTTCACGTTTGCCTTCGCTCTCGCCTTTCTTTTTCGTCGTTCCGATTCCTTCCTCGTCCCCCTTCCCGATTTATCTGTCCGTCGTCGTCATTTATTCATCCCCTCGTTCCTTCCTCAGGTTCTCCACGCCCCTGTTTCCTTCGCGTTTCTCTGTACGCGTGAGTGGCTTCATCACTCTTATTCGGTTATCGCTGTTGCGAGAGCTTTCGGGTGACCGTCAATTTATCATACCGCTTCTTAACGTTCAGAGGAGATGATGAGAAGACTGACGCCGCGTCAATTTAGGTACTCACTAGCTGTCTTTCGGTGGTCAACGTCGGCCCACTAGGATAGCCTTGACCTTGAGTTCGGTGAGTTTAGTCCTGCATCCCTACACGCTTTCTAGACACGTTCGACCGGTTTCCTAACGTCATTCTCGTCTCTGTAGATCCCGGTCCTCGGTCTTCAACGTGCCCTGGGAGCAGGACGGGTGATGAAGTAGGGCTTTTAGAGTCAAACGGGCGTCAGTGGCTGCTGGCGGGACGATCGACGGAGAGAAGAACTTAAGCACCTGTGAAAGGGGGGCGCCATCGTAGCGTGATAAGTTACCGTTGAGTTGTACTTACGCCGAATATATTGAATTCAGGATGTAGTACAGGTTTCTCGTTTGACGAGCGACGATAACCTCCGGATGACAACATGCCCTCTAACCACGATGCCGACGCCCTCGACTCTGCCTCGATGGCTGCCTTGGACGGCGCTCGTCATTACTCCCTACGTCGATGACCATGGGTTTCCCGCCCTTTGAAATTCCTTCCTTGCACCGGCTGGATGGACTCGAGCCGCGCTCCTTCACCCCGCCCTGCTCGAAAATTCCTGGGCGGCGCCTATACGTACTCACACGTCCATGAACGTGGTTTAACCATGGCCCCGCCACTCTGTTCGTCCCCTAGCCCCCGAACGATCTGTCTGGGCAGGCGTACGGGGTTCTCTATACCGTCGATACAGCAGTGAGTATCTTCGGTGCGTCTTTTGGACTCTTTCTCCTTGTCCATGAGCCTAGGAACGAAGGCAGGGTGACTCTTTTCCTCTATCTCACCCTGTACAGCATCCAGACTGGTGTTAAAAAGGATACTATCATCCCAGTAAAGGGAGGGATATTATCCTTTCTGACACTCGCTTGAACGTTGTTTCGAAACGTAGGAGCCTACGTCGGGCCAGGGTATCGAGGGCGTACCCATAGCGTGGAGAGCAGGTCGTAGTGGGTATTCGAGTCAGAACTGTACCGCGTGTGGTTCCAGCAACAAGTCCTTCACTGCTCGTCCTTTCGTCGAGCCATGAAATCCAGTGCTCCCTACAATGGCGCAGAGAAATCTGGAGTCTGGTGCGTGTCCTTTCTTACAGTATATAGAGATTTGGGTCGACTGACCCCCGTTCCGGTAGGAAGTGAACGTCAGTATGGTCGTCCTCTCGGCCTCTAGGCCTTGGGCTCTGGTTATGTATCCCATCAGCGGATGTGCTGACATCCATTGTGCTTTCCCATGCGAAAGCGCAGTTCTCTGGCCGATGCATCGTGAAGGGTACTCGGGTTGCCCCCGGTCGTTCGACTCCGAACGTTATTGGTGCTAGAACACTTTTGTCGAGCAACCCCTTGGTATGTTTTCTACCTATCTTGACCTGTACTGCTAATCAGGTTTCTTGTCGACTCAAATCCGGTGAACCGTCCAATTATACCGGCACTGAGTGCGATTTTCGATCTACTCACGTCGTTCAAAGCCACTGACCAACCACCGGTGCTCTTCCTTTCTAGGTTTCGCTGCGCCAGGAGTCTTCTATGATCACATTTATTCAGACATCGCAGAAGTAGAGTCGCCGTCGTCGAAGAGCTGTTGCCTGCCCTTTCAACCACCGACGCCCGACCTCTTCAATCGCTCCAAGGACACATCTGATGAAACCAGTAGCAACAGTTCAGCTGGGCAGTTACTGCGTTTACCATGTGCAAGGACGGCACATCGAGAACCATTCGATCGCGTAGAAGACACTCCCGAGGCCGCGAGGCCGTAGGAAAGGGTAGGTGAAGTGCACTTGTGTATGATTAGTTCTTGCCGTCGTAGCGGTGAGCACGTTGCCCTTCCGTTTATCTACGGTTCCCTACCTCACCATTCTCTGTATATTTCCACGTAGTTCCGTGGTGTATATATACACCGTGAAATGCGAGGAATTTTCTCTCGAACCGCATGGCCCCTTGTGAACTGTCCTCCGCCATGCCGTGCTCCCGTTTATGCACCTTTGGAATTGTCTCTCGTAGTTTCGGGCCCCGTGCCCATTTTTCGGATGCAGGCTTCACGTAGTCGACTTGTTCTTCTTTTCCTCCGAGGCGCTCTTCATGCCAACTTGCCGTGCACACTCCAACTCGGGGAGACCGTCCGCGATACGCTGGCGATGAGAAGCAGTGAGGGAAAGAAGTCGAGGCGGCCTACGCACGTATTGGGCCGATCCGTCTCGACCTTACAATGCAACTATCCAGGACCCCGTCCTCTATTTCCAAACCTGTGTGAAAAGCGGCTTAACGGACGGTTTCGAACATACACATTCGGGGAAAGGAATGGGGATGGCGGAATGGCACAAGGAGAGTCAGGTGAGACGAGCGATCATATATGCATGGACCTATTAGTTCTGCGCTCTTCCCGTCCAGCGCTGCGCTCCTCTCGATACGGAGGGATAGGAAAACTCCGCAGAGAGCAGAGCAGCGAGCTCCAGGCCATTGACTCGGAGAGGGTGAACTGGGAGCGTCACTTTCGACGCTAGTTCTTCCCTTTCTCAATTCGGCGCCTTGTCTCTGACTCTACTTGAACACCACTCGCACTCTTCCCTTCCTGCCTATCCTACCATAGTACGGTCCTTGCTCTCGTTCAGATGTATTGTCGATCCGATTGAATCAATGAATATATTCTCTAATTCACCAAGTCGGGATGTACAGCACTCCAGAGCGAGTGAACCAACGGCGTTCTTGGACCTTCCGTAATGTGCAACTACTTTGCATACCCGGTCGCCTCGTGGGGTGAACCATGTTTTCATGTTCTCCGTTCTCTTCTAGCCACACTACTCACACCGTCGATTTGAATTTCGGTCTGAGACGACAACGAAAGCACGCTGTGACTTTCTCTGACTTTCCTCGATCACCCATTTCTCTCCCTCTAAACGCCAAGTCTGTTCTGATACCTCTGGTGTCGTAACTCAACGGCTTGACATCTCAGATAGGTTTCTGCTTCCCTGGATCCCCTACGTACACTTCGGCTACTGATCCTCGCCTTTTTCGACTGTATCCAATAAGCTGGAAACGGGTACTCACAACAGCGCCTTATGGTGCACGTCGTATCCATCGTCCAATTCCCCTAATCCCTCCTTCGATACTCTCATTTATGTTCCTCGTCCTGATCCTTCACCCGAGCGGCCAGGTAACCAAGAAGACTAGGGCACGCTAGAACGTGGACACAAGTTTTCATCGAAATCAAACCGGGGTCGGTGCGCTCGATTATTATCATATCGGGGACTGGCGTTATGCGTCAAGTACTAGTACCTATCATGTCGTTCTAGTTACTAATGAGGAGATTGTGGGTATACGAGGCACAAGACGCATTCTACAGGGGCGTTGGTGATGTAAAGGAAGATCGGGAACGTCGGTGACAATTCGGAAACGAGATGTTGCCTACAAAAAAGAAAGGCGCGTCACCTAATCGTAGGCGAGGTTCGCGAGATAGAGGTCGAACGAAACCAAAGATGCAAGAAAGACTCCACGTTGCACGTAGTCCAAGTTGAGAGAGAGTGCGACGCTAGCAGGGACCCCGCTTCCAGTTGGGAGACTAAAGACATAAAATTGTGCCAGGGAAGAGCCGACGAATACGCTTCGAAGAACACTACTGGAAACGCACTTGAAATGACGGTTCCAACTCGGGGGTCCGACACTTCCAGCCCCTCGCACCCCCGTCGTGCGGCCACTCCGCGTGCCTGCCGCCGACGCACAGGGAAGAGGAATTCACAGAGCAAGTGTTTGTCTGTGTGGTGGCCTGGCGAAGAAGGGGAGTCAGCGATGTAAAAGGCGGTGAGCACGACGACGAATCGAACGGGGATGAGCTGCGAAAGCGGAGAGGGAATCCGAATTGATATCGAGGGAGGAAACCGACAATATCTAGGTTCGAGGTGCCGAGGAACTAGAAGGTTTTGGAATTGTGCCAGCTTGAGCGGTGGGTAGGACCGAAATCGGATCTCGATTCGACTCTCGAACACGGGCTATCCATTGAGCGTCGAAGTTTAGAGGTAGCCTGACGACGAGAGAGTGCAATACGGCGAACGCACTCTAAATCCCCCAGAACGCGAACCAAGGAAGCAAGGGCCGTTGATGGGAAGATACGCCCAGTCGTAGGCGTGTAAGGTCGAGCGATCAGAGGCCGGGGAGGGCTAAGGCGCGAAAGAGAAGAACCGCGTATGACGCTCGGGGGTGTGAGTCGGGCGTTGATACCCCGGGATATAGTCATTTTGGGGATGAGGGCGACAGGCGGATATAGGCACTCTGAATTCCACAAACGACGTATGAATGTGAGCATTTCGGTGACGACGGACATGAATCGAACCGCTTCCAGCCGCGAAAATGGGTGATGACGGTTAGAGCTTCGAGGAAAACGAGGAGACAGAGCTCAGAAGCGACAAGAATTGAAGTTGAGAAAGGCTTGGACTCGTGCCAGCCGATGGTACCACCAAAATGGACAGTAGGATATCACATCCGAACGCGGGCTATCCTTCGAGCGCCGAACTGCAGATGTATCCCAACAATGAGTCCAACCCATCAAGGCCAAAAGGCAATGCGGTAAACACATAGGCCTTCCGAGGAAACGAGAGGCCCACAAGACGAACACCCATTCGTGAACGAATGAGGCCGGGAGATCACAGGTAGGGCGTGGTTGAGAGGTGAAGGGCGGACAACACCTGTAGCGGCGAGCTGGACATTGACCCCCCGGACAGGCGGGTAGGATCGCGTAACCGTGAATAATATATTATTATGTGCCCATCGGGACTATTGCAGTGAAATCGGCGCCAAAGACGATGTTAAAAGGGAATCGAAACGGGGGAGATGACGAACGGGGAGTGAGGGATGGGATGTTGGAAAGTGGTGAAGAGGACCGGGGAGGAGGTAGGGGAGTTCGGAGACACTACAGCGAGATATCGGAGTGAACTCGATTAGTAAACACATGGAACGATGTAAACGAGGTGATAACGCAGAGAAAAGGATGGACCACGTAGAGGTGAAGGTGAAGGAAGGAAAACGGCAGGAGGCTGCCGTCGCGAGGGTGAACGTCAAGTGAAAATATGGTTTCCTACTCACTTTCGTAACGCCTAGGGCGCCCCAAATGCCGCGCGTTCCTTCTCCTGGGTCAAGGCTGCACCTCCTCGAGCTTCGGATCGCGATAGAACCGCTTGAGTAATTCGGCGGCGTACATTCCTCTTGAATCGGTCGTCGAAGTCGGTCGATTGGGGTGTGCGGTCCAATCAACGAGGTGGATCGGACGTTCGGTGTGCAAGGTCGCGAACGCAAGGAAGACCTCTGGTGCACCGAGAAGGACAGGCTTGAAACCGTCTATGAAAGAGCGATGGAAGAGGGAGAGGGGGAGCGAGGGGTGTAAAGCTGTATATCAGCTCTTCAGCTGGATAGGAAAGCATGAGTCAGATATGGGATGGTAATCGACCGATTACGCACAGTGAATACCGCCTCCATCCCACAATGTCAGCGCCCTGCCCTGCTCCATCCTGACCGAGATGGTCGTGGCGGTGGAGACGGAACCTAGGAAGGGCCGCGCTTTTCCACTCCATCTGCCCAAGGGACGTAGGTGGAGGGGCGATCGAGGGAGTGTTTGGGGGACAGGGTGAAAGGCGATCTAAGCGAATTCAGGTTCTGCACTACGCTGGTCACCGAGACGCGCTGGAAGGCGAAGTAAGATCGTCTAGGCATACCTCGCAGTCAACAGGACGAGGTAGCCTCGACGACGGGTAGCCCGTAGTCCTCTCGTCGTCCGCGAAGGTGTTGTTGGAACTCGGCTCGCGTCGAAGCGCGGTGGAGACGGAGGGAGGCCGGCCGGACGCACGGGGCAAGCCCACGCGGTGCGGTGGGAATGCGAAGTTGATGCAAGGCGTGCAGGGCTTTGGCTCCAACACCGACGATGAGGAAGATGGGCTTCGACTCCAGCGAGGAGGAAGGCACGAGGAGAGACACTGTGCGTAAGAGCGTTATAGCGTCTTTCATTTCTTGTCTGTGCCGGTGCCTTGGATCTAGGCTCGATCTCTATCCACTTGGCTGATCGCTATCTCTCCTTCTTGACGCTATCTCCGACGAGGACGAGGACGATGACTTCTCTGCGTCCCCAAGGTTCTTCTCTATGTCGTTGACTCTCCTCGGCACTTTCGATCCACTGGCGTACTGCTCTAGAGGACACGGCGTTCCTACCTGGACTCTCAATACGACTACTCTTTCCCCGCGGTCGACTATTCTTTCCTCGCGCTGAACATTTTCCAGTACCCACACAATCGACACGCCTCCCCACTCCCTCTCAATTCCATCCTCAGTTCCCGTTCCCATCCACGCCAGGCGCTTTGCTCGACGACAGCTTCTACCCCAACCAGAACGAGGGCATGGGGAGAGATGCTGCGTGCATTTCAGTGCGGCGTCACGCGTCGTAGGGTGTCCTTCTTCAGTTCTTCTCGTCTTCTGCGCCGCGTCGACGAGCAGGATCTGGCCTCGATCTCCGACAACGCCGAAATCTTTCTTCTTTGACGATCGAGGGATACGGACGTTCGAGCGTCTACGCGCCGACGTCTCGTCTCTGGTTACAATATATCTTGATCAAGCAATCTCTATCGCCGGCGTCTCAAAACGCTTCGACTCTTCGTCGCGCTCAGGATAACGGATTTCCACTGGGTATCAACGCATCGACCGCCTCCTCCCTCCCCTCATAGACCCTCGACACCTCCATCGTTCCGGGGTGACCTCGTGATCGAGGCGTACTGCGAGACGCTTTTGTTGTCAGGGGTTGCGGGGGGTGGGACGCGTGCGTATGTACATTCGTACATCGTCGCGGTTCTCGAGCCCTCGCTCTCAGGTATATCAATCCTCCTTTTCCGTCTGTCGTCTCTCTCACCCGACGTCCACTCAACACCGGCACTTCGACGCACGCCCCACTCCCTCTCACCGCCGTCCTCACTCCCCGTCCACGTCCGCGCTCTCTATATCGAGGGCTCTGCACGTCTTACGCTTGGGATTGTGAGATAAGAAACTGGAGGGAGTGGTGAGCGTGTTCGTTCGTGCGTTTATCGTTGTTATATCTCTCTCGTTTTGTTCTGGTGTCTACCTCGCCTCGACGTAGACTTCCCCTCTATCTCGTCTCGATGTGGACTTCTCCCCTCGGCTGGATCGCCCACTGTACGCATTCGACCGTCTTTCGATTCGGTCTTCTCTACGTTCAGCGAATGCCGACCCCCCGAACCGCATCACCCCTCCCATCTAACGGACCCTCTCACTCCGTACTCCCAGATCGAGCTCGTTCGACGTTAACGAGGGGTATTGAGAGACGCTGTGATGGAACGGCCGTCACTATGGGAGGGAAGGGCGCGGGCAAGCGTTTGTGGGTCGATCTTGCTTTTCTCTCTCATCCAGCGTTCGCCCAATCAACACCGACACTTCGACTCCCTACCCACTCCCTCCCGACACCGCTCTCACTCCCCGCCCCGTCCGCCCTCTCTTTAGAGTGGCCTTGGCGTCGGACGCTTGGGATTGAACTCGTGGAATTGAGGGGAGTGGTGAGCGCGTTCGTTTGTTCGTTCGTGCCTCTAATAGAGCAGTCTCTCTTGTTCTGTTCTGATCTCTACCTCGTCTCGATGCGGACTTCTCTCCTCTATCTCATCTCGATGCCGAATTATCTCCTCGGCCGGATCGGCGACTACGTGCGTTCGTGTACTCTATCGACCTCGCTTTCTCTCGACCCACGTCCTCAGCCAATGTCGACGCACCTCGACTCCCTCATCCCTATCCTTATTCCACCCACATACGGACTCTGTCTGTCACCCAAACGGCGACCGGCCGGACCCTGTCGGAGGGGCTCTCCCTTTAGATAGACGCCATCCCCCCTTAGATAGACGCCACCCCCCCTATAGACAGACGCCAGGCATCCGGCGGGTCCGGAGGTCGTCGGCGGGCATTGCCCAAAGGCCTAACCACCCCTAATGGGTCGTGCTCGTCGTCTCTCCCGCCTTTGCTCATCGTCACCGCCCTTGCTCGTCGTCGTCGTCATCACCTGCCTTCCGCCCTCCGCTCATTGTTCCCCGCCAACACGCCCGTCATCAACGCGTCACCGCCACTACACCTAACTCGCCATCAACGTCGTCGACGCGTCCTCATCGCCGATCCACCCCTTGCTCATCGTCACTGCCGCCGTCAACGCGTCTTCACCATCAATTCACCCCTGCTCATCGTCGCGCCCCGCCGTCAACGCGTCACCATGGCTGATCGCCTTCCGCTCATCATCACCACCACACCTCTCGACACGTCGTCGCCCTTCATCATCGCGCCCCGCCCTCGACGCGTCTTCACCACGGCTCTTGACGCGTCCTCGCCGTTCATCAATCGTTGCTCATCGTCACACCCGCCCTCAACGCGTCTTGCTCAACCTTCATGCATTCCCGCTCGCTCACCACACCCAATCCCGTTCGATTCTCGACCACGCCCAACGTCAAATCCTAGGATACGTCTACGCATGTCGTTTTCTCGTTGGGCGATGTCCTGAAAACCCACGTATGTCGACTTTCTGCGCACACTTAGGGCACTAATGATCTATTTAGGGCGTCCTTCCAACCAGCTACGCTCATTGTCTTGAGCCCGCCTAACCCTAAACATAGCATACAGCCCTTCTTAACCTCCCTCTCTACCTGCGACGTGGCAAGCTAGTACAGTAGATAGTCCTTACCAGCTCGCTCTGTACTTGCATAGACACAATTGAATACACCCCGTTGACGCCCGTCTGGCTGTCTACCTACCACCACACATCCTCGTTAGGCGGTGTCCTGAAAACCCGCGCACGTCTCGTTCCTCTACACAGCCTATCCTCTCCCCAACGCATGCTCAACACTCAACCCTGCTCGTCACTCACCACATCCCCAGTGACGGCTCGTGTACATTCACCCTTAGGGGTGAATATCAAGCCCGCCTAGTATCAAATTGTAGCATACAGCGTCCTACCCATTCACTTTTCATCTGGCCAACTTCTGACGTGGCAAACGGTGAGGACAGAGCTCGCGTGGCTCATACTCCCTTGCATAGCGTAGACTCTCCTCCTTCGCATAGCGTAGAGGCTCGACATGTACACTTATAGACAGCCTTGAATACCCCTTGTTGACGCTTCCCTCACTGTTCCGCTGTGAGATTCAAGCCCGCGCTGCCGACTACTCGTTCGAGGACCGCGCCTCTACATGTAGAGGTGAGCTCACCGAAAGGGTTACTTGATCGGCGATTGTCACTGGTGCTCTGGTGAAAACTATATATCTTTAATACAAATAACACCCTAAGCATCGTCTCTGTAAACTCGCCCAAGAGGGATCCCGTTTGCGAACATTTTCGAGTGGCAGGGTTGAGGCAGATCGCATGGGGGATATTCCCTCTCACAACTCATCGATGAGACGACCTCAATATTCTCTACCGTGAACGCCGTCATCATGAGACAGCAGTACTCTCACCTCTACCATTCCGAACCTTCTTCCCCCTCTCGCCTCCTCCCCCCCCAAATAAGCGCCCAGGGAACGCCGAGGCCGAGCCACGTGCAGTGACGTCACATGCCCCTAGGTTGAGTTTTTTTTTTTTTTTTCATCCTTCGATCTCTCTTGTTTCTTCACCGCTTGGAGTGACACGTTCATCATGCCTCGCTCTCTACGCCGACCTGGTGTATCGCAGTTCCCTCTCAATCAAGATTTGTGGTCGCAAGTGGGACGGCAGGCGGAACCCAAGGACGCACTCGCGCTTGCATGGGTATGTCGTCCATCGGGTTCTGGGCTCTGCTCATACCTAAAATTTCCAGACATGCCGGGCTATTCGACAAGTAGTCAATACAAGGTCGATCTGGACGGAGATTCTCCTGAAGATGTGCTACAAGTACGGGATCATCTACGCTACCTACCCCACAAACGACATGTCGCAGAAAGAGATTCAGCAAGCGGCGTGCCGACCAGAGACCTGGGCGCAACTTGTTGAACGTCGACACGGCCGCTACTACCCAACGTTCCAGGGTCGTGTTCCGAGAGAGGGTCAAAGGTGGTCCACGCAAAAGCCCTATTTCCAACGCTTGACATCGGGGGGACGCTACTTTGTCGAGGCGGTTTCGCCGCAGCAGCAAGATACCAGACTCAAGATCTGGGACCTTGGGATCCCTGGGCGCGCCGATCGCCAGCCTGGGCCAGTCGTCCTCGCTTCGAGAGTGCTGGAGGATACGAACGGTGCGGTCATGGTCTCGTGTTGTTCGACCCCAGACTTGATCCTTGTCGCGTCGACGTGGCAACTCTCTAAGCGAAACTACAAGTACGTTTCTCTCTCTCTCTCTCTCACTCTCTCGCCTTTGGATTGACCGTAAGATTAGATGTGTTATATTCTCCGTCTCTCCCGAAGAAACCAACCCAGCCTACAATCAAATCGCCGAGTTGACCTTTCAACCCCGGGAAAGGGTCGTCGGTTGCCTCCTCACCGACCGCTACGTGCTCTTCCGTCTCGCCATGCCGCACCTCATTTTGTGGGACTACAACAACCAACATCTTAGAAAGTGGAGGGCGGTCGAGTCGGATGACACTTGCCACGTACGTCGTCGTTTCGTCCACCGAAACGTCCCACCCACTCATACTTACTGCGCAGGTCCTCGCGCTCCACGACGCCGTCATCATGACCTCTTGTTTGCGAGAGCAGATCATGTTGTGGTCGGTCGACAATATCCTTGAAGATCCACGAGAAGACCACCTCCCTCTCACCACACTTCGTGTCATGAACGCTAGCCACACTATTCCTTACCCTTGGCCCGAAGCCCCCCAAGACTGCGAACCCTTGCGCCGACCCATGCAGCACAGCCAAGCGCACCGAATGTACAACATGGATTGGAAGCGGCCTCTTAACCCTACGCTCGCGAATCCTGTTGTCTTCAGTGTTCTCTTCAAGTCTGGTACACGTTCGTTTACCGTCATCGTCAAGAAAGTCGGGGAGGGCCTCCAGCTCATCGTTGATCCTATCCGTCGGAGCGGCAAGATCATCACTTCCTTCACGGGCACGATCCAACAAGGGCTTAGGGTGGTCGTTATGCAAAAGCAGGAGCTGGTTGGAGGAGGGCGTGTTATCACAGAGACCTGTTGTCTTCGTGGTTCTATTCATTCAGGTTTGAACTCGTTGTACTTTTGCCCTTTATCTGGACGCGCGATCTTTGGTAGCATCGAGCCCCATCTTGTGCCTATATACGCTTGTTGCGATGTATTACCCTAGCTATATACCTCTACGTGTAGAAGTCAAATCGCAGAGAATGGTATTCGATCACCCTCCCCCCGAATAAGCGCCCAAGCAACGGCGAGGCTCAGGCACGTGCAGTGACGTCACATGCCCCTGTTAATTTCTTTTTCTGTTCTTTTTACCTCTTTGCGCTGTGTTGCCACGTCTCGCGTTATACATCGACCATGCCCTACTCTGGTCTATCAAATTTGCCTCTGAACGAAGACGTGTGGTCGCAGGTGGGATGCCAAGCAGAACCGCAGGATGCGCTTGCACTCGCGAGGGTATGTCATGCATGCTCTCCGTCTTGTTTGAGCTCTGCTCATCCCCCGGGTGCAGACGTGCAAAAGGATTCGACAAGCAGTCAACACCAAGACGATCTGGACGGAGATCCTTTGGAAGATGTGTTACAAGTACGGGATCATCTACGCTACCTACCCCACAAACGAAATGTCACGGCAAGAGATCGAGCGAGCGGCTTGTCGACCGCACCTCTGGACTCGACTACTCCATAATCGATGTGGCCGCTACTACCCAACATTCCATAATAACATTCCGAAGGACGGACCCAGGTGGTCCATTCCAAAGGCTCATTTCCAACGAATGACGTCTGGTGGACGCTACCTTATCGAGGCGGTTTCGCTGCAGCAGAACGAGGAGCAAGAGACTGAAATCAAAATCTGGGACCTCGGCATCCCTGGACGCGCTGATATGCAGCATGGGCCAACCCTCCTTTGTTCCAGAGTCGTCCAGGATACAGGGAGTGAGGTGGTGATCTCGTGTGGGTCAACACCCGACGCCATCTTGGTCGCATTGGTATGGAACCTCTTTGGGAGAAACTACCAGTACGTCTCTCTCTCTCTCTCTCTCTCTGTCTTTACGTTTCACTGACGGTAAGAGTAGATCTGTCGTCTTTTCCGTCTCTCCAGAAGATACCAACCCTACGTTCACTCAAGTCGCTGAGCTGAGCTTTCGACCCCGGCAACCCGTCATCTGCTGCCTCGTCACCGAAACCTATGTTCTGTTCAGACTCTCCATGCCACACCTCATGACCTGGGACTACAAGAACCGATGTATCACAAAGTGGAGAGCCGTCGAGGCGGATGACACTTGCCATGTACGTCGTCGTTTCATCCACCGAAACCTCCCACCCACTCATACTTACTGCGCAGGTCCTCGCCCTCTCCAATGCTGTGGTACTGTCCTCTTGTTTGCGAAAGGAGATGATGTTGTGGTCGCTCGAAGATATCCTTGAACACGCTCGACCGGAAGATCTCCCTCTCACCACGGTCCGGGTCATGAAGGCCAGCCACATCGTTCATTATCCGTGGTCTGAAAGCCCGAAAGACTGTGAACCCATACGCCAATCCATCCCGTACCACCACGCACACCTGCTCTACAACGTCCAGTGGAGGAGACCGCTCAACCCTACGCTCTCGAACCCTGTCGTCCTCAACGTTCTCTTCAAGTCCGGAACACGTTCATATTCGCTCTTCATCCAGGAGGTCGGTGGAGGGCTTCGGCTTGTCATCGAGCCTGTCCGTCTCAGCGGCAAGATCGTCACGACTTTTAGGGGCTCGTTTCAACAAGGACAATGGGTCGCTGCCATGCACAAGCAGGAGTTGGTTGGAGGGCGCGTCATCAACGATACCTCTGCCCTTCAGCATTCCCCTCATCCCGGTTTGCAAGTCTTGTACTTTTGCCCTCTATCCGGACGCACGCTCTTTACAAATGTTGACCGACCCAACGATGTGGCAGAGTATGCCTGTAGCGATGTATTACCGTAAACGCATCTACATGTAGAAGTCAAGTCACCCAGAATAGCATTCGATCGCGGTCTGGAGAATAAGCGCCCGAGACGGAAGCTGATGACGTGGCATCACATGCCCAGGTTCATGTCTCTCTCTCTCTCTCTCTCTCTCTCTCTCTCTCTCTCTCTCTCTCTCTCTCTTGCCTTTTCGTCATGCTGAACCCAGACATATGGTCTCAAATCGGTGGCCAATCTGAACCCCTCGATCTTCTCGTCCTGGCTCAGGTGGGTGGCACGATTGCTGATCGATTATCGGGATCATCCTCCTCATCGATCTCGTTCAGACGTGCAGGAGCATCCGGGGCGTAACCAATACCAAATCCGTCTGGACATGCGTCCTCTTCAAAACCTGCAACGACTATGGGGTCATGCCCTCGACGTATCCGACAGGGCAAATGTCGCAGCAGGAAATCGAACGAGCAGCCTGTCGACCCCATCGCTGGATTCGCATCCTCCGAAAACATCAAGGGCCGTTCTTCCCAACGTTCATCAACCACCCTCCGCTCGCAAGCCTGCAGTGGCACATCCCTAGGCCATACTTCCAGCGCATCACAGCAGGAGGCCGCTATCTCGTCGAAGCCGTTGGACATCCACGCCAGGACGTCACCCTCAAAGTCTGGGACCTTGGAGTGCCGGGACGGATTAACCTTTTGACTGCCCTTGTCCTCGTCGCTTCAAAGGTCGTCCAGGGCACCGATGGCACGACCATGGTCTCTTGCTGTTCCACCGGAGACTCGATATTGGTCGCGTCGACCTGGCGTGTTGCTTCCCGAAAGTATAGGTACGTCTCGACGAACTGAACTGGAGGTCCTCTCGACGCTGCTGAACATTCATTATAGATCCATCGTGTTCTCTGTTTCGCCTGGAGAATCCGCCACCTTTACGCAAGTCGCACAGCTCGATTTCCCCCACAACGAAAACGTCTTTGCCTCGATCGTCACTGAACGCTATGTGTTATTCAGGATGCCCATGCCCGAGCTCATGGCGTGGGATTACAGGGAAGGCAAGGTGGTGAGATGGAATGCCATCGGCGCCGATGCCACATGCGAGGTACGTCGTCACCCTTTATTCGCCCCAAAAGCGCTGCTCATATTCCTCAGCTTGTTGTTCTCTCCAACGCTGTCGTCCTCACATGCTGCTCGGCCAAGCAGTTTATGCTCTGGTCCATCGATCCGATCCTCGAGCGCGCACAACCTGCCCACCTGCCTATCAATACCGCATTCCGAATTCGTCCGCACCACGTCGTCGCATATCCCTGGCCCGAGGGCCCTGAACATTGTCTCCCCATGCCGTACCCTAACCCTCATCACCAGAGCAACGAACTGTACCGTTTCCAGTGGAACAAGCCGCTGAATCCTACACCCGCCAACCCCGTTGTCCTCGACATATTGTTCAAGTCTGGCACCCGCTCCTACCGGCTTCTCACCAAGAACAACATCGGCTCCCACCTTCAGCTCGAGGTGACACCGGTTCGGCTACGGGGTGAGGTTCTCAATTTCCACAACGGCCTACAGAACCTGGCTATGCGGAGGCAGACGTTGGTTGATTCGCTGGGCATGGACGTGTATTTCCCTCTCGCGCTTGCTTTTCATCACAATTTGGAGGCTACCTATTTCTGTCATCTTTCTGGTCGTACCTTCTTTAGTAACACTGACCCCGAAACCCCCACTGCTTATGCCTGCCTCGATGTTTTGCCTTGAATTCCCCATGTACTTCTTGTAGGAACAATGCTCAATGCTTAGTAGTATCGCACCTGGCGAGTGGACTCGAATTAGGCGCCCAACGGCCTGAGGCACGTGAACTGACGTCACAGCCCCTATCCTCTGGACTTTCCAATCCTCCATGCCGTGATCCACTAACCACGTCCTCCGTCGTCTTTGTCGTCGTCGACATGCCTCGCAGCACACGTTTCCCCACAGTCCAGCAATTTCCCCTAGTAGCAGACATCTGGTATGAAATAGGACAACATGCAGAACCCATGGATCTTCTTGCGCTCGCACTGGTACGTGGCATGCTGTTAATCACCCGATTCTCTCTCTCCCTCTCTCTCATATTTGGCCCTTTCCCAGACATGCAAGTCCATCCGAATCGCTGTTAATACCAAAGCAGTATGGACTAGCGTCCTCTACAAATCGTGCCACAAACATGGAATCATCACGTCGACGTATCCCTCACAACAAATGACAATGGAAGAGGTTGAAAAGGCAGCGTGTCGACCCGAGATCTGGATTCGTCTCCTCCAGCATCGACGCACTCGCTTCTACCCGACCTTTTGCAATCGAGTTCCGTTGAAGAGCAAGAGATGGCGCATTCCGAGTGCCTACTATCAGCGCATGACTGCAGGAGGGCGTTATCTCATCGAGGCGACTGGAAACAAACACCAAGATTCCACTCTCAAACTCTGGGACCTCGGCGTTCCAGGAAATGCCCACCTCCTCTCCATACCAACCCTTCTCGCATCACAAGTGGTCATCGGAGCCCGGGGAGATGTTATGGTGTCCTGCTGCTCGACCTCCGAGTCCATCCTTGTCGTGCTGACGTGGCTCCTTTCCGGCGATAATGTTCGGTATGCCCTATTCATTCATTCTGATTAGCTCTTTTCAGGAACTCATCATGGGCCCAGGTCTGTCGTGTTCTCTGTATCGCCAACTGCCAGCACGACCTACACCCGAGTGGCCGAGCTAAGCTTGAAACATGCAGAAACCATCCTTTGCGGCTTCATCATGGAAAGCTACATTGTATTCAAGTTGCCTATGCCCTACATGATGGTGTGGGATTACAAGCAAAACCGGCTGGTTAGGTGGAAGGCGACCGGATTGGATCGAACGTGCCGAGTAAGTCCTCGTTCGTTTACCCCAAAGCCATTGAGCTCATCCTTCTCAGCTCGTCTCTCTACCCAACGCCGTCGTCATGAGCTGCTGTTCAAAGAAGCAATTCATGCTCTGGTCCGTCCCGTCAATCCTCCAGCATGCCCGACCCGCCCATTCTCCACTCGACAACCCCCCAACTCTTCACCCAAACCACATCATCGCATACCCTTGGCCTGAAGGACCACGGTCTTGCGTTCCTATCCCAAGTCGCATCCGGTATCCCCATAGCCATATGCTTTACAACTTCTGCTGGAGGAAGCCCCTCAATCCGACACTCGACAATCCCGTCGTACTCGACCTTGAGCTGTGGAGCGGTACCCGTTCGTACACCGTTCTCGCTGTCGACAGGCCAAGTGGGATGGAGCTTGTTGTCGAACCGGTCCTCTTGTGTGGCGAAATTGTGAACCACTGGGAGTACCATGCGCGTCGATTTGAAAGGTTTGTCGCGTTACGAAGGCAATCGTTGATCGGACGACATCACGGTCTACACGAGCACTTTAAACTCTCCCAACCCATGCATTTGGACCTGGACGTTTCTCATTTCTGTCACCTCTCGGGGCGTACCCTTTTTAGCACCGTCGAGCACCCTGGAATCACTGTTCAAGCCTGTGTCGACTTTTTAGGGTTAGGGTTAGGGTTAGGGTTAGGGTTAGGGTTAGGGTTAGGGTTAGGGTTAGGGTTAGGGTTAGGGTTAGGGTTAGGGTTAGGGTTAGGGTTAGGGTTAGGGTTAGGGTTAGGGTTAGGGTTAGGGTTAGGGTTAGGGTTAGGGTTAGGGT
>OX596346.1:0-342623 GCA_951394405.1 Coprinellus micaceus
AACCCTAACCCTAACCCTAACCCTAACCCTAACCCTAACCCTAACCCTAACCCTAACCCTAACCCTAACCCTAACCCTAACCCTAACCCTAACCCTAACCCTAACCCTAACCCTAACCCTAACCCTAACCCTAACCCTAACCCTAACCCTAACCCTAACCCTAACCCTAAGTCGTCCCGTGATAACAGACAATACACGGTACCGATGACATCCTATCCCTATCCTACCATGCCCGTTCGGAATCCACGACAGCTGGCACTGTGACACATCCTTCGAGCAATATTTGTTCGCGGTTCTGAAATCATACAGTGGGGAGGGTGGAGTCAAGTTCAATGAGAAGTTCGTTTCGAAGGTGCAAGTAAATCGACCTGTGCGGGGAATGAGAGTCGGATTGCAATCGGGAGCTTGGAACGACTCAGAGAGGTTGTCCAAAGAACCTCATCCGAGTACTTTGAATTGTGGACGGGAGATTTGAAAAGGGCAGGCGCCTCTACTGGCGTGCTGGGGCGTTGGACATACACCTCCCGTTCATAGCCACCATCTACTCGGCATCGGTGAAAGACCAAGATGAGAGGTGGCGGAAATTGGGGGTAGCGACGTCCATACACGCGGGCCAGGTGCCAAGAGTGTTGTAATGTCCGCCCAAGGGATACGACACGAGGGGTTGTGAGCATGGAGGAAGCGAAGCAACCCCATAACGCGTTCAGAATCAGGCGCTAAGGACAACAGATCCGCCAGTCTATGGTGTGTGTAACATAGTGCAACCGACGAAGAGGTAGGTGCTCGAGCAAGGTGACACGAACGTCTAGAGCCGGAGAGGAGGATATATCGTGCAGAAAGACCTCGCTGTCCAACAGGAAATCTAGCCCCATCTCCCAGCTACCTGAGTACGCGCCTCCTTGTTCGTCCTCCCACTCTGCGTGCGGTGCATTCCGTGTCGAGTACTATACTCTCATCTCCGGGGCTATGTGATTCCAAGGTGAGGCGAACGCTCGCGTGGTCCACCCGTTCGAGATATTAGATCAGAGTGCAAGTGGGTAGAGCACGAGCAACGAGATCGAGCCAGTTCATCGAGGTGGAGGTCATGGTTAAGAACTAAGATTCAATGATCGATGGTCGATTCCGTGTGTAGCGGCGAGTCGGCGATCGCCGACACCCCTTGGTACTCCGCAGGAGGTCCGTGCGGCGACTCTACTCCTTGTTCTCGACCAACACCACCGCACCTACGCCGATTTCGTCTGCAGTTCACGATCGCCGATTCTCGTACCTTCCCTCAGATAATGACAGCCTCACTCGGAACTTGGGAGGTTGGATGGGCGGAATATGGTACCGCCATTATTCGACGTTGAGAACTCCATCGAGCGTGGAGTCTGAAACTTACCGGAAGCCGCCAGCGAAGACATCTAGGTGGGAATAGAGTCATTCTTCGGTATCCGACTGCGTGACCTTCGACTCCCGATCTATTCTTCGAAAGGTCTTGGGCATTGCAGGTCGATGGAGCATGCGGGAACTGTGGTTCCTGATGTCTACTGTGAAAAGGAAAGCACAAGTCTCTCCTGAGGCTGCATGATTGAATCACCATTTGCTTGACTATCCAACGCGAGGGTGTGGTGCGAGAAACTATTTCGCGCTCGGCGTTCTTCATCGATTCGAAATTTCTCTTTTAAAATCAACACCAGGCTATCCCACCATCATATGGAGCGTACCCAACCTGTATTCCAGCCATCTCACTCGTTTCAAACCGCTTCGAATCCCCGTCGCGAGCCAGATTCGAAGATAGGGCCGGAGAGACAGGGGTTGTGGGGTCGTGGGAATCGCCAACGGCAGTCCGGCAAGCTGGCATCAAGGGCCGACGTCACTCTTTCTTGACCACTACCACGGCCTCCGCCTCCTCGTAACTTCGATCGCTGCCCCGTTCAGAGTCTCTCTATATCGTATCTGCTATAAAACAGGACCTATGGGTTCAATTTATCTGGCTTTTGGCCATAAGCCTGTTGAGGACTGGATGTTCAGTTCGGGGTGAAGTTGGAACACAGGTGAGTCTTTTGACCTTGGCCTTCGTTTGACGTCTGTGACTTACCCTTCAGTTCTCCTCGTAGAGCTCGTCTATCGTTGGATAACTCCTCTAGCGCGCCGGATGGCGATTACGGAGCCCCTTGGACACGCGTGGATCGGAACGATTGAAGAAGCGGTTGGGCGCTTAGTGAAGGCGCAGGAGTGAGATCTGTCTTACCATGGTACGCCGTCGCATTCTCCTCATTTCTGCATCCTCGGTCCATTTCGACGTCTCCATCCCCTTCTCCCGAGCTCTTCGCCTTCATCCCCTATCGCTCGACCATGTTGTCATGTACTGATAGAGAGTTTGCTCAGTATCCCCAACGACGTTGACATTTCAATGTCTTCCTACCTCGCTTCACTTCCCAGTGTCATCGCCTCGACATCGGAATCGACCCCCCGCTCAGCACTCCCTCTACAACGACGACCCGTATCTTCCACATTGCGCCAAACTGCGCTTCGGGGCGGCCTGCTCGTTAGGGACGATTCCGATTCCCCTACGACGACTCGCCCTGCTGGATCCTATGGAGCCGACGGCCTTGACGGACCCGTCCATCTTCGTCCCCGACCCCACACTTATCGCCGGCGTACGCGTGGACGCCCTCCCAACTGCGAATTCAACGATCCACACCGTTCCACGCGAGCTCTATCGACTCGACGCCCCGCCGCTTCCAACCTGGCACCCCTTGAACGCTCCCCCTACTCCTTCGTTTCTGGCTCACCTCGTCGACCGCTATCCCCTTGGTTCTTCCATACGACCCACGCCGCCCACATCCGATCTGTGTCTTCTCATCGACACGGCCCTTCCACCTCTCCCGCGAGATCTTGAATTTCGATTCTGGCTTGATAGTCGACGCCTCGGGTTTATCCCGCCCTTGGCCGACGACCGCGTATATGGGAAACGGACAAGCCGCGTACCCAACCTCCCTGATACCCCTCAAATTTGCCCTCGAATCTCGCCCGCATTCGCCCCGCCCTCGAACGACGCCGACGTTCAGAATTTTTATCTGCTCCGCTCCGCCGCCGCTAACCCGTTCATGTGCATTTGAACTCGATTTGCGGACGGCCGTACGTCTGTCCTACGCGGGACAGACGTCACCTTCTTGAATGCTCTTAGGGGAATGTCGCGACGGGGGAAAGAACACCATAACCACGGCGTTGTGCCTTACCAGTGCTGGTCTACGGGGATTCAAGAGGCCATCCCAAGGCAGATTTGGGTAAGTCGGCTTCTCCGTTCGTTTCAATCTGTACGCCGCATCGTCGTTTCCTTTCCCGTATCCTCCTATTCGGCTGGTTCCCACTTGCTTTCACCCCCGGGACCTTCCTTACACTCTTATTTCGCCCATTGACTTACGTTCGATCGCGGCCCGTGCCCCGATTTCGCCTTGTTTTCACTTCTCTTCTTTACCACCTCGGTGTTCTCGACTTCGAGCACGACGCTCGAGTGGTTATCACCTCTTTTCATAGGCTTTCTCGTCCTCTCACTCAATCCCTGCCGTACCTCTTCATCTCCCCTACCGTTTCACCCCGTCGAGGCCTTTCCCCTCGACGTTTGCATCTGATCTTTGTTTTATTTGGTCCACCTTCGCAAAACTTGTATCGTAGTTTCGTTTGAATGTTCGGTGTGCTCAATTCTGTCGCATTTTCGAATCCACACCCCTGCGACCTCCCTCCCGCAATCTCGTTTGACTCGCGTAAGGTGAAGTGTTCCCTCGATTCATCTAGATTCTGAGTCGCGGGCGCTGACGGACTTCGTTAGTGATATACAGAGGCTAACGGCTTCAGCGTACATCCGCGCCTTCGCGTGTAGGATATGGGAGTACGCCAATTCGTGAATCGCCGGGTTCCGTTGGGCGAACCAGACAGTGAGACGTCGTCCCTACGATCGTTCAGAGCTCGGACGTCCTTGTTTGAGGTCCCGGTCTACGATCTCACGCGCGCCCCTCATGCGTCGGCGTACTCGTTCGTGGCGCTCGAGACCCCTAACGCGAGCTTGGGTTCTCGTTTCCACCTGTGTTTCGGGGATCGTGCCATCGCGCTTGGTCTTTTCCCCGCTAGCTTCCTTCGTGAGTCTTCGTAGGTTTGTTGGCTCTGGGATTCAGCACAGGCTCACTCGAAAGTCGATATCGCGGACTTCTCGTGTGGCGATTCATGTCCAGATAGTGGCGCTTCATAGGCCTCGCGTGCCTACGTTCTTTAGTTGCGAGAAGAGATAACGCAGCCTATGCCGGGCTCGTTCATCGTCATCGCGTCATCGACGATATAACCCTCCCGCTCGTTCTAGACAACGTATATTGACATCTGGCAACACGAACCTTGGAAACCCTACGACAGTGAGTACGTCATATACCCCGATCCCAGGTGTCTAAACGCTCTTCAACGCAGGTACTGACTCGATCTCCTAAATAGACGCCAGGACGCACATGCCACATGCCGCCTGTGGGACCATCGTCTGATGCTCTCGCCCTATCTAGACCCCGCTTCGCTTCAATCCTGCGTTCGAAAGCACAGGTACGCATTCACCCCCGGCTCTCCAACCCGGCCACAAGATTCATTCTAATCCCCGCTCTCGTACCCCGCAGCCTTGACTCACGGTGGCCATCACCCACATCCAAACGCCCTCCCCAGTACTTCCCAGACTGCGACCACGCCGTCGATATCAATATCGACACTTCTCTAGACGCCGAACCCCCGCGCCTCGTTCCGCATCACTAAACTAGTCCCGACGACGAAACCGGGATCGTGTATACTCAGCCCTCCTCCTCGGATCGCATCTCCCTCCCTCAGACCCTCGACTTCGACCTACGAGTTCCCTGTCCCCATCCACCCCCGACGTCGTCACGTCGTCGTCCAATATAAGCCTATGTCAAAATCCAGAACGATGTCTGGTATCAAGGGATGTTATCGAACTGAGCGAGTCGAGCGCCCATGACGGAGGGTAGTCGAGATGCCTGGCGAATGCGGGACGGAAAGGTGCCTCTGGCGAAGAGGAATGGGATAGGGAGCCTCGAACGGGTCGCCTGGGAATGGGGTAGGGACGCGTGATGGAGATGGGAAGTTGAACGAGAGTGGGGAGGAGAGAAGAGCGGAATGCGGGGTTACGAAGAGCGATCGGTGGGGTAGCGGAACGAAGGGAACGCAGGATACGCTGCAGACGAAGAAGAGGAACCGAATTCCCCCCAACGCGTATCTCGACCAACCTCGCCACTCGAACTGCCTCTCCGACTTCAGTCGTCAGCGCCGGAGAATTCAAACCGCACCGACTGCTTGTTGGCCACCGTCAAGACGAGTAGGACGATGACAAACCGCCCTTTTCCGACTGTTCTCCCTTTCCTTGTTGATGCCATGTTTCTATGCAGTACTCGCACTCTCTTCTCCTCAACCAAACGACGTCGGCTACCCTGGTCTCCCTGTATTCGATACACCCCACCCCTACAACTCGATCTTCATCGCCTAGTCTCGTCGAGCCACGCCTACGCCTACCTTCCGACTTCCAACGCCCGGTACGAAACCCCGGAGTCGAACGTCGCCATCGCCATCTCGTCGAGACAGGCTACTCGATGACGACTATCGCTTGGGCGAGAACGACGTCCAAACTTCTTCTTTCGTTCTCTCAATCTCGATCTGCCTGTCTCGCTCTCTACACATCCACAGATTCGAAATGATCATCGAGATCGGAGCCGTCCCCAACATCTCCCACAACCGAACGGACCCGAAGAATTCCCCTGTCCCTCTTTCGAAATGAAAACCTCCCCACTGCCCGCTGAAACCTCGACCACCTCCCCGCTCTCTTTGAACCCTCGTTCCCCCGTGCCCCATCAACGGAACGACCTCGCCTTTACGACCGAGATGGGGGGCTTAGGGATGGGTTCAAGCGTCGGCGGGCGAGGACGTTCTGGGAGCGGGGGGACGGGGATTTAGAACAAGCGACGAACGGTCCCCCCGATGTGGAGGCGGTGGAAGAACTTACTCGAAATCTGACAGCGCCAGTACGAAATCGGACTAGGTTCCGACCTCCCGCTCTCCCTCGCCGATCCTTCTTCCCCTCCTCGCGGTTCTTCCCCATTTCAACGTTTCTTTCCATATCGGCCTAGCCCCTTTGGATGCATAACGCGTACGGACTCGTCTGCTCGATGAGGACTAGCTACAGGCTATCGCGTTAGCTCTTCCCCAATGAAGGGGGATTTGGTTGTCCTTACTTAGGTTTCGTGATGGGCCGGGACGCATACGCGAAGATAGAGTCGGGAGGGATCGTTTGGTTGTGCGAAGAGTTGGGGTCGACGATGGGCTAGAACCAGGGGATGGAATGGAGATATGTACAAGAAGGTAGTGAGCGTGAGTGCGGTGACATGGGCATGAGAGGGGCGAACTGGAAATGGGAGGGGCGAAGAGGACGCAGACGCGATGGCCGACGTCTAGCCGGACTTCGTTGACCCGAACGTGGGCGAACCCGCTGAGGAAATGTTTGGGGAAGGGAGACCTATAACAGATCGTACTTGAATCCTTCCCTACATCAGCGCCGTCTACGCCTTCTTCGGGGACTATCGCGAAGTCAAACGAACTTGCCTTGAACTGGCGCGATGTCCCTTTGTCCTCGACGGCGACCTTCGCCTGTTCGCGTGCACCTCGAGGTGAACCTGGATACTGACTTCTGCTCTACATTCGAGATCGCCTTCGATCCGAAACTTGGTGCTGGGGCTCGTGTCGCGGAGGCTCATCTTTAGACTTTGAGGTGAGCAGATGCAATGGTGACGAGGAAGTACTGTCTTCAGCCGCTGGGAGATCGACTTGGTTTGCATATGCACTCTCTGTCGTCCATTCTCTATGCGGTCCTTATCCTGTGCGCGGAGCTACATGGAGATTTGGTCTTGAGTTCGACCCCACCGGAACCGCCTTGTGAGCTCGGTGTCTCGGGGCATCCCCGAATCTGCTTCGATGTCGTCGACGATATCTCTCACTTCAACGACGCCGAGGGCTTATTGTTCGGGGCGACGACGCTAGGTTTGGTCAGAGCTGTTGGCCTAGTGCTTGCCCTCCCCCACACCCTCCGTTGCGGCTAGCTCGAAATCCGCCCGTCGAATATTCATTGGACCTCGGGAACGGTCAGTACCCTCGTGGACGCACGAAGAGGTGGGTTTCTGCCTTCGACGTGGTATCCCCTAGACACGTTCTTCCGATATTCGAACCCCGAGGACGTGCAACCGCGTCATGATCAGGGTGGTCCTTATAGATTTGAATTATAATTCCTCTCAGGTCGCTGCACTCCGCGTTTAACGCTGCCGTGTTCCATCCTCTTCACTGAGGTCAGGTCTCAGAGCCGCCGTCTCGGCCTCGACGCCGAAGCGAACGTCAGGGTCGTCCTCCATGAATTGAGATTGAACCCGGCAAAGGTCAGTTGGTGGATCAATCTCGAGTACGCCTGCGTTTCAGACCATTCTTGGGTCTTGGGTTCGACGGACCGCCTGACATCTCTTCATCGTTCGTCGTTCGATGACCCATGCAACCCAGTTGGTCACTTCGCCTCTTCACGCCTCATTCGATGTCAACTCCCGCACCGCGTTCACGTCTTCAGGACTCACGACTCGTGAACTAAACACGCCCACAAGTGTCTAGGGTCAGCGTCCAGATAGAAGGAAGACAAAACTCTGTCTCTCGAGTCTGGGGTCATAGTTTTCATCTGCGCAATGGGTACTATGTGGGTTCACGAGGAGCTAGCCGACAGGCGTACGACTAACTCGCTGGGTATCCCTTAACCCGTCCGGTTCGGCGAGTTGCTCGACAGCGTCGCATTATGGGACAGTCTCTTCTTGGGAGATCGCGAGGCGTATTCCCTTCCCTCCTTCGCGGCGGACAAGGAGGTCGAACTTGCGATACGGAGCACCGAGACTTCCTTCTGTGATACCGACCGAGGGTTAGCGTGAGCGACTTCGAAAAGAGCAAACCCACAGCGTACTTCGAGACCGAATGTGATTTCAAAGTCGACGCTGAGGTTGAGCCGATGCTCCATTCGACGTCGAGCCTGAGCGCTGCGTTAGGGAAATAATTCGAGGTATTCCTCTAATAACGACAATGCCCGCGTTAGGCGCTTCTTCTAAGTTCGAGTCCGAAACAGATATCTGTCGTGATGGCAGGGTCTTCTGCCCATCGGGTAGGCTAGGTGAACTTCACTCTGCCGAACTTGATATTCTTGACTGTACTCTTGGAATGTTTCAGTCGAGCTGGTGACTGCGTCGACGGAACTCGGTGAATCTTTAAGGGCCTTGTGTGTATGCACTCGAGTCAGACTTTGATCTATGCCGCTCCTTCTTGAACGAGTTTTCGATGCTCGAGACACTGTGGGGCTATTTCTATTTGCTCCATCACCCGGATCGTTTAACAGAACTCTGACCTCGCTTCAAGGACCCTGAATCATACCGTACATTCAATATGTGGTGCGTCTCGAGTTGCTATAAAATTGAATAATAATGGAATCCGACAATGGGTATTGTGGGAAGAAGTACAGATCGTATATCGAGCGCTACGGAGGGAAGTACAACGAGGAGGACCACAGAAGGTGTCCATCAAGTTCCAAGCCAGACGCAACCTTCCTAGTACATGTTTCATGCGGGGGCTTACAACTGCCCATATGGGAATTGCTCAGGGCATTCATTCGCTGCGGGGACCGCGTCGTAAAGGAAGCCAAGGTTGATAATGAGGTTACGTCTCAAGACGCCCTTGGGATTGGGGTAGAGCCCCTTGACGGTCTTGTTGACAAAGTTGGTGTAGAAGAGACAAGCCTTGCTGAAGTCTGCACTGGTAGGATCAGGGGTATAGGTGTTCACTCCGTTGGCGTTACGTCCTGGGGCGATGGGATATGCGGAGAAAACATCGAGGATGCCGGTACCTGCGGTCGGTGCAGGGGGTCTCCAGAAATCGTGAGGGTACTTTGAGTCCCGGAAGAAGAGGGTCGCGTTAGTCATATCGAGTCCGGCGTTGGTACGGTTGGTGATACGCCCGTCGACGAAGAACGTGTATGGGAAGGTTGATTCGCCAAAAGCAGTGAGAAATCGTGGGGAAGTGAAGTTGAACTGGGGATTAGTTGCGATAGATTCCTGAATGCGGCGGTGGCGGAGCTCTGCTGCGACAGTGAGATTGTAAAATCCGCCACCGAATCTATCGCTGTAGTCGATGAACTGAGCAGAACATTTGTCAGCCCTCCCGTTCCAAGATTACGACCAATACAGCTCACCTGATTGAACAGCGTCTGGTTGAAGCTGTGGTTATCCCCGAAGAAATCGTCGCCGCGGGTCATGCTTGCATCTCCCTCGAAGACGCCGTGAGTACTCAAACCACCAGCAATTGCGGGGGGTGGTGGAGCTTCGCCAGTCTTGCCCGTCTTTCCACCAATACTAAGAAGATCGGTGAGGAGGTTTCCATCAACAAGGTGGGCGGCGTATGCAGCGCCTCGAGCAACACTATGTTCCATGTTGAAGCCTGTCACACGATGGCGTGAGTGTTCTGCGAGTTAAGCATAGAACCACACGACGAAACACACCTTCTTGAACAGCTTGGATGATCTGGGAAGGAGTGGCGATTCCGTCACGTGGCAAGTACTTCGCAAATGAGGAAAGTTAGCGCCGGAACAATATGGGGATGTGAACTCACTCCGTGTGATGCGAGCGTGTTGAGGCCTGGGCATGGCCCTCGAATATCTCCCCTTCGAAGCGGCTTCCAAGGATGGTCTGCATCGTTCACTAGCTTGGTGCCGTTGAACTTGAGTGGTCCAGGAGGCTTCGGGGGGAGAACTTGGGGGAGGCGCGCAACTAACTCGTCGAGCTCCCTCTCAGATAAACCAGCAAGGGAACCGTACGAGGGGAATGCGAGAGTCGAGGAGAGGTGGGCAAACAATGAGAAGACTATGAAGAGATAGAGGAAGGATGCGTTCACGGTCATAGTTGCAACCGTTTAGGATACACTCGAAATGTGTGTGTTTGTGCAGTTATTTCTTGGGTGAGGGGTGGGTGCATTGGAGTAACGTTGAGATTCTGTGAAGGCCTTATAGCCTTCCGGACTAACTGGGGTCCTACAGAAGCTCGATCTCAATATATGATATGGTAATTCGTCGTAATTATTGGTAGATATCTCCGTTCTCTAAGGCTTGAGTGTATTCCAGGAGTTCATAGTCCCAGGAAAAGCTACGACAAGAATCTGTAACCCGAGAAGTCAGAGCCCAATACAGAGATTAATATGTACGAACTGCGGAGCCAGATTAGAAGCGACGTCTCCCTATGGAATTTAGGCTATTCAAGGCCCAGTGGACCTATCATACGCTCCCCGTTTCGAATGACGCCGTCACTTTCCATAGGGCTCGACGCCGGGAGAGCCTGCCAATTTGGTTTTGCATATGTGATGGCGTGCTCAATTCAATGATTCCAACCGTTTTGAGGTGCTCACTCCTATTACCATGGCCAAGCGTGCCAGTAGGCACGCAGCTCGTAGCGCGAGAAGACGTCCACAGCATTGACTGCGCATGCTCGATTTCTATCACTACGTTCCGTGGGTGGAGGGTCTGGGGATCTAGTACGGTCAAATTACACCTCTTGAAAAGGTTTAGTGCCGTCGATGTAGAATTTCTATGTACGATTTCAGACCAACGTATTCCGAACATCCAACCAACATCGCTTGCGAGAGAAAGAAAGCATTGAAACAGCCCGTCACCGAGGAGGTCGAGTCATTCACTTAATGACGATTGGAAGTACACAGTGAAATCGGGAGAGGAGTGATCACCGCCAGCGCTAGATAGCCCAAGTAGTGGGACTATCGTTGATTCAGAGGCCCGGAACATGGGACGTGCCACAGTACTTGTCATGCACTTTCGAAATGGGAGCGATTCTACTGGACAAGACAAGGCAAATACTCAGGTCGGAGCTAGTGTGCCCCACGGTAATCATTTTCCAAGAAGGGGAACCCTGCCCGCTGATCTTGCGTCACGAAGGATAAGTGCGTATCGATAGGTACGTCCAAAATTTGTAGTGAGGCACTGACAGTAATGATACGAAATGCCAATGGTATTACTCGAGAACAAGCAACCTGTAGCAACTGCACATCTCTCTCAGATGGCCGAGACCGACGCACTCACCAACTGGTCGGTACCCAGCGTTAAGTCGAGTCCGTCTCACTGCTATTCTCAAAGTGCGATTTAAACCAAGATGAGATACGAGTCATACTCTCGCACGATTGGGTATTGACAAGACAGTATCGCGGACGCACTTTCACCTTTCCCTTTCGTTACCGAACCGACAACCCATGCCGCCTATTCAGCCATCCTATTCCACATGGGCGTCCCATTCGGTATGCAGAAGCATATCTCTCGGAACTTAACACAGTGCTCAATTCCTCTCCTAGCCGGATACAACACCCCAACCGCCTCCACGGACTCAAACCGACACTCGCGCCTCAAAGGCGCCCGTCCGCACCCTAACGTCCAGACCCAGATACCGCATGGCGGGACCGACGAGTTTGGTTCACAGGCTGGAACCAAACACAGCCAGCCAAACGAGGTGTGTTTCTCCTTGCACTTGCGTCGTGCCCATGGCTAAATAGCCTTCGTCCTCGTCCTCCTCTCACTTGCCATTGAGTCTCTAGTCTTTGCACACCGACTTCGAGAACCAAGAGACTCGCGTTTTCAAGGCCTGCAATCACCGGAACGACGATGGAAAGAAGGATTCTGGATGTTCTGGCTACAACGGGTCATGTAGCAGCAAAGGATGGTGGAAGGAAGGTTTAATGCCCTCGGAGTTGGGATTAGGTGCGCCTCGTACAACTATTAGAGGGTTCGAACGCTCCTCGACGCGTGTAGACCGCACAGTCTCGGACACTGACTCGATTTCCCAAATAGGCGCCCACACCGCAAGGGCTCCATATCCATGGTTTGATATGCGTTCGTGCCATAGCGAGAGCCTAGTTTGACTCTACTCGGGACGTTAAGGCGTTATGATACCCGGGTACGCCTTCCCAGATGCGTATTCAGAGCGCAAGACTCACGGCTCATTTCCAGTCACCCCCTTCTTTACACCCCGCAGCAACCATGCAATTTAGCCCATGATGGCTATCACGACGAAACGCCCTCCTCCTCTCCTTCCATTTTTGGACAGTCGTATTGCCATCTAGATATCGTCTCCATCTGACCCGAACCGCTCGAATGGACGATGCGTTCGAGGCCAGTAACGAAACGAAATACCACCACGACGAAACCAGCGCCTTCGACTTTCGCCTCCCCACCTCCTTCCCAAGGTCAACCCCCTTCATCTCGACCCATGCCTTCGCGTCTGAATCCACGCCCGAAGTTGTCGCGTCGTCGTCGAAAACCCCGCTCAACCCCGTCTCGAAGGCCATGCCGAAATGAAGAGCATGATCGGTCGTGAAGAAACTCCCCGCTCTCCAAACGGGTCATCGAGCTCAGCGACTTGAGGGGGGGATACATCGTCAAGGCTCGGAGGGTGACGAAGGCGAATGGGAAAGGGATGGGGTTCTCAGAGAAGTGAACGGGGATCGAACGAGCTGGGCGAACGCGGCGCCCACCTTCGGCTCCGAGGACGAGGATGACTTCCCACCTTCGAACGGGAGGGGCAATCCGACGCGCAACTTCAGTGCCGCGTTCAACCTAAACAAGAAAAACACCCATCCATCCCCACCCCCTTCGAAGCATACCGCTCTCCAAGGTTTACGTTGACCCCAAACTGACTCCCCCTCTCCGATCCCCACTACCACGCCTCCTCATCCCCTTCAACCTCCTGAACGCGCCGGAGCCGCATGCTCGATACGCCTGCTATCGACACGGGTGACGACTCCCCTTTCGACAACTTCTACACGGATGACGAGGAGCCCGGCTTCCCCCTGCCCCTCCCTCCAAATCTCGTCCCTGCCCATCCGAGTTCCGCGTCCGCCTTCATTCCTCCGTCCGTAGACGTCGACGCCAATGTCGAAGGCGACAATTCAGAGCTCTGTCCATGCCCTCACCTCACTCCCAAGCGAATGTAACCTTCGTTGTCTCCTGGGATTGCCCTCCCTCTCCGGCTAGCCCCCAATTCAAACCCGTCGCTGAGGAAGGTGTCTCGAAATTCGCCCCCACGATCCCCGTCTCTCAGGCCCACGCCTCGAGATTCCAAGACCCCCATTCGTCCTCACCACGTCCTCCCAAAACTTCGAGCCAGTTTCGTTCCCCACGAACGGCGCGATCCCGGATCTCTCGAGACCCCCAGTGACGACGAAGGAAGGCTCGAGAATGGGTCACCACGCGACGCCGCTGTCACTGGCCCAACCGTCGACGAGTATGTCGGGAAGTGGCGTATTCGAAGTGGCTTCGACGCCGTCGGGCCTCAAAGGGACGGGTTCGAACTCGTACATCAACCAAGGACGCGAAGGGCAAGGAATGATGGGGGTTTATTCGGGACGACGACGACGACCGGTAGAGGAGCCTACCCAAGAACCTACCCCCTCTCTACACCCCCGCCGCATCTCCTCCTCAACGCAGCTCTCCACCTCGGGCGGTCAGAGCTCCGTCGACTGGGAAGCTCAGCTTCGGTGTGCGGACGTATGCGTACGCCGTCGACGGGGTTCACGGAAGATAAGACGAAGAGGGGTGGAGAGGGAGAACTGGGTCTAGGTGAAGCGGGGGAAGAGGTCGATGGGTAGGTGGGTAAGGGTCTCGTCCTCGCTTTGGAGTGGGAAGAGGAGGATGGAGCGTGGGCTCGGGTGTGCGAAGGGGAGGGAGGTGAAAATGCGGATCACATGGATGTCAATGTCCCCGCGCCGAGACAGGATGATAAAGACGAAGACGAAGACCCGTTCGTCGTTCGGCTTTCTCCACAGTGAGAGGCTGTCAATGTCTCCTCTGACACGCCCAAACCTCGTTCGACACCGCGTCTAATCTCCAGAGGACTCCCAATGTCGATCCCGGCCGCCTGCTCGCGCTCGTAGAGGCTCCCTTATCGATGTACGGTCCCGACCGAATCATAAAATTCCTCGTCGCGCAGGTCATCAAGAACTCTGGATACCCCAATGTCGAACACGGGATGGGAATGGAGAAGGCATGCGCTCCTCAAGCGCGTCTGAGAAAAGTAAATCTAGTGCGACGCCGATGACGAAGGAGGTGGCGTGGGCTTGGTGGGGGCTCGAAGAGACCGAAGCTTGGCTGTGCAAGCGCCGACCCCCACCATATCCGTGGACCACACTACCGCGACTGCCCCATCACATCTCCCCAATTAGCGTTCGCGCTCACCCCGCTTCCTTACTTCCGGAAACAGCTTGCGAAGCCCAGTGGGCTGTACACGCCGACGGATTTAGAGATTAGGACGCACGAACAGAGATAAGTGGGGGACTGACGGAGAGGATGGATTACGAATAGAAGGAGACCGGGGAGGGAGAGCGAGGGCAGGGAACTGGAGGGTACCAACGTGTTTGACGCCTTAAACGTGTTCAGGGAGAGGGGAGGGCGGACACTCTACTAGAAGGATGGGAGAAGGTCAGGGTACGACCGTGAATGCCGGGGTGTAGCCGAAGAAGCGATAGTGCTCGGTGAAGACGACGACGGCGAGGAGATCGAGGATGTCAGTAAGCTACGGTAAGTTCGCCGAATGACTGCCTGCCTCTATGTGCGCCCCTCCTGTCGATTCTATCGCCACCCATACACTTCCACCGAACTCGGCTGGCGGAGCGGCGCTTTCGAGTGCATGCATACGTTTGAGTTCCTTGAATCCGGGTTACGCTAGCTCCTCCCTACGTCACTTCTACTTGTATCCCCGCCTTACACAGCGGAAAGACCTACTCAGTTGTAGGAATCTACCGTTGCTGTTCTTTCAAGTCACCCGACATTGCTGAAGGGTCGGGTTGAAGTCAGTGGCTCAAACTGCCTGAGTGAGGCAAGATAGAATCCAGGAGGATCCCGCATTTGAGTGCCTAGGGCTGTGGAGATTGTAAGCGCCCGTCGCCTATACCGACGCTCCTCGGTACACGAGGCCGCGGTCCCTCGGTGGTACAGCGACCTTTCCCCATGCTCCCCGGGCTATCACTCGCCATGTGGTGTCCCCAGATTCTGGCTTGACCCCAGCACACCCTTAGAGGTGAAATAGCGGGAAGGGAATCACTGTATTTGGATCCCGTGAGTATGCACGAGGGGACCGGCAGGCTGTGGCGTCGAGCTTAACTCATAACTTATCGATCCAGGGAAATTGGGGGCGAGAAACGCGAGGCTGTGTATGAATGTTTCACGACCCTGGTTAGAACGTTACCCTTCACCAGCATCTCCCTCACTTCGAGGGGGCACGCAAGGCTGGCAAAAGTCTCGCCAGTCCCCTTTGTAATTGGGGGGCTCTATCTTACTCCAGTTGACGACGGAGCACTTCAAAGGGCCCCACCCACATAGCCTATTGTACACCGCGACAAATAGTGGGGCAAGATGTATTTGAAAAGGGTAGGGATCCGCACCCGGTACGTGCTTGGTTTATCCTTTCCTGTTAGTCCGCCAGCGTATATGAATTGGGTCATGCCAGCCATCCTTTCCAAACCACCCTTCGTCCCCGTAGCATTCTTACTTTCTTTTGTCCGCAAACCCAAAGAAAATCCGTAATTTGCATCCTCAGCCCTCGCGAACAGGTATGTATCGGTCCTGGTCTGCATGGTGATCCTCTGATCAATGCGGCAGAAATACATCCTAGAAGACGGTGTGCCGCACGTTCTCGCCCGCAATACCTGGAAGATGTCGGGTGGATCGAAAGTCATCGTACCCCGCTACCAACGAGCACTAGCATACCCGGTCGATAGGGCACTCACCCACCTCACCATCGATGGGCTGATATTCATCAATCACCTCCTCGACCCTCCCTGCAGTACCCCTTCACAAACGGCACTCGCGAACCTCAAAAGCCTCAGCCTCCGTCATCTCACTGAATGTGCATTCACGTTCAGAAATGCTGGTGTCCTCGACGTCTTCTTCCAATCCATTAGTTCCATGAACAAACTCGAATGTCTCACTCTCGACCACTTCACACTCCCCGATCCAAACCACCCACCGGAGATACCAGCTTGCCTCGCCAATTCTCCGATTCCCGTCAAAAGCCTCGCCGTTCAACACAGTCACGGCGAGTCCCTGTCCTTCATTTTCGAATGTTTCGAGCCAGACAATCTCTTCCTGGAGGCGTGTTGGTTCATTCGCCACATCCCCGCCTGTGATAGACTCGTCCTCCGCCAAATCCAGGCATTCTATGGGTTCTTCGACGTCCTGGTTGGATGGGACGGGGATGATGAGCTCGTGATTGATCACTGCCCCTTCCTCGATGAAGCATTCATAAAGGGTTTGAGGAGGGTGATGATAGACGCTGAAGAGGTGCTCTGGCCAGGAGCAAATGTTTCCTTCTACGGATACGGATATGCCGTTTGGAAAAGGATTGTCGAGTTCCAGGATCTACGCTGGCAACTGGAGGCGCAGTGATCCCATGTTTGTCCACACCCAATTCTTGTCGTTCTCAATCATGCCATTGGAGATATGTTATGCATCCCTTGAATCCTCTGTACATATTATCGCTCGCGTCTCGGCCCACAGTATTTTCCTTTTTGTGTTCACCTACTCCTACGCGTTTATGTTTCGCTCGCATTAGATACTGGCTACCTACAATGTATCCTCAAGTTCCTGAAACGTTGCATCCGCCATGCTCGATAATCTGTAATTAAATACTACTTGTACGAAGTTGGCAACTCCCCGAGCGGCGTGAAATGGATGAGAAAGTGCTACAGCACATCAAAATACGGAAGCAAACGAGAGAGATAATCAGTAACCGAAGTGCACATAGGGAACCCATGTGAGAAGAGACTTTTCCGAGTCATCCATGCGGCTTCTCAGTTCTTGAGTGGCGTAATGCAAGGCGTACGCAGATTGAGACCCGTCGAATCCACCCCCACAGCCTTCTGTCCTACGATCCCACAAATACTGGTAGAAATCGGTAGCAACCTCTGGCGCATAGTGGTCCCCAATAGCCCACATAGTCGCTACGACTCGTCGATATCCTGCAGCGAGCATCCCCGCTGCCAAATGGACAGCCTCATCCGACAATGTTTCCTCGCCCGTACTTGTCTGGCACGCGGATAGGAAGGCGAGGTCGGCATTCTTCAGGTTCTTCTTCATAATATTATCCAGGCTTAACGAGCCTGTGTGAAACAGGAATCGGCTCTGGAGAAACTCGGTGGAGTTTTGGGTCGCATGACAGGCGAGATGAATACTGCTGAAGGTTTCCATCTTCTCAAGGCACCCATCAACGTCAACATCGCTGCCTTCGAGCTTCATAACTCGAAGTCCACGTAGGGAAGCCTTATCGAAGACAGCTACAACCTCCCTCGTCGTTCCAGGGATCAATGACGCTCTTGGAGCTTTCGGTTGGCACGTGAGGAACAGACCGGACACCTCCTCGTCGATCAGGTCTTCAGTTTTCACCCTGCCAGTAAGAGCATTTACGGTCGGGATGTAGGACGAAACCGCGTAGTCGACGAGGCATTCTGGCTCTCTTTTGCCGTATATCCCTGATGCGTGCAGCGGTAGGAAGGATAACGGCCCTGTGGGGCACCACCAGATTCTGAGCGGAATCTCACCCGCGGTGTGATCGAGCTTCTGTCGTAATGGTTAAACTCCAGCTGAAAGAGACTTTCAAAGTGCTCACTGAAATCCGAAGGGCATCTAGAATGGGCTTTACAACCTCAATCCAGAGACCTCGAAGAACGCCATGAACAGCGCCCCTGACGTGCCGTCGCTTTTGCCGGTAGGCGCCCAATGCCCTATCGAATGTCTCTTCCCCATCTTCTTCACCTCGCATACGGAGTCCTTGGAGCTGCAACTGCGAGCCCAGCTTGGTGCGATACGAAGTAGCCTTCTCGAGAGAGAAGTTAGGCAACGGAACGTGCTGCGGCTCCATACGCCCAGCCATGAGGACAATCGCATCGCAGCGATTCTTGTACACGTTGATCACAACCACAGGTCCTGACGCTGGTAGATGCTCGAAGAGGGAGGCGCAGGTTGGTGGCTGAAGGAAGTTATCAAACCCAGGAACTGCCCTAACCGTTTTTACTAGATCATCCCACTCCTTTGCAAGCGTCAGGTGTGCTCGAGCTTCGGCTTCCAACGAGATTTTTTCCGACGTAGACATCGAGGTATTTGGAACTCCCCTAGAAGCACCTGCCGCTTCGAGAGACTTGGCGACGGTCGCGATATTCTGTGCGAGATCGGAGTCGTACATGCGGACGGCATCAAAGGGTGTCCTCAGAGCGTTCAATTGGCCCCAGACGAGACACCGGCCTTGTTCAAGCCACTCTACGGCCTTCCGTGGGTGTCCAAGTCGATACGCAGCAGCGGCCGCCTCCTGAGGGAGACCGGAGAAGTCTTGAAGGTAAGTGTAGCGGCGTTTGACCGTGTTGGCGAAACCCGCCAACGTGAGCATCATCTCTATCGCGATATCGAAGGCTAAAATAATGTCGGGTGAGTGGGGTTGATATTCATTCAATAGCCTCCCCCATGATGTTGCGGTGCTGAGCCTGGAACGTGTAGCCCCGCCCGTCGAAGTAGCTGCCAGCTTATATTGACCTATGCTCTCGTCTAGGTCGTCGCGACTGCTAGTCAGCTTCGAACGGGTATGCAGGGATTGGGCGAGGCCCTCCAGTTGGTCGGCGAGTTGACCATGACCGTCGGGGGTAAGTCGAACCGCCTTCAGTTGTACGACAATTGCCTCATCAAGATCGACGGGATCGCTGATACGGGCGTAGCGAGATGCGAGGGATTTGCCGAGGCTATAGAGCCAGTAGGGAAGCTCAGCGTGGTCATCCGGGGTAAGCTGTACCGCTCTTCGTTGGGCCAATACCGCTTTGTTGACGTCACTGGCGTCGTTGGTTTGCTCAAAACGACTTTGGAGTGCGTAGCCTAAGTTGTTGAGCCGTGATGATAGGTCCGGGTCACCCTCAGACGTCAAATCGACTGCTTTCTGCAGCGATGAAACCGCCTCGCGAATGTCCCACAGCTCACCAGTGTATTGGAATCGAGACGTATATGAAGTTCCCAGACTATTCAGCCTCGAAGATAGTTCCGTGTGACGTTCGGGGGTGAGTTTGATTGCCCTCTTGTGGACGGAGATCGCCTCGTCAATGTCGAAATTCTCCTCAGTGTGCTCGAACCGAGTGGCGAATGCGTTTCCGAGGTTATTGAGTCGCGTAGGCAACTCAACGTGGTCATTGGGAGTAAGCTGTACCGCTCGCTGCTGTGCAGAAATGGCTTCCGCAATGTCACGAAGGTCGTTCGTGAGCTCGAAGCGGGTCGAGAGGGAGTTTCCGAGATTCGTAAGGCGAGAGGGAAGGTAAGCGTGCCCCTCGGGAGTAAGTTCGACCGACTTCTCCTGTGCGGCGATCCCTTCAGTGATATCCTGGAGCTCGCCGCTACGTTCGAATCGAGTTGTGAGGGAGTTTCCCAGGTTATTGAGTCTGGTAGGAAGGTACGCATGACCTTGTGGGGTAAAGTGTATCGCCCTTTTCTGAGCAGCGATGGCCTCGTCGATGTCGCTAATCCTTCCAGCATGCTCGAAGCTACGCAAGAACGCAATTCCGAGGTTGTTGAGCCACGAGGGAAAGTCTTCACTATCCTCGGGCGTCAGTCTTACTGCCTCTCGCAGAGACGACACTGCATCAGCAATGTCCTGGTCATCGCCGGCGTTTTCGAAGCGGGCAGTAAGGGAGAGCCCGAGATTACTCATTCTGGAAGGCATATTCGTGTCTCCCTCCTTCGTGAGTAGAACCGATTCCCGCTGTATAGAGATCGCCTCCGTAATGTCATGAAGGTCGCCGCTGCGCTCGAACCGAGTCAAAAGAGAGTTGCCCAGGTTGGAGAGCTTCGTCGGCATGTATGGATGCCCATGGGGTGTGAGTTCCACCGCCTTCCTCTTCACCGATATTGCCTCGTTGATGTCACAAAGCTCTCCGGATCGTTGAAACCGGGTCTGCAATGTGGTACCAAAGTTGTTGAGTCGGGCATGGAGGTTTGGATGGTTGTCCGGAGTGAGCTGGACCAACCTTCGATGCACCGCGATCGCTTCAGCGATGTCATCGATTTCCCCGAGACGTTCGTAGCGAGCCGGAAGTGAATTTGCGAGAGTATTGAGCCGGGAGGGTAAACTTTTGTGCCCTTCAGGTGTGAGGGATACCACTCTCCGTTTGCAAGAGACGATCTCTGAGAGATCTGATACATCCCCAGACCGTTCTAATCGAGCTCCGAACGAGTCAGCAAGGCTATTGAGAAGCAGGGGAAGTTCTGCGTGGTCTTCTGGAACCAATCGGACCGCTCTCTCCAGCGCAGAGATGGCTTCGGTGATATCCTCGAGCTCCTCGGTCTCCCCAAAGCGGGACCTCAGCGAAAGGGAGAGGTTACTGAGGATTTCAGGCAGAGCGGGGTCATCTTCGGAAGCAATCTCCACGGCTTTCCTTCCAATCGAGACCGCCTCGTCGAGGTCATCCTCGTCACTAGTGTAGTCATAACGAAGGGTGATCGACCGTCCGAGGTTGCTAAGCCGTACGGAAAGCTTAGCATCATCCTCTGGGGTGAGCTGTACTGCTCTCTGCTGCACTGATACCGCTTCGAGGATATCATCGAGCTCAAGCGTCCGCGTATGCCGAAGGACGATAACCGCAGCGTATTCGTCCAACTTGGTGAGGACGTCTATACCGACATGTTCAGAGACGCCATCCGGATCCCACTAAACAGCACTCACGATCTGGTATCGCGTTCGGGTCCGACGATATTTCTACCACTTCATACGATGCAGTCAAGGCTAAGCTGGCGTCACAGGTATCTATTATTTGGCTGTATGCTGCAAACGGGAGAGTCTATAAATCTCCGCCTCTCGGTAAGCAAATAGATGGACCTCGTACCGTGTACTGCTCGCTGTTGCGTCGCTCTCAACGTTTCGAATTCAAGCTGGACTCTCCCGACGTCCTCAGTCTCATCTCGCTTCACCACAAACTCGATTCCTTCGACCCCTTCAACACTTCGACCCGGCGTCGCGTCAGTCACCTCGCCGCTCTGGTTCGGGGACGGTCTACGCACATTTCCATGAAACACAATGCCTCCCATCGTCCATCGGAGGTCCTTTCGAGAGAAACCCATTTAGCTTCCTCTGTAGCTGGGAGGACGGAACCCTTGATTTCCGTCGGGTTCACTCCTGTTGGTTGACCACCGCTCGGGGCCTGAGCGATCCCGAGAGAGATACCTAGCGAGACAGCTCAGCTGGGGGATCGACATTGCGAATTCATGTTCGAACGTACTGGTCAGGTAGTACTGGCTAAATTGAAGGGTTTAGGTCCTCGTTTGTGAGATCGCGCCCAGCAATAGCGTACCTTTCGGACGTTTCCCCAGCGCGAAGAGTCCTATCGATCGTCGCATCAGCTTCAAACTTCACGAGACGATGGCAAGAACGAACCTTCGAGTATCCATTGCTATTCTGCGATGTACCACGTCGTGGACCCTGGTAAATGAACGAAGGTGCTGCGAGGCAGAGGACTGGAGTGTCGAAGTCGAAGCGCCAGCGAAAGAGAGTTTATATTGGACACATTTACGTTTGAGAAGGCCAAGGCTGTGCGACGTCGGTGACGTGAGCCTGCAGGCAGGCTCTGAAGGCGATGGATAGATCGATCGATGGAAAGCACCCTCGAAGCTGAAGCTGTCACATCGATAGTGAGGCAGATAAGACGGAGGTCAGATGGTAGTCGTCACCTATACACGTGTGATGGGGATAAGCGCCCGTCCACCGATGGGTCGATTGGCGCGTTCCCCGAGCCAACGGAGTCAGTGAAGGTGACAGAGAAGCCCACCGAAGGTGAGCCCCAGACCAAGACCCAGAGAAAGTCGGAGGAGAAACGCAAACCTAGAAGGGCTTCGACGAGCACCGACGCCCAGGCATGCACATAAAGGCCAGAATGCAATCCATCGACCGCGACGAGCTCACACACAAGAAATGAGAAATAAAGGGGTGGCCTCCCAAAGAAACGTATCATTCCAGGCTAAGTTGAAGGAGATTGAAAGGAACGCGAACCAGCACGCCCTGAAACTCCACAATACTACGATCTCCGCATAATCAAAATACTTTCGTACCAGATGAAGTGAAGTGTAATAGAGCGGCGCCCAGCGCCGCCCTTGTCCACAAGTCCAGCCTGTTTAGTCGCCTGTCTTCTATCCAAAATCGGGGGTCTGCGTGTTCTAGTAATGGAATTAGCGATGGTACAAGGGTGAATATGGAAAACGGCTGTATGGGAAGAACGAGAAGGTAACGGGGACGGAGGAGGAAGGTCGGAGACCGTTTGCATCCGGAGGCAAACTCCGAATACGTGCGGTGAAGGAGAAAAGGTGACACGGATAGTAGTGAACGGGT
The DNA here is from genome assembly GCA_951394405.1 of Coprinellus micaceus. Taxonomy (NCBI): domain Eukaryota; kingdom Fungi; phylum Basidiomycota; class Agaricomycetes; order Agaricales; family Psathyrellaceae; genus Coprinellus; species Coprinellus micaceus. The sequence goes on from OX596346.1 coordinate 22,482, forward strand.
GGATCGACCAAGGCTCCATGGTGTACAAAGGGTATCGTGACGGGGTGTTAAAGGTTGGGGAAGCATATATGGGTGACAGGGAAGGAAAAGTAAAAGGGGGAGTATGAAGCCGAACAAACGTACCTGGTCAAAACGGCCTGACCGAGACACCCGCGCAGCTCAGCGAGCACTGGAGATTGACCGCATGTTGATGGTCTCGATGCGCCTCGAGGACACAGCGAACGCGGCTGTCGATCGCTATCAGCCAAGGAGAAACGACACGATGGCGAGAGAAAACGCACAAAAACACGACCCGAACAGCATCGCGCACATCGACGACGCGGGATTGCCCCTCGGGCGACTCTTCGATGCCTCCTCCGAGTCATGTTGGCTATAACGGGATATCGTGCTTGCTGCGCTTCTTGGCGTCAAAGGCAGCGTGGTCGTGGGGCTCGGAATCATATCTTGGACGGACGCTCGGCCGCTCCCACTTCCACTGGCGATACCAGGGATGTTCATCGGCGCCTGCCTCTGCATCTGTTGACTCTGCCTTTTCCGTTCTTGCTCCATCTCGAGATCTTTGAACGCGCGACGCTGCTTCTCGAGTGGATAGCGAGGCATCTTGGAGCCCGTCTTCGGCGTTCCGAGCGCGAGCTCCGATAGTGAGAAGGGTTGATACGATGTGGTCATGGAAGACGCATCGAGGCTGAGGTGGGGTGCCAATGGTGGAAGCGAAAGGGGACTCGGGCGACGTGGAACGAAGAGTCGGTGATCCCGAGGAGAGTTGGGTGGGCTGAGGAGCTGCGCTGCAGACATCGTTGATTTTATATTTGAAGAAATCGAATGAGAAGAGGGGTCCAGCCCCGAAGATAGTTTCTGTGAGGGTGAGGGAGAAAGGCAAGGAACGAACGCCGCCAGCGCCCATCATTCTGCGTGTCGGGGGGCTGTGCGATGGAAATCATGGAAACCGGCAGATTCGGCATGACATAGCCTTTGGAATCAAATACGTCCAACCGGAGTCAGTGCTGCCAGGGGCTGAGGCGTTCCTGGCGTTGAACGACCACCATCCACCGTTGAGCGTATACGTAGGCAAAGGAGGAGCATACTCTGAGTCAAATTAGAAGTAGAATTGGTGAGTTTCCTTGCACCGCTCCTCATTCGTCCCATCCCTGATCGTTCCGCAAGTCGCTCAAGCTGTTATGAGCTATCGAATGCATTCGGCTGCTTCTCCCAGATCATCCTTTTCACTCACAATGCGCAACCCCAAGTGCTTTCGCAACGTACCGTCGTATCTGTCGATCCGAATCCTCGATGAACTGTTCTCGATCATCGACTTCGTTCTTGGGGCTCGCACTGGCCGTCCTACAGATTATTCCGCCAATGGTGATTAGCTTCATTGTCCCTGGCGCGTCTATATCATCCTTAGACCTACGAGGTCAGCCACCGTCGATCTTTGCTACGACGTGCGGCCGAAACGCTTGTGTGCTGATATGAGCATAAATCAGTGACTCTCACAGAAATTCTCCTTCCTCAAAGTCGCCGTGCAACCGTTCAAGTCAAAGCCATGTATCGAAAAACAGAAACGTCTTCGAACCTCGCAATATCCCTGTTTTTCTCCGATTTCTCTCCCATAGCAGCCCCCAATTCTCACTTGAATCATACGCCCGACCGTTGGCCGCGACTCTCGCTCTCATCAAGGAACAGCGTTCCTCCCAGTGCGGTTCACCCGCACGGACGGGTCTCTTTACCTGGCTCTGAGGTCGCCCCTTCGCCACACGCTAGAGCACCCTTCATTCACTGTTTCTGCGGTGTTCTACTTGGTGGTGTGGACCTTGGTGCCTAACTTCGAACGCGGAACCAAATTCAAGTGGATCTCACAGAGTCGCGGGGCGAGCGGGGAAGGATCCGGATGCCAAGGTTCGTCAGGAAGAGGACTGGGGCCAGGTGAGTCGCATTCTTCATGTTCGTACGTTCCTATTCTCACACAATCGCAGCTTTTTCCTCCGGACATACGTGCCTGGTGTAGTCGGTTTGGAGACACAAGCCAATACGGAACTGCACAGCGATGGAGGGCTTATCTGTGCACCACCTCTCTCGCGTCTCTTCCTCTCGTTCTACCGTTCCGGATCCTATAATCTGGGACCAGGTGCGTACACGACCCTTCGACGATAGCTGTGGTTGGAGTGGCCGGGCCTGTGGAACGGCGTGGTACGTAGCCCCTCTTTTTGCTCATAGCGGAAACGCGGGCGGTAATTTCCGCCGAGTCAGCTCCAGCCATCCGGCACTGATCGCATCTCGCACGAGTGCACCCCAATCTACACGAGGACAGATCCTCATCCGCCATACCACTGCCCTGGTGACACAGTCGCAGGACCTTCTCGCCTCCCCGCTTTCCCCTGTCTATGGATCCTCTCCTGCAGTGCGAAGATGCCATGCATTTTCTAATTGCCGTCGCTTTGAGTATCATCGGGTACGCCGTCGACCCCTCTCGGCCCTGGGTTCTTGGGGCTTGCTAAATGACGCCCCATGTGCCGATCGATCTGGATTCAGAACTAAACAGGTTTAGCAACGTGTTGAGGGTGAAGTGGCCCCAGCTTCTCCGCAAAGCTGTGGATTCTATAGATAGCGCGAACGATTGCCTCGACAGATGACCGCTCTAACCGCCAGTTTAATAGCGCCCCGTCGCCTGTCTGAGGTGCTGACCCCTTCCTCCCTGTATGCCACGATGGAAGCGGCTACGGTGGATACGCAGGAGTAAGCCCCTTCATTTCCCCATATCTTGTTCCCCCTCACCCAATTGATAACAGCCGGACCCCCAGAGAGGAGCTCAATGACACGTGCGCGTCTGACTTTAAGTCACCCAGCGAGAACGCTGATACATGGAACTTCCAGTCGATATTATATGACAGGTGTGCATCTCAACTTGAGACCTTCGCCGTATCCTCAAGCGTTCCGTCGAGAAGATATCGCTCTCGAGTTCATGACGAACGCTGTCAGCAGTTTTATCCGTTCATGGTCGATTGAACTCGGGGTCATCTGTGTACCCAATCCGGCTGGAGGATCACACCCTGTTCTACGCAAAACATCGGATAGGCGCTGGGAGATGGCGGGGATTCTCGAGCTGTGAGTTCGCCCTTGCGTTTCCAATCTCAGTACTTGGCTGAACGACGATGTGAAGTCCTGATTTATAACCCTCCATCCATCTACTTGCAACGAGCGAGAAAGTAGAGATCGGGTCGGTGCATCTAGACTGCACACATATACGTTCATTGCAGAACGATGTCATACAGGGTGCGTTGTACCAAGTTCACTTCCATAATCGGCGTGTGGACAGGTGTTTCAGACTATCGCCAAATGATGAATCAAACCCTCCCAGAATTACCCGAATCCTCATTCTCACGGGGGCTCGTTGGCGTCCCTTTGGAGCACATCGAATCAACGGAGGGTAGGCATATTCTTTTGAGACCCGTCTTATTTCACTCACGTCCACCATCCGCGGTAGATGTTCTCGGCGCCATACATGAGTACGGGGTTATCTTAGGATCCCATTCTCAGAGAACCCGGGATTTGGCTGAGATGACGAGGTCAGTCTCACTGCTGCAGAAGGCAGTGAAACTGACTCTGGTCGAGATGACGCCCTACCCTCCCGCCTTAATGACCTTGGGATCGCACTAAGACTTCGATTCGAGGTTTCTGGGAAACTTGGTGACGTCGCTGAATCCCTCTCAGCCCTCGAGGTCTCAGCGAATCGCGATGTTGACTTCGGAGGATCTAGAATTAGCGCGCCATCTTAACAACCTACGGAAGTCTTACATGGCGCGCTTTCGGTGCGTCGGTGACCTTGACGACTTTGCGAATGCTATCTCTTTCCTGGAGAGAGCGATGCGCCTCAGTCCCGACCACGACGAACTCGTGCCAATGCTCCTCAACGACCTCGGATTGTTGCTGGAGTGTCGGTTCGACATCTGCGGTGATCTTACTGACATAGATGAGGCTGTCACCCTGAAACAGAGATGCGTGGGGCTTACACCAGCCGACGACGAAGGCCTTCCTATCTGGCTAAGCAGCTTCGGATTCACCTTCCTCTCTCGTTTTGGGGAAGCTAACGACCCTGATAACATAAATGAAGTGATCGCCGTTCAAACGCGGTCGGTGCATATGACTTCGGACAGCCACCCACGGCTTTCTTCACGGCTACATAACCTCGAAAAGATGCATATATCTCGTTTCAGGTCCACTAATCCCCATTGTCCCACCGTCGACGCAATACATTTCCTTCGGCGGGCAGTAGACCTCACTCACGAAGGTGATGCCGTGCTCCGGTCTCAGCTGACGACGCTCTGAATCGCACTACGTCACCACTTCGAACAGTCGGGGGACCTTTTACACGTTAGGAGGGAATCTCTGCTCTCCAGCCGTGCTTACGGCTTACCCCTCACGGCGATGATCATCGCCCTCTTCGGATGCATAATCTCGCGAGGTCCATCCGTGCTAGATTCCAGCATACGGAAGACCTTAACGACATCGCTGATGCTACCTCATGTCAGAAAATGCCTATAGGGCTTACCACAGACGGCGATAGAGACCTCCCGTCCCTTTACACCAACTTTGGGAACATGCTCCTGTCCCGCGCTAATCAGCTGGGAACTCTAGCGATGTCACTGAAGCCATAACGGCCCAGCGCAAAGCGGTTGAGCTGACCCACAAAGGAAATGAAGGTCGGGTAGTCCATTTGAATAACCCCGGAAACGCCCTTTCCACTCACTTCGATCTCAATGGAGACCTGGAAGACCTTGCGGAAGCGGTTTCCATACAGGAGGTAGCCATGCTCACGCCAGAATGTCACCGCGAGCTTCCCTGCCGGCGGAATGACCCTAGGGTTTCGTACACATCCCGCTTCGAATGTGGTGGAGAACTTGATATCCGTAACGCTGTGTCGACACTTCAAAAAGTGGTCAGCCTGACTCTAGATGGACACGCGGATCTCCCTTCTTGGCTCACCAACCTTGGCGTTGCGTTCCAGCGCTACTTTGAGCACTCGGGTGACCTTCACAATATCGCCCATTCTATCGCTGCTCACCGGCAATCCGTGTTTCTTACACCCCGGAGGTACTCTGCGTTGTCCGCCCGCCTAAGTAACCTTGGGATCTCATTTTGGGCGCGGTTCAAGCACACCGATGACCTGCACGACATTTCCGAAGCAACTTCAGCATTAAAAAATCAATTGAGCTGACGCCCCAAGGCGACCCATCACTTCCAATCTGGCTGAGAAAACTTGGGAACTCGCTTGCGGCTCGTTTCAAGCAAACTCAATATCCATGCGACATCGGGGAGTCACCGACGCGATCTCTGCGCTGTGGAGGTCGCTCGAGCTAACGCCCGATGGCCACGCGGACCTACCTTCCTTGCTCGATAGCCTAGTGGGTGTGCTTTCATCTCGCTTTAGCCACTCTGGTCACGACGACCCCGGTGACGTCTCTGAAGCAAATGCAGTCCATCGGATGCTGGCAGCAGGATATCGCCGAGTGGTTGCGACGATGTGCGCTACCAAGGATAAGCACGCCCCAGGCGTCGCCAATGATTTCTACCAGTATCTCTGGGATCGCAGGGAGGAAGGGAGCGGGAATCGGTTTGACGGGTCTCTGGCTGCCTATGCGCTGCATCACGCTACGCAGGAGTTGAGGAGTCGCCTCGACGATTCGGATAAGTCGCTACTCACTTGGATTTCTTATGTGCACTACGGTTACTAATATCGAACTCTGCAGCCTTCCATGTCACGAATACGGTTGTCTGCGATTTGTGATACCAGAGGGTGTGTGTGTTGACTCCAGCCTCACTGCCGTTCTTCTCGTCCTTTGTCATATGCCCTCCTACCCCCTATCTGTGCGAACTGTACGAGGGAGCCGTTTCTTGATACATTTATCTCCTCATACCTACTGATGCATATCTATAGTTGTAGTGTTTCCCGAAGGATCTGAGCGCTGTATCAACCGCGAGGCCGGAACTCGGGATGTCTGACTTTCACAGACAGTGCATGCGATAACTCCAGGTGTAGAACGGGTTGTCCTCGTTGATGATACATCCTACTGTGTTGGCTACAGGGGAAGATTGAACCCTTTGAACAGGTCGGCTCGGGACTACGGGATTTGCCACCAAAACGAAATAAGCGCCCGGTGACGTTATTCGCGGGGCGAGTAATCACCCGATAATCTCGGGTTCGTTCGTTTCCGTATCGTTCGGCAGTTGTCTCGCTCCCCCAGCCTCAATGCAGCGTCTCGACCTGTCCCAAAGGCAAACGGGAGCTAGCGAGCCCGATCCTCCTCCCGCCGCAGGTGAACGTGACTCAAACTCGGACGTACAGGCGCCATCGATGGGTTCTACACCAAGCACAGACCCAACCTGGACCCAACGAATGTGAAGTCGAAATATTTGAAAACGCGCTCTGGATCACTGCTATTGTACCTTTCCTCACAATAACCTCAAGCCCATCCATCCAGATTTCATCGACTTCGTGAGGGGAGTTCGGCAAGTGGGGTTAGCCTCTGAGAGGTTCATGGATGGATCGTGTAACGTACATTCCGGCGTCTTGGGGTCCGAGCCTGGCTCACCGCTCTCCAATTACAGGATTGCTTTAGATGATCCCGCTTTATGAGTACACTCGGTTCTTCTCTACAAGACCTACATTGTAGCATCAGGAAACAGGGGCTGTAGCCCCTATCTCGGGGATTTCGGAGCGGAGTTCAAATCCTGGTCTGCGCGTCACCGACTCGACTCAATTCTACTTCGAGCTCAACGTCCACCGCAACCTCCTCGCCCATCGCCTCCCGGCACCCAACTCGGGTGTATACCCTCAGGAACATCCACGACGCGCAGTTCAGGCTGATCTCTAGCTTATCGACGGCTAGCTCTCGATCTAGGACCCGAAAACTGTGCTCCACCGTGCTCCCCTACGCCTTGAACTCGACGATGGACTAGGCGTCCTTGCTGGGCCGGTCGCGAAGAACACCGTTCATCGGTTTCGGAATCACCCCGACTACCTGGGGGACGCGTCATGAGAACCTGGGATGAGGACGAGCGACAGGACGGCGCGTTATCGATGCGTAGTTAAGGACAACGGCGGAATGGGACGAGAGGATGAGGCGAGGACCATTCGCCGTGCTGAGGATGTGCGTATATGCGCTCAAATGTGAGGTTTAAGCCACACGCTCACCGATACTCGCTTCTAACCTCGCTTCATCGCCCAGGTTGGCTCGCTACCCAGTCGGGAACTTAACCCACGACGTATCCCACCGCGTATTCTGGCCTGGCTTGCTCGATCCTCACCATTGCCTACCCGTTTTGCGGTGTTCTAACCCTAGACCCCTGCTGCGGGTGGTTCAACATCACGGGGATAGGGGATAATAGGTTCCGCGGTCACGAATTCGCTCAGCCTCCTCCACGTCGTGTCCCCTTTCTTCGTCTAGGGGACGCATTCTGGATTCTGGAACAGTACGAGCGTGAGCGCGACGATTTACCAGGTACTCTGGTCGCATATATCCATACGCCGTCGTGGGAGCGTGAATATATGCGCTGAAAGTGAGTCTAAGGCCTTTTATCCCGCCAATACATCCTCACTTTCGTTCTTATCTTCCGCCCGTTCGGTCTTTACACCGCTCACGGTCGACCCTGGGACCCCTTCGCCCACCCCCGACTTGCGTTTATCGGCCCATGTGAGTTTCGCCGTGGATCGAGGTCTCGAGGTGAGCTTTTTCTCCTGAACCAACCGCTATTCCTTACAACTGAACGGTCGGTAGGCTTTCAGGTTCTATCTTCCCCACCGGTCCGTGGCTCCCAACAGCGCCGTCCATTCAATGTTTAGCCAAATATCAAAGTATGTACAAAGTTCAATCATCGCTCCTGGTGTCCGTTTTCACTACCGGCGGGTATGCTAACTATCGCGTGGAGGCCCTTATGTGCTCGGGTCGTAAAATCACCTCTCTCATCGAGCCGTCCATCCCCGTCTCACTCCCACTTCCTCCTGCATAGTGAGCTATCTCTCTCTGTCCACCTCCATGTATCGGCGGACGTTCGGAATCCGAAGGCTCACTCGAACTCGAACCTTCCTTCAGGTAGAGGCTGAGAAAGTACTGGTGGTACTCCTCTGGCGACATTGGACGCTCGACGAGTGCTTGGAGGGCCGGAGAGATTTCCTCTGGACGCCGAAGCTTGAGTTTGAAGGAGAGGCGGCGGAGGGATCGTCGTACGCCTAATGGGGGGTGTACGACTATGAGAATAGAACACGAAATAGAGGAATACACGCACCCAACGAGCACGGTAAGCATCCAACGTTCGCCTCCCCGTCCATGTCTAATGACGGGTTCCTGATTCGACTAGGGATCGGCACTTCGCTTCGACTCCGTTGATGGGCGCAGCTCTGCGGTGGCTTCCGACGACGTAGTTTCGATCTACCCCTCTTCGGCCTTGCGGGGGTGCGAGGTCGCAAGAACACCCCATGGCCATCGCTCGTCTCCTCGCTGGAATCCGTCGACCCACTGAGACCGCTCGTCCCGCTCTCGTCGCTTCCTCCCTCTGCACTCCCGTGCCCGCCTTCCGAAAGCACCTCAAATACACCATGCCCGTCGTCCGAGCGACACTCCTCCCCGCTTCCTTCTACGAACTCTACCTTCTCCTCGACTTTACCCCCCTTTTCTTTGTCCTTCTCCCCGACCGCCACCGATTCCTCTACTCTGTCTCTGACGCTCCTTTCGCCACGACTCTCCCTTTCCTCCAACGTTTCGAGCGCCCGAGCAAACACCAATTCCTCAGCCAGGAGCTGGGCGAGGGTGACCCCACCTCCCCTTCTCTCCTCGTCCCTAGCGGGGTCCCACCGACGGTGCTTTCGTTCGCGGAGCTCCCGCCTCATGGTGGCGCCTAGATCCATTGCCTCGGCTTCGGTGGAATCCGAACCAACTCCGTCGTCTTCGTTCCGATGGTCACCTCGCCGCTGTTGGCGGATACCTGGTGGACCCAAGTCGGTTTCGGAATCGCTCGGGGTATGATCGGGGTCGGTGAGAGGTGTTAGAGGAGTAGAGTGGGGGGAACGGCGCCAGGGAATTAGGCGCTCGATATGCACATGGGGGAGGTGCGACGACGACCTCCACTTGCGCTTCCCCTCTTCGTCGCACTCCTCTCCCTCCTGTTGCTCCTCGTCTAACACGTCCTGACCCGTTCTTCGTCGCCGTCGTCTACCATGGCCCCATGGCCCCTCCATTCCGACTAGTGCGGCGAAAACGTCGGAGTAATGCGAATTTGAATACGCGTCGTGGTTTCCATGCGGCGAGAGAGGCGGTGAGGTTAGGGGGCTGGAAACGCGTGGTACGAATTCGAGGTACTTTGAACTTGGGCTTGTTGGGCTTGGGCATGAGCTAGCGCTAGTGCTGGGGATGGAAGAAGGTGAGAGGAGGGAAGGGGTGGAGGGTGACGGTGAGAGGGTGAAGTAGTCTGGATCATCGAGTGGGTGTTGAGGGGCGTCCATCGGGAGTTTTGTGGGCGGCGAAGGTGAAGGAAGGAGGAACGAGGCGACCAGGAGGCCAGCGATAGCGACAGGGGAGATTTGGTTGGCCCCACAGACAATGTCGTCGACGATGACGGTATGGTTCTCCCGGCGGCGATAGTGAGACAGGGCTCACTCGGGGTCGATTCAGATTCAGTTAGTCTCCTTGACAACTATGAGCGTTGTCGAGACCTTCGTCGATAACGACGATATGGACGCTCAAGGGTCAGAGTAAGGTGGAGGGAGATGAAGGGAGGCTGTAGCTCGCCGTCCCGCACATCGAGGACGATGGGAGTGAAGAGAGTGAAGGGAAGGCGATGAACGCCCGTCTCGTTCCCTTGATGCATTGCATCGTGCCGGCAGATTCGATTTCAGACCGAGACGTCGACGTGCGTAGTGACGCCCCGAATGAAAGAAGCACTGCAATATTTGCCTCGTGGGACGCGGATTGGGCTATAGCTCGACGCCACCCTAATGCCTGTTTCGCAGTTCCCTAATCGAGCGGGGTCTTGTGGTGCACCAAGCACACCGCGGCACGATCGAATGAGGAAGGGACGAGCGTACTTGGCTAGATGGGTGATGCTGTGAAGGGGTGTGAAGGGATGGGCCGATAGCCGTGGAGGGCACGAGACCGGGATGCTGTACCATGAGGCTTGGTTTAGGGGTATGGGCGTCAAACGGTATGTCATGCCCGTTCATATCCCGATCGTACTCGGTCGATTAATCAGAGTTCAGACAGATTCAGATTGTTCGTTGAATGAACGCTATATGACCTCCGCCGCACCACTGTGAGTCTTTGAGAATGGCATCGAACGACATTTGTAAAGTGACGTGAACAAGAACCCCGAGTATGTTCCCGAGTGCGAATGTGAGTGTTGGAGACATGAAGGTTGGAGCGCGAAGAAAATGTAGCAGCTACAATCGTGGAGGAATGTGTGACATCGCTGTGTTGGGGTTCGCGACGATCGTGGGCGCTTACTCGTTTTGTCGACTGCAGGCTGACAGACGCACGGCGAAAAGCAACTGAATGTCCCTTTCACGTAGGTTCAATGTGGTGCCTGTCAGGTCATGGATCGTGTATAAAGGTGGTACATATTACATGGCGCATGATTCCGCCACAAATTGCGTCCATCTAACCTCTTCCTCCTCCCTCTCTACCCGCATTTACGCAGGCAACCCCTGAATTCTCGTCAACGGTGCCTCGAATAGTACGTCTTCCCTTCTTCCAGCGCTCCCGTTCATCCTCAGCCTCTTCAATTTGGACATCGGGGATACCGAGGCGATGCTATGCGCATCCGACTCACGCCGACTTTGAACGGGGGTCATAACGAACCCAAGGTTCACTCTCGTCCACTGCTGATCGTCTTCTTCGTCTTGGGGTCGGTTGAGGTGGACGACATGCATGGGGTTCGAGGGTGGGTTGATTGGGGGGACTTGTTGGCTACGCCCCAGGCAGACTGAGATAGAGGAAGTGAGCGAGAGGATAGGGGAGAGAAGAGCGGCGTGGCGATACCTTTGATGTAGTGCAAGGGATCCCACTTAGCCTCCCTTTCGCGAACGTCTTCAGCAGGGCCGCGTATGTCCCACACTTCCTGGCGTTTCTTCAGCCTGTGGTGGATGCTACCCGCGGATTGAGGTCGAGAACGGCTCTCTTCGTAGGATGCCGGTCTAGGTTGAGGGAAGAACTGGGCCCTCGGGATCTGGGGTCGTCGCTGCGGCTGAGGCTGAGCGCTGATAACTTGGGGCTGGTGTCGATCTCCGTGCTGAGCGTCGATAACTTGGGGTCTAGGTCGAGCTGCGGGTTGAGGGTCCATGATCTGAGACTGAGGTCGAGGTAGCGCCTCCCTACTTCCCCTCTTCCAGGTGTCGACCTGCGGCGCACGGATCCTCGGCTGAACTTCCTGGTACTTCGTCTCCTCGCTCAGTGTTCGGGTATGCGCAGCCATCCTTGAGAGGATGTCTCGACTCTCTTCGTCCCTGGATTTGAATTCGGACTTTGGACGAGGGGCTACGACTGGGACGCGTCGAGGTGTGGGCGGTGGTGTGAATTCGGAATGAGGGCGAGACGTCGTTGTCATTACGGGGAAGGGAGGTTTCACCCGAGGGATCGGGGCGGTGTGAGTGTGAGGAACGGCGGTGTTGGGTGGTGAGATGGAGATGGGGTTCGCATTGGTGATGGACGATGTGCTCTGAGCAGGGGTGTGTTGCGTTGTTAGCGGGCGACCGAGAGGTTGAGACGGAGTAATCGGTTGGGGAGGGTAAGACGGTTCGTCGAATTCTTCAAGTTGAGGTGGTGCAGAGTGCAGAGTGTCGTATTCCAGTCCAGGAGGATGTCCGTCGTACGAGCTTCCATATGATGGAATGCGGTACCCCGTCGAACCCGAGTGACGACCTCCACCATCCCTACCCGAGATACCATACGCAGAAACGGGCTTACGAACGGGGAAGATTGGGGCTGAATGTGGAGTCGCGCTCGTGGGCGAGGAGGCAGCTCGATCATGACTTCTAGAGTAAGCGTGAGATCGGGAGAGTCGATGGCTGTCGTCTCCAGTGGAGCGTCGAAACTCGGATTCGTTGGTGATTGGAATGGCGTTGAGGAGGATGTCGTTGGGAGGCCTGCTGTTGCCGTCGTGCTTCACAGACGGCCGAGACAGAGGGGACGACCATCGAGGCTGATAGCCTCCGGACGATAGAGGGCGACTCATGAGGGGGTTCAGGCGGTCAGCAGGTGAGTGTCGACCAGATTATAAGGGAGTGCGTAGCTCGAACAGCCTCGAGAAACCAGGAGCAGCTTTATACATGTTACAATGTTACATGGAGAGTCATTTCAACCCCTCAACCGAGTCAGTACACGGTGCAACGCGATTAGCTTCCTCGTTGAGTAAATTGAGCCGGAGGCGATAAGCTGTGGAACCGTAGTATAGTAGGCAAAGAACCCAGAAATGGTTCGAATACGCAGTGCCCACCGCCGCGATCGTAGTCTAATAGTGGTAACAAAGTAACCTAATAGCACACCACTAATGGCTAGGTCGTCACGACTAATGTGTTTCACCTTTTTTCAATGAATTATCGGGGTAGTTACGCGCGCAGGCATCGGAGAAACCGAGCGTTGATAAGGCGCTCGTCTCCCGAGACTGGGCGAGACCCGTACTAATCTGGTATCTTTGAACTGCGCCTCGGGTACTCCAGTTTCGAATTCGATGTACGTGAGGCGATGCATTCACAAGAAAGAGAGGCCTTATGGACCTGACTACAATGTAAGGACGCCTCATGAGACATCAAGAATATTACGAGCGTTCAAAGACGGGGATTCCCCTTCTCACCCAAAGAATTGGGTGAGCGGCGGTAGATGGGGATTATTGGATGGTCAGACGCATTGCATCGGTCAGGGTCAGATTCAAAATCGCGCATGGTACGAGCGACAGGAAGCGGGTATGGGCGAGCAGCGTTACAATGGCGAAGCGGTCAACAAGAAAGGTAATAATATAGAGCAAAACATCGGGTATGAAATAGAGCTAATACGAAGGTGAAGGCATCGCGGTTTCAGTTAGGGTTTGTTGCCACCTTCTTCTTCTTTCGCTTGACTTCAGGAAGGGTGGTAGCCCCATCACCATCGCTTGGTGCACCTGCCCGCACAAAGCCTCGTCACCTCGACTAACGTTAAACAGCACTAACAGACGTACCTGGTTGGATCCCATCGACCCCAGCCGCCTTATCGTTCTCGACCACATATGCAGGCAGGATCATTACCTCAGAGACGACGGCATACGTATCCTTCGGCGTCACCCCGCTTGGAAGAGGAGAAGACCCTCCAGCTGAACGAAGCGCCTCCCTCGCCCTCCAAACCCGGCACATCTGTTCGAACCCGAGCTCGGCGGTCTCTTCATCGGTCGGGCCAATCTCCCGAGAGCAAAGTTCGGAGAAAAGGGGAACGAGATATTCGGGCGGGGCTTCGTAATCTTGGTAGAGCTTGATACGGGTCACGAGCGGGATTTCCGCTTCACGTCGTCTAAGCTCGCGTAGAGCGAAGTCCTTGACGACAGGGAACTCCCATTTATGCGCGAGCTTCAATATGGAGAACCAAGCGTATATGTCTGCGTCATATATGTCGTAAGTGCTGGAGATATGAAGAAGGGAATGAAAAAGGTACAGAGTGTTAGCACCAAAGACACGGCCAGGTAAGGAATGCCGCACGGATTATAAAACACCCAAAGAAATCGTTCGAACTCTTCGACCGTCACATCTAGAAATCTGATAGCTCGATCTTCGCTCTTGCCCTTCTCTTCCTTCTCTTCCGCATTTTCCGAGGAGTTCGTTGACGCGGAGACGTCGCTGAAGAACGCCGATTCTCGGTCGAAAAAGTACGAGTGTACCTTGAAGCTGACCCCGTCGATCTGAATTGCAAAGGAAATCAGGGGGCCGACGACAACTATACTCACAAAAATGGGCTCACGAGAACATATAAATCTCCGCCCGGGAGATAGTACTTGGCGTGGCGGACGACGTAGTCCACATGCTGACGTCGCCGCGTTGGCGAGGCAGACGGGCTTTGGTGCATAGGCATAACGAATAACACCGAAGGGAGAGAGAGAATGAAGAGCGAATCAGATGCAAAGGAGAAAGTGAATTCGTCCTGGCGCTCTGGACGGTCTTTAGCGTGGAGTATACAGCGAACGTAGGGGCTGGATACACGACCAAAAGACGAACGAAGGAGAAATCAAAACCCCCGACTACCCTTTATATATCTCGAGGGACGAAGGCGTTCCTAGGAACCCAAATACGTACACAAGAAGACCGGACTTCTCGATCCAGGTATGCTTCGGATGAGGATTACCGTCGCTGCGTAGCAAGTGCGGCCACGAGGCGCGACCTGATGGCGCAGTCCACTGCGGGCCAAAATAGACGCCCATGGAACCCTCTAGAAGTTATAATGTCTAGGTTCGAAATACAGAGAAGGTCAAAACGGGCGTCGTTGTAGGTCCAATGCAGTGGCATTCCTCGGTAGGGTGTACACAACAATTGGGTTCTTTCTGACTTCGCGCAGTATGGTCGCCTGCTGTGCATGCGACAGCTGACCTTCTAATTCAGTGGCACGAGTTCCAATCAGGGGAGCCTCTGGCCCTCAGGCGGGTCCCACGGCATAGACAATGGAGAGAATTTTGCCTTCTATATGATAAAGAACTCTCCACCGCCCACACTGATGGCAGTGAGCAATACTGAGTCAGGATCGCCATGAGGTAGGATTCAGTGTGGCCAACGACGTTCTGCACTCTGTATTCCCTCACCCCCCTTCTCTCCTTATCGGCCTTCCATTCGTTCTCCTCTAGAGCCTTCATAACCATAGACTACGCTGAGCCGACACATCTAGAAGCGACGCGCTCGGACAACTCGGTTGGTCTCTAGATGGACACTTCAAGCCCTGGCTGCCCCTCGCCGTGTTTCGTCGAGGTCTTACGATCTTCTACCCATACGACGTTTGACGTGCCTCAAGAGCTCTGGTGCGAAATCACCGCCCTCTTATCTACTCCAGCGAATATCCTTTCCCTCCTGTCGGTAAGCGAGTTATCCGCTCGGTCTATTTCTATCAGCTGACTAGACCGATCGAAGACATGTAGAACCCTCCACGGAATGCTGGATGAGAGAAAAACTTGGGTCGCTTTGCTCCGTGCACTTTGCAACCAACGCTAGATATTCATCCCTTCCTATCCAATCGACGACATGTCGACCGAGCGTCTCCGGCGCGCTTGCATGGGTTCCTCCCTATTCGCTCAACTCCTCGAAACACACTCCGACCTTTCAAGCGAGGATCCCCCTATCATACCCAGATCCAACACGTACCTCACCCGAGGAGACTCAGATCGGGGGATGCACTTTGACAAAGTCTTCCTCGTACCGGGAGGGAGGTTCCTAGTTCAAACGCGTCGGGGGCATCTGGAGATATGGGATCTCGGTCCGCTGGACGCCCCAGCTTTGGGAGATCCCGTCCTGTTGTGCCAATCGACAGCCGAGCCCCAAGCTGTGACTCACCGCATTACTACCGACACTCTCGCTGTCAGAATGGTCGACGAGGAGACACTCAGGATTGCAGTTGGCTCTGGCTACACAACGTTAGTGCCACTCTTTCTCGCCCCTCTTGTTGTCGTTCTGACTTTGTGGTTAAGGTGCGTTCGGTGAGCAGAGTGAACGATGGTGACTCTCATCGGTTTTATGGATGGAATCTCTTTCTCGTAAAGCGCTCAAGGCCCTCGTTGACCAATAACATATACCTTTGTACGAAAATCCTGGATGGAGTATTGTGTTAAATCGTCACGGTGATCTTAGTTGTTCTGGAAATGGTGCCCATGAGTGCCCTTGGACCCATTCTACCGGGGATCCCGTCGACCCAAAAACAAGGCCTGATTATAACCATTCGAACAAGATTATGTCCTGTCGGTATTCGGGTTACTGTCAGAGCGCCTAATCACCGGAGGCTGAATAGGTGGGAGCCATCACGTTCCGCATGTCATCTGACTCTGGACCTTGCATCGTCCTGTCCTCTACTTCCCCAGAGCCATTCGGCGATCTCCTGACCTGCCACTCGACTTCTTTTCATTCCGTCATATCCTGCGGCCCGTTGAGGGATTGTCCCCAGAAACCATATCCGAGGACCACCCTGTCGCTCGGCCACTCCTCTCAATGAATCCCTTGAATCCCGAATACCCGTCGCTGCACCACGACGATGGTGAGCGACACACCAAGCCTCAGATATCAGGCGTACCTCAAGAGGTCTGGTACGAAATTGTCGCTCATCTACGTACCCCAGCGGACATCCTCTCCCTCCTCTCAGTACGTGAGATCCCTGCTTGATTGGAGCTATCTCAGCTCAAAAAGCCAATTCAAGACTTGTAGCTCTCTCCACGAGATGCTTCAAGAAAGGACGACTTGGGTCGCTTTGCTCCGCGCGCTTTGTCACCACCGCTCGATCTTCTTCCCATCCTACCCCATCGATGACATGTCGATCGAGCGTATCCGACACGCTTGTATGGGTCCTTCCCGATTCGCTCAACTCCTCGAAACCAACTCCGCGTTTTCGATCGAGAAGGCCCCAATTGAACCCAGCTCCAACACGTACCTCAACTTCGGCGATCCACGGATCCGCTATGAAAAGGCTTTCCTGGTCCCCGGAGGTCGATTCCTGGTTCAAACGCGTCAGGGGCGTCTTGAGGTATGGGACCTTGGCCCACCGGATGCCCCAGCTTTGGCGAATCCCGTCTTGCTGTGCCAATCGTCAACTGAGCCCCATCCTTTGATTAACCACGTTTGGCGTGACGCTCTCGCTGTGAGGATGATCGACGAGGAGACCATCAGAATAGCGATTGGTTCTGGGTATACAACGTTCGTATCATTCCTTTTCTCCCTTCTTGTCGTGGCTTTGACTCATTTGTGGCTCGCGTGCTTTTGTTAATCAGAGTGACGGTGTACGACGCGAAACTAGGAAGTACCAACCCCACGCTCAGGGTGATTGGGACTCTGGTGCTCCACATCGACCCTGCACGATTCCATAGTCAACCAAAACAGACGCTCTGCCGCAACATTCATTTGACAGACGATGTCGCAGTGATTGACATCCAAGATGTCCCCCACGCAGTTATCTGGAGATTTTCCGCCGGGCGGTACGCACTAGGCCCGAAGCGATACTTTTGGTTCTGCAACAGCCAGAAGGCGAGGTTTCAAGCCCTTCTTAGTGGACAGTGAATTGATTCCATCTACAGATAGTTGATCGCGACATAGTCGTAGAACTTTTGGCGCACGCCGGCGTCGCGGCTTGGAGCATCGCTGAGAGCGACCTGGTCATGCATCCGGTTGTCGATGGCGTGCCGATCGATCTTTGGCAAGTGGCGTCTCCCTTAGACGACGGTCCATTCCAGGAGAGTCATTCACTGCCCGAAATCCAGCCAGAGAGCTTCTACGACATGCGTGAAGCTCAGCTTGCTTTGCCCATGACCACTTCATCAGGAAACTCACAAATCACTTTTTTTGCCCCAGAGAGTCCAAAAAAGCTCGAAAAACCGAAAATGAGCGAAGAAAAGCCAAAAAAAGCTGAAAAGCTCGAAAGCCGTATGAGCGACACCCGTTTTCTCGAAAAGCGGGAACCGCACCAGTCAGGGACAACACAGGTATTCTGATTTGAATACAACTGATGTTATATTTTGGGGCAAAGCACTACAAAACGGGTATAGTCTGGAACCTTTTCCCACTTTTTGCGCTTGCGGCGAGCCAGAAAGCGAAGAAAGTGCGGAAATGATCTGTGAATTTGCTGATGCTTGGAGGAGTCTGCGCGAACATCCTGCCCTCTTCGACATTATCCTCGGCGAGGTTGGGGACGACCCGGAATCAAATGAGCCCTTCACATTGTGTGGGTTCCGCTTCGCACTTTCTATTACGAAGGACTTGGATGGATCGCTATCTCCGCGATATACTCTCCAACAGACCTTTCATCTGCCAAAACTGCAATTGCAATACCGCCTTCAATCTCACCCCCCAGGAAGGCTGGGTTATGGGTTTGGGACCGGGTGTGGGATCATGTTCACCCGGAAGCGGTGCGGTTGGGGTGGGGCATTCGATGCGTCAGGACTGAGTATGTATTCTCTGCCACCACCACCGGAGGTCATCTTGACGACGGTGGGGAATACGGGGGATGGGGGAGGTCAGGAACGGAGGTTGTCGAATGACGTTCCCTTGGAAGCTCGCCTCACGCGTTTGCTTGACACGAACAATGTCCCGCCGCCGAGTCTGTGCGTGGCTTCGGGAAGGATGTATTGCGGTGTCAGTGTGTGGGACTCCCCTACGGATGGCTCGTCTGTGTCTGACTTCCTTCCCCCTTGGAATGGTTAAAACCGTAGACATTGTGTCGTTGTAAATAGGGGTTAATATCCGGTAGCCTTCCTGGCGAGATACTGAGTACGATGCCGCGAGGGGCTGGTAGGGCGTCAGTTGTCAGGGGGGATTGCAGTTGAAGGGGATGAAGACACAAAGGAAGAAGCATGAGGATCTAATTCTTACTGTTACTCTAGTGAATTGCGCGTACTAGGAAGAGGATCCAGTAACACAGGATGGTCCCCGGGTGTATCAAAATCACCGATTCCTGGCACGGGGAAAAGATCTAGAAATGAAATAACCCCGGAAACCAGTGGGGCCCAAGACAGTCGCCGGACCCACCGCTTCCATCGAACTCGTTCATATGGGTTTGGGTTTCCAAGATTTCTCGCATGGTACCGAGGAGACCAGCCCCAGAGCGGTTGATTCCGATGACGGTGAGTAGCCAGCGACGGTGCATTAAGTAGTCACGACCCGGACCCAGGAATTGTCTCAGAGGTAGTCCCAGAACGGCACTTGCGTACAGTAGTCTCGGTTACCAGGGTGAATGAGTGATGTCGTTTTCGAATTCTCTAGGACAGGAAGCGATTTTATTGCATAGCCCTGGGTTGACCGTTCACTACACAGGTACATCATCCACTGTATCTGGATGTGTGCGCATACGAAACGTCGTGCCGTTCGTGTAGAGAGTCTTAAGCTCGATTCCATATTGCGCATGGCTCAAGCGAGTTAAAGCCAACAGAGGACCGAGGGGAGCGCAGAAATGCGCAAGCAGGTTATTGTCCAGACGTGAAAGAGAAAGTCGAGCGTGAAGACGTAGCGGTGAAGGGTAGGTCTCTGCAACGCGGCACGGGGACAAGAGAGGCATGGTAGGAGGTGAGGACTGCGGAGGTGCATGGTAGGTAGGACGGGGGGAGGTGCGCGGATGTGAAGGGAAGAGAGGGGTTCAGTCTGAAGTGTAGGAATTTATGAAGTGACGGTTTTGTCGTAGGTGCGAATTCAGCGACTTAGAGGGGGGAGGACGCGAAGGGGAGTTTGATGGGTTGGCCGGCTGAGAAGCAGAACCAGGCTCACTGTAGGACCCCGTGTACGGCGACATGGGGAGGGACGGACTCAGTGAGATGCCAGCTAGGGCTCCAGGTAACGTAACACAGTGAGTTGGGTGGGCGTAGGGAGCGCGACGTGACGACCCTGTCCCAAGATATGACGGTCAAAAGCGAAGAGGCAATTTGAATTTCCGCCGCGTCTCCCCGCCTTCTCCCACGCACCTCGCCGCCATTCCGCGAGAAGGGAGGCTCACGCCCGTCGAAACGAAATGAAACGACGTCATTGAACGAGTCGCAATCTAGCTCTTAATCACTTCGGGTTGAAGAGGGGGCTAGGTGGCGCCTTGGTTCTCAACGTCTGCTCGTCCGGAGGGATTTGAGGAAGGTCCGGGGCACGACGTGAGGGTGACGTTCTTTCTCGAAACTGGTCTACGTGCTGAGATTGGATCTCGGTACAATCTGGATATACGCTCTATACGATACGGTTGGAGCCTTATCTCGGAGGTCGAGAGAGGGTCGTGGACCTCTTGGCGACCGACAAGAACAAAATTTAGGCTAGGAAACCCGATGCGCTCTCATCCTTTTCCCTCAGCCTCAGATAGCTCAGGCTCTTGTACTCTCTCTGATATTGCGACGTCTTCGAACTCGAGCATGGCTCAGCACGTTCGGTATGATCTCCTTTCCCGTTTCTCGAGCTCTCAAAAGAGACCTGGGATTCTTGGGACGATCAGGGCCCGGGGGTTTGTGGATCGGGTACCTTCTGCAAAGGGAGATTTCACACCTCACCGAGTCCCGACGTATGGAGCAGGTGGGTCGGAGACTGCGAGTGTATTCTTATTATTTTTATATGGCACTGGGCGATCGAGAACTGCGAAAATGCCAGTGGGTCGAGAGGTGTCGGATGAAGGCGTGTGAGATAGATATCAATAATCACACCGTAGCGTGGACTGGGGTCGGACGAGCATGGGTTTTCGTGGATGAGGGGTCGCGTTGGAGGTTTCGAGGGTTTTGGCTTGTCTCGCTGGCTGGAGTGGACCAAAGTTTGAGGTGGGGATGTGATCATGGAGGAGATTCGGGGGGAGGGTTCTGGGATGGAAGGTAGTGGGAGAGGAGGACGTCGTTGGAACTTGTGGGTTTGGTTTAATGTTGCGACGGGCGAAGCGGGTATATAGGGCGATTGGGACCTATCTATCATCTGGGAGTCTGATCAAATGCGACCTCGTACGTAGTGTGTGGAAGCCTCAAGTCTTTGGACGTTGGTGAGGAGGTTCGCTCGGCTCTTTACTTAGTCTCTTTACTTAGATTCGAGCTTAGGAAAACGAACCGTGTGTTAGCAGCACTGCAAACTACACGAAGAGGGAGGCACTCTACCAACTTGTATGATGTATCTAGACGTAGGGGTTATTGCGGTACGTACGTTGGGTGGGAGGGTGTTTGGTGGGGGCTTGGTCGGGCCAATCGTACCGGTACTTCTGGGATAGTATGTAGTTGACGAAGTAAAGAGGGAAAGTGGGGATCTCGAGAATAGTCCTCGGAGGGGTACCAGAAACGTTGAAGTAAAGTGCGAGTTTCGTTTCGAGACTCGGTCACTTAGAAACCCGCACTTCACACCTCGTTCAAAGCTCTCCCTCCCGCATCGGGTTCCCAACTCGAATTTCCTGGCTGGACGAGCCTTCCGCTCGAGAAGGTCCGATGAGAAAACCGGGCTTAATTGTTTGAAGGGCAGCTCGCTAAAATCAACGAACGGCTATCGCCTCGTGCCCCCTTCCCTCCCCAGGCTCCCCTCACCTCCTTCATTCAAAGTTCAACCGCAGCGTTGATCATGAGCACTCTTCACATCCGCATTCCCACCACCTCTTCGTTGAAACTTGACACCGAAGCGCCCATTCATTCCCACTAACGCCGGGCCAATCTCCCCCTTTCCTCCGTTCCATTGTCCTCGGCCCCTCCTTCCCTTTCCGTCCCTCCGCTGTCCGCACCTTCCCCATTCATCCTTTCGCCGTCCATCCTTCCCTTCCCATCTTCCCCTCCGTCCGTCTCCCCCCTTTCGCCCACGCCCCCGTCCGCTCGCTTACCGTCGCCGTCCGCACCTTCCATATCAAGACGACACCCCCGAGATAGGGGCCCACCGGCCCGACTCCCGGCCCACGCACACGTGACACCCCCGTGTTCAACAGGCGGATGCAGAAACGAGGTTTGGATTTCGTTTCTTGCGTCCATCCATCCCATCCTCATCCCTCATCCATCCCTCCACCACGCGTTGGGCTTCTGGCCCGTACTTCCTGGTTTCATTGTTCCTGCGCACGGTGATTGCGGAGTAAGGTTGTGTAGAGGGGAAGAGATAGGGATAGAGGGGCATTCGTGCGTGCACCGGATAGCGATACCGACGAGCAAGACGAAGACGAGGAGAATACGGGGCGTTGAGTCATCTACGACTCGATACACGAAGACTCGATCGGCGATACCACCTCTACGAACGCACGAAGAAAACCCAGGGACCCTGGTACCCTCGAGCCCAAGCAATAAGAACGGACGGGCCAAGCAATACGCACTACCCAGCAAGCGAGCAAGCCGCACTCCCCAGCAAGCCAACAACCACG
The DNA here is from genome assembly GCA_951394405.1 of Coprinellus micaceus. Taxonomy (NCBI): domain Eukaryota; kingdom Fungi; phylum Basidiomycota; class Agaricomycetes; order Agaricales; family Psathyrellaceae; genus Coprinellus; species Coprinellus micaceus. The sequence continues at coordinate 44,495 of OX596346.1, forward strand.
AACGAAATTGGGAGGATAAACGAACAGGAGAGGATACGATAGACGATGGCGGCGCATTTCCTGGAGCAGTACGAGCCGCTGGACGTGATCGGGAACGGGAGTTTTGGGATTATACGCAAGGTTAGGAGGAAGGCGGATGGGATGGTGCGTTGTCTTCCTTCCCCTCTATCGTTTTGCAGAAGGCGTGTATCTGCGGCTGTGGTTTGAGGAGGGTTGGGCTGGGTGCGAGCACGAAAGGCGTCTCGAATGATGAGGAGTAGACGGGCCAGGGACGTCGAGAAGCCTCGAGCCTGACTCCGTCCCCCTCGAGGACCGACCGTATCTCGTTGGATACCCGGTCCTCTTCCCTTCTCCCTCTCCCTCTCCGTCAAGCCTTAATTCGAGCTCGCGCCTCGACCCTTCTCCCCACCAGATCTCTCCGTGACACGAACGACGAGGCTGACCGACTCCTTACTACAGGTCTTCGCCCGGAAAGAGCTCAACTTTGAACGGATGAGCGAGCGGGATAGGAAGCAGATCGTGGCTGAAGTGTACGTCTCTCCTCGTCCCTCTTCACCTACCCCTTCTCGACGTATGAACCTATCCTCAACGTCGTCCTTCCCTTCCTTCCCTTCCCCGTATCCTCTCTCCCAACACACCCCACTAACACCTCCCTCCCCCCCTCTAGGAACATCCTCAAAGACCTGCACCACGAACACATCGTCGGATACCACGACCGCTTCGTCGACCGCGACGCCGGCATCCTCTACATCCTCATGGAGTACTGCGGCGGCGGGGACCTCTCCTCCGTCATCAAGCAGGCCGGGAAGAGCGGGAGGGCGATTCCGGAGGAGAGCGTGTGGGGGTACTTTATGCAGATTTTGAAGGCGTTGGGACATTGTCATCATCCGAATGGGTTTGCGCAGCATGGGTCTGGGAATTTGGGGGCGGGAGGGAGTGGGGGTTTGGGTGGGGGAGGGGGAGGGGGAGGGCATGGACACCAGAGGACGGGGAGTAATGGGGGCAGTGGGGATGGGGAGGCGAGGAGGCCGCAGATCTTGCATAGGGATTTGAAGCCTGATAATGGTACGTCGTCCTCGACCTCATCGAACCCTTGGAGTCTAACTTCCTTCTTCTTCCCCGCCTTCTTCCTTCATCCCTAATCGTCTCGGCGTGCATACATGCCCGCCCCCCTTTCATGTCCTCTCACCCTCGATGGAATAAATGGGATATGCGGAGCAGTCTTCCTGGACGAAGGGAATAACGTCAAGCTGGGCGACTTTGGGCTCTCGAAGGCTCTCCCGCAGGCGAGCTTTGCGAATACTTATGTTGGGGTGCGTCTTCTTTCTTTTGGGCTGTGCATTTTCGTTCGTTCGATACGTTCGTTCTTCTCCGTCTATTCCTTTATCTCTTCGTTCTTCTCTTCGTTCTTCTCTTCCATCGTTGCTCTCTTGCCATCGGTTTGAGACTTGGAGGAGGGGTGGTTTCAGTCTCCTTCGAGGCGGGATGGTTTCAGTCTTCGGTCTTCAAGGCGGGGGAAGGTCGAGAGGGTCGACGCGGTTCGTTTTGCATTACCGTTAACGCCGCGTTTCGGTTCTGTCGAATATCTTCGTATCGCGGCCTCGTTCGGTTCGGTCTTTTCCGCGGTAGATGGACTTCGGTTCGATCTTCCCTCCGCTTGATGGTTCGGCGGGTGGGCGCTTCGTTCCTATTTTGTCGAAGTGAAGAGCCCCCCGACGCGTCATCCGTCCTCATTTCTTGCCTTCGGAGCTCTTCGTGCTGTCGATGTCGAGGCGAGGGTTGTTGGCCCTGCGTTGCGTGGGTGCCGAGGCGGGAACGTCGAGGGGAGGTTGTGTGGGTATCGAGGCTGACCTTCCGGGCGAGGATGTGAGGGCGTCGAAGGGAGGGGGTCGAGCCTCTCTTGTTCGTCGTTCGTTTCGGCGCTGTCGATCTCTCTTCTTCCCCTCCCTCTTGTTCGGGGATCGGGATCTCTTCGGTTCGATCCCTCCCTCTCCCTCCCTCTCCCCTCTGCCTCGCCTTCCCCTATAAGGGCCCTTTATCTTCCTCAAACCCCTCTAAAACACCGTCACTAACATCCCCCTCTCCCTCTCCCAGACTCCCTACTACATGTCCCCCGAGCTCATGCAAGAAAAAGCGTACGACTCCAAATCGGACATTTGGAGTCTGGGCTGTCTTATATATGAGCTCTGCGCGCTGAAGCCGCCGTTTCATGAGGCGAAGACGCATAGTGAGTTGAGTATTTTGATTAGGTGAGTTGGTTGGGGTTTTTTTATTTCGTTCTCTTCATCGCGTTGCCTCGACGTTTCACAAGCTGTCGTCCTCCCCGTTTTCATTTATTGCCAGAGAGTCGTACGCTGACGCGGACCTTACAGGAACGGACGGATACCGCCGCTGCCGAGGGGGTATTCGCAGGGCTTGTTTGGGGTGATTAAAGCGATGTTGAACTTGAATGTGCGTACTTCTCACTTTCCGTTCTGAACCATTTGCCTTCGGTTTCGTTCCTTTCGCTTCTTCATTATTGGTTCTTTCGCTTCGTCGTCATCGGTCCTTCCGCTTCGTCATTTTCGTTTCTCTCGCTTCCTCCATCGAGTGCCGTTTCCCTCGCTTCGTCTCGTTCTCGTTTCTTTCGCTTCGTCGTTTTCGGTTCTTGCCTCGAGTGTTGTTTGGGCCTTCGTCGAAGCTTTCGAGTCATTTCTGTCGTCGATGTTTTCGGGCTTATACGTCCCTCGATTCTCCTCGAGTTTATACGCCGCCTCGACCCATTCGAGGCCGGGTGTCGATCACCCCGGTTTTGAAGCACCTCTTTCTTGGAAGACCAACAGGCCCAGCGGACTCGATGATTCGAAATGTCTTCGACTGGATCCGTTTCTACTGGTCTGATTCGTGGGTCCTCTTCGTTCGAGATTGGGGGTGGATTCGTCTACACCTTGAGCTCGACGACTCGAGGGATACTTCGAGTTCGTTCCCTTCTTCGCTTTCCCTTTGTTAGATTTCTACGCTTTCCTTTCTCGAAACCGATACTGACGAACGAACGTGTATAGCCTGCCATGCGACCCTCGGCCGCGCAGCTCCTCCAGCACGAACGGTTAGATCTGGCGTTAAAGATGAGTGAGACGGAGAAGATGTGCGTATTCATTCTTCCGTATCGATCGGATGAACAGATGCTAACGTCTGGCGTCTTCAAATGAACAGGCTCGCCCAACTAAAAGCTCACAAAACCACCATCGTACACCGTGAACGCGAAGTCACCCACCGCGAACAATCCCTCGCCCGTAAAGAAGGCGACCTCACCGCCCTCCTCACCCGGAAAGACCAAGACATCGCCCAACTCCAACAACTCGTCACCCAACTCCAATCCACATCCCGCGGTCCCTCCCAGGCGGAACTCGACGCCGCAGTCAAATCCGCTGCCGAGGCCCAAGTCAAGCTCATCCTTGACTCCGCGGTGAAGAGCGCTGTGGGACGGAGGGAGGAAGAGTTGAGGATTCTGGTGATGAAGAGGGAGGAGGAGGTCGCGAAGGCGATAAGTAAGAGGGAGGAGGAGATTATGGAGGCGGTGCGGAGGAGGGAGGGGGAGGTTAGGGAGGCGTGGGCGCATAGGGAGGCGGAGGTGAGGATGGAGGTTGAGCAGAGTATTCGGGCTGTGGAGGAACGCGTGGATTGGATTAACAGGAAGGAAGTTGAGCTGAGAGATCGGGAGTCTCTCCTCGAGGCGAGGGGTCTTGATCTCGAGTCGAGGGAAGCGGAGCTGGGTGAGAGGGAGAGGAACGTGGATGAGAGGGAGAGGGAGGGCAGGGGTGCGAGGACGGCGAGTCCCCCGACGAGCCCGAGGAAGTTGAAGAGTTTGAGAGAGTATGTCGGGAGGAATGGGAAGCCGTTGGAGGAGGTGAAGAATACGCTCAATCCTGGGCCGTTCCGTAGGGCGAATACGGTGGGGAGTGCGATCCTGGAGACCCCAGTGCAGAGGAGGCAACTCACCGCCCCCATGCCTATACCGATCACTATCACGTCCGCGGGACCTTCGACTTCCTCTGCGCCCTCCGCGACTGCTGCGACGTCTGCGCCAAACAGCTTGGTACCGGCCGCAGTGCAAGCGACCCCAAGACCTGGGACGTCTTCGACGTTCCATACTCAACTCCACTTCCCTACATCCGTGCTTGAGACGCCTATCACACGTCCGAGCTACACGGATACCCTCCCCAGCGCGATGAAAGGCGTCGTCCTGACGATGACGGGCGAAGTCCTCTCTACGCCCAACCCGAACGAACTGTCGAATCTATTCAATAGTTCGCCAAAGGTCGGGTTGGACTTTGCGAAGATATTCGATAGTGGGGCTACGGTTAAACGGGAACGAGGAGGTGGGGAGAGAGGAGATGCAAGGGGCGGGAGGCTAGGGTTGGATGAGAGTAGTAGTGGGGACGAGGAGCCGCCCAGTCCAAGTGCGAGGAAGGAGGTGGAGAGGAGGGAGCGGTTGAGCGAGACTTCGTCGACTCAGCGGAGTGGGAGGTCGAGTGCGGATCGTGAAAGGGATCGTATAGAACGTCTCAGTGACCTCGGCGGTCGAGAGCAGAAGAGGAGGATGGGGAGTCGGGGCGGGAGTTCGAGTCCGGAGGAAGAGCATACGATCACCGCCAGCTCTAGCGCCGTTTCCCAGGGGAGCGGCGTTGTCTCGAGTTCGAGCTCGAGCTCGAGCATCGCTCAGCCTGGGGCACCGATGACGAGGATCCGGAGACCAAGTATCGTACGGAGTGCACATCGGCGGCATTCGAGTATACCGCCGAAGGAAGGGGACGAGGTTACAGTCGTCCGACCTCTCTCACATCCGCACCTTCAGCCGTCGACTTCCGCCTCGGCCGTACCTGGGCCGTCGTCTGTTGCACCTGCCGTTGACTCGAGGGTGGGGGAGTTGAGAGCCACGGCGGTGAATGGGATTACGAGGAGTACGAGCGTCCCGGCGCTGTTGCCGTCGCCTAGGTTGATGGCCCCTGCGGAGTATGATCATAACGACCAGGAGAACCTCCCGAGTCCGTTCCTCAAGCGTGTTGTTCCTTCGACGTCGTCTTCGTCCCTATCGACCGTGTCATCCCGCGCTTCGTCCTCTATCGTCTCGAGCGTGGCCTCGTCGACGTCCACAGGGCTCACTTCCGCACAATCCAGTTCAAGTCTTCCCGACGGTCGATCTGGCGGAAGCGGGAGTGGGAGCGACGTAATGACGCGGATAAACCGGGAAGGGCCGATAGCGACGAGGGATGCACCGAGTGCCGTTGGCCTGGGTGTGAATGGGGGGAATGGCCGTGCGCAGAGTAAGAAGAGACCGAGTACGGGGAATTTGTTGAGGGCGGTGGCGGCGGCGAATAGTGCGGGGAGGGCGAGGAAGGGGAGTGTGGACCCGGCGCCTGTGGGTGGGGAGGAGGGGCGGATACCTTTGCCTGTGCCTGAAGAGATGGGGAGTGGGAGGAGTGTGGTTAGTGTGAGGAGAATGCCGGGGAGGGGGTAGGGAGGGTGAGGTTATTTATTCGTTCGGCGAGTCCGTGGTAGAGGTTTCGGACGATGCTTTGTACGATTTATGCATGTGTTCTGGTTTCTCGATGTATACCTTTTCTTTTCTTTTCTTCATCCTTCGCAGTTTTGCATTATTACGCTTGAGGTTCGATCGTTTTCTTTCACTCCTTTCCTTCATTCTCTTCGGTCGTTTCGTGACTTGCCGTCCCTCGGCGTCACTTTAGCTTTCGCTTGGTCGAGCCCCATATCTCTTACTCTCCTAGGTTACGATGCATGTTTCGTCATGACTCGGACGCGTGGACAAGTAGATGTACATCCACTTTCTGTATATCATTCATTCATTTAGCTTGTGTTGTGTGTGTATACGAACCGCGATTTCATCTTCACGACCCCTACCATCCTCCTCTCATCACAGCCCTCCAGCCCTGTCGCCCAATTGTCTGTCTCTATGCCACGCCGTGATTCCTTCGTCCACCCAGTATCGTGATATGTACATCCCCTCTCTCCGACCTCATGGGGCTCTCTTCTCATTGGACCAACATCGCACCGCATTTACGAACACGCTCATGCCTTCGACCTTTCATTATAGTTATACGTCCGCACCCACATATGGTACCCCTCCATAATATGCAATCCCTAATTTCTTTATTTCGCCACGCGGTAAAGGGAGAAATGTATGGGTCCGGAGTACGATACAAGACTGAGTATTCGAGCAAACCACAAAAATAGCTGGGTAAACGACAAGGCGAATGGTGAGCGACGAAATCAGTAACCAAAGTGAACATAAGGAATCCAGGCCAAAAGAGACTTCTCCGAGTTGTCGAGACGACTTCGAAACTCTTGGGTCGCATGGTGCAACGCATAACCAGATAGAGACCCATCGAACCTACTCCTATCATCCGGCTCCTTATTGTCCCACAGATACTGGTAGAAGTCGCTGGCGACGTCTGGTGCATGGCGATCCCCAATGGCCCACATCGTTGCCACCACTCGACGATACCCGGCGGCGAGCATGCCCGCAGCCAAGTGCACGGCCTCGTCTGGCAGTGTTTCTTCGCCCATACTCGTCTGGCAAGCTGATAAGAAAGCGAGGTCGGCATTCTTGAGGTTCTTCTTCATGATCGTATCCAGACTTAGCGAACCCCTATGGAATCGGAACCAGCTACAGTCCATCCTCAAGCGCTTGACCTCCCCTAATATTATACCCTGGTTACTTCCTACGTACCGAGTGGCCTGTGGTACAGATGCTGCTTCGTTTTGGTCTGAGGCGATCGTGAACCCCAGTGACACTCCCATTGTCTTGAGGGAGCTGCAAACTCAGGACTGCGACCCATCGGAAGCGAAGGGCGCGCTAGGGTGAACAGTGGCATCGGTGAACATTGGAGAGAGCACGTCTCACAATGTAGACGGCGCAGAGAGCTCAGATTCTCGAACTATGTATACTTTGCATATCTTGTCGAACGCCCAACCCGCGAATGAAGTCCGATTTCAAATTTGAAGAAACCCAAGGGTGTACATAGATAGAGAGAGAGAGAACAGGAGAACAACTTCAAGTCCAACGACTGCAAGAACGTACGACGAAAGCTTAAGCGTATGGCCTGACCTGAATGTACACGTCCTGGCACTGCGCCTTGTCGTAGTGAGCATGGTTCGCAATGGGCGAGTATACGATATCGAGACGACCACTGGCAGTAGTGTTGGGGCAAAGACCCCAAAGGTCGGTATGTCCGTTCACTGAGAGCAGCGGATTGCCAATGAAGGGTCCGGTCGGCGATATCGGGTCGGGCTAGTGATGATCGAAGGTCAGTAAAAGAAAGGGGCTAGAAGGGTCGTAGCTTACCTTGACGCAAAACTGATTATACCCGACGACGGTGATCGGCCAAGTGAAGATGAACGACTGAGAGTCGCCGACGACGGGAGGAAGGACGCGGTTATTGTAGCTCGTGAGCACGCCATCAACTACGCCGAAATTGTAGTAGTCGGTGTACGGGCATCCTGCTGGGCATGTCTATCACAGCCGATGCGTTCAGAGAGGCAGATTCCAGTGCGAAGAGACGACGAGGACTTACCGAGATAATGGTGTAATAAATAGGGTCCGTGAACGGATTTGTCGGGATCGCGTAGAGCTTTGTAGTCGCGCCAGCTCCATAATTCTTGGGAATGGCGTAGAGGACGTTGTTACCAAAACTGAAGCAATCTCTCCAGTTGATGCAAGAGCTCGTGCTGGGAGGGGTAGCCGCACTGTTCTGGTAGACAACCATACGGTTACTACCGCCACAGAGCTCGGTGCTATCTCCGGGGCAAAGCATGCTGCAGTCACCGCTGGGCATGACGTCACCGTAGGGCATGTAGTTATCGCACCCTGCACGAGGATGGATTCAGCCATCGTCGGAGTCGTAAAAATAATCGACCTACAGCACTCGGAACCGTACTCCAACCCCGCGAGGCCGTAACCATTCGTAGCACAGAGCGCAGTGCAACGTTCAGCGTTGTTCCCAGCAGGAACGTCGTACCGGAACGTCAAGATGCGAGGCCCAAAGTCTCTGTAGGGGAACCCCAAACGTTATGAGGTACTGGAGCGCGCGGGTTGAAAAGGACCTCACTTGTAACATCCCTTGGCCTCCCAGGTTCCGACGGTTTGCTTGATTGTTGCCGATTGCCTAACTTCGAGTGCAGGGCTTGCGAGGGTCTGAGAGGAGTCAGTGGACCTAATAATCCAGTCAGTAAATGGGGTGGCATACCAGAGATGTGGAGGCGCATAGCACAAAAGTGAACAATTTAGCGAGCATCGTGAGCGAGATAGAAAGGGGAGGTCAATGGCTCGATATGTGTCGAGAATCGAAGTTATAGGGTTTTTCGACACTGGATTGGGATCGACGCCGCAAGAGGTCTATTCAAATTTGACGTGATACTCCAGAGCATGTCCACCACTCACCGGGCTCGAGCAATTTCAAAATCGTAGAATGGCGGGGAGAGAGAGGTCGAACAGTTCATTATACTGATACTGACCTATTGCTGTCCTCAAATACCTCAAATGCTGTCTCCATAGCTGTCGAATACTGTCGTTGTGCGAATCGTCAACGGCGGTCTATCACTCCGTGGAACCTTCCAGAGGGGATTGGACCCATATGTGAGCGAAGGTTTCTACGGGAATGTCATGTGCCTGAGTGCGAGATAAATTTAGGACATTCTTCGAACGCCCCGCTGCGAGGGTAGAGCGGGCTGGACGTCGCATGAGCGTGGTATGGATCTCGGAACAGAAGGATGGGGGTTTTCCAATGTCTCATATCGTTACCAACACCCCTTCCCCAGGCCTTCTGTTGGGCGCATTGACATGTAACGTCGTGCTCGGTGATAAAGGGCGCTTGTGGCATTTTACCTTGTGAATTCAACGCAAGTTAGAGTCCAGCGTCAGGAGTCGGTGTCGCTTCGCTCTATTGGTAGCTTGGAACGAAGGCAAGGAGCACATATTCACAGTTGTTTGTGTATTTCCTTCTTCCTATGCATGCGGGTACGAACAGCGTCTGCACCTTGAATTTGTCTGCAAGGGAGCTGATCGCGATTTTGGCCAGCAGTACTTCATCCTTGCTCACTCGCTACGCTTCCTCGGGGTATGGTACAAATACTACGAATTAAACCTCAGGGGTATCAGTGCTCAGGGGCTGCAATGCAAGGCCATCGAACGAGACTTCGTTTAAGCGCTCGTGCTCGGTAACTCAGCCACATCGGCCGATGCAATGCTTTGAACACCGGATGCGCACGGACGTTGTGACAAAACCCAAACTGCGATCATCCATGACGACCGCCGATCTCTCCTTCGCTTCCCCACTCTTCTTCTAGCACCCCCGTTTCGGCTCTTTCTCTCGCACACTGGGCCTGCGACGAGTCAATTCCAGCGCTTCATCTCCTTCTCGACGCCTCTGCCCGGACTCGAATTCAGCGAAGGATGCTGTAGATATGACGAAGGAAACTCATGGATTAGGTGTATAGCTCTCTGACCGACATTTGCGTCCGTTCCTCATGTATCTACTCTCTAACACCTCAACAGACCCGCCCGCGACGGCCTTCGACGCTCCTGCCGTCCGGGACGACCATGCCACCATCATCCAGTCTCATCCGCCCAACACCTTTTAGTGCAACCCATCGTTGCGACACCGTGGTTTGCACGCGTTGGCCCCACATAAACGACCCTCAAGACGGGCAGCGCCCCTGATTCCGGGTTCCCGAACCGATGAATCCTGTTCGCCGGCGCTGTGGACGCGGTCGATGCGGTCGCGCTGCATTAGGCACGTTCAGTGTTGGATTACCCCGGGCCGTTCTGACTGTACATTCCCCGCCCTTCTCCACGCTCTCCTTCCAACTAGTACTCCTCCAGCGTCACCCACTCGGTCGCCATCCCTAGGGGCCTCGCCGCACCCACGACTCCTCCAGCCAGTCCCGTGCGCAGACGACGTCCTTCCGAGGTCCCTCCCACAATCTCCATATTGCTACACAGCCCCCTCGCTCTCCCGTAGCCGCCCTCTTCATTCAAGCGTTATAACCGCTTGGTTCAGCGAGCCAAATATGGGGCCCACGTCCTTATCGACCCCAATGGCCGGCCCAGGGCGAACGACTTTCCCTCAAGACCCACGCCCCCGGAACTGCTGGAATGCGGATCACGCGTAGCTATCATAGACGCGAAGTTCGCGTAGGGGGCGAGGAGCGAGCGATGTCAACTACGAAGTGGGCATCGAAGCAATGTTCGCCGAGATGGCGTACAGAGAGGAGGATTGGGTGATGAGGTGACCGATCCTTCGCAGGAAGCATGGACGCGGTCGACTGCTCACCTCACGCCCCTCGGAATTATCAACGCCCTTCCTAACCTCCTGTTCCTTCCTCCCTCCTTACGCTATGCTCTCAGCCTGTAGCCCCCCTGTATTACTGGTCGTGGAGACGGGGCCCTCCCGACGATTGATTCTCGGGGACCATGCTGTCTCGCAGGTGACCCTCTTCGAGCTTGTTTTCCGACTGCGCCCCTGATCGGAGCACGTCGACCCCGCCCTCAACGTGTCTCCGGGTTCTATGGCCGAGAATCTCGTCGCTTTCGCGATCTTCCCTTTCCGGGGCGTACAAAATCTGACGCCTAACCTCTGGTTTTCAGAGCACCCGAAACCTGGGCGCTGGCGATCCTGTTTCCTACTTCAACATTGTGAGGCGCGTCAAGTCTCGGAGCCCTCGCTAATACTATGACTCAACCTCGCTCCTACCCATCAGATCCATAACAGGAGCGTATGTGTTGAGGGCTCGACGAGGTTGACAGGTGAGGAGCCATTATGCGAGGGAATATGCGAGGGAATATGCTGAGCGGATATCCTGAATGTGCTCGGTGGATAGTTTGAAGCTCGACGCACGATTCGTTCCCGAGTTTCTTCGCTGCTCCTCCCCGTGGTTCAAACTCGACCTGGAGAAGCCCATTGCAGTATCAACTTCTACCCCTTGTGTACGATGAATTGCTTCAACGTTCCCTATCGTGCGTACCAAGCAATATGATAGGGCACGACCTATTTAACGACCCACCCTAGTCTCGCGCCACGCGTCCTCACTTCCCTCGATTCTTCCTCGAACGCCGGATCTCCGGGACTAGAGAAGACACCTTGAGGATCCGAGGACGCGAGACTGTCTTTTCCCTCCTGGAGCCTGGATCTCGAGTCGAGCTATCAGTGTCCAGAGATCGCACGAGACCTCCTGCGTCAATGGAGTTCCGTCCGCAACGTCGACATAGCTAGCTACAACGACAGCCAGAGCCCACGCGATTCTGAGTGTCTCATCGTCGACCATTCTGACAGCGAGAGTGCCTCCACAAATGCAGTAAGTCAAAGCATGCGGCTCCGTTGACAATTGGCGCAGCAGGACTGGATTAGCCAAAGCTGGAGCATCCGGTGGACCTCGGTCCCATATCCCCAGATGCCCCGACGCGTTTGGACTAGGAACCTCCCACTACGAGGGAGACTTTGTCAAAGTGGATCCGTGGATCCGAGTCCCCGCGGCTGAGGGAAGTACTGGACCTGGGTTAGATAAGGGGGTTCCTCGCTTGAAACCGTGGAGTTCTTTTCGAGGAGTTGGGTGAATAGGGAGGAGCCCATGAAAGCACGCCGGACTCGCTCGATCGACATGTGGGTTGATTGGATAGGAAGGGAAGGATATTGAGCGTTGGAGACAAAGTGCACGCAGCAAAGAGACACAGGTCGTTCTCTCTTCTAGCATTGCATGGAGGAATTTACACGTCTTCAATCGGTCTAGTGAGCTGAGAAATAGACCGAGCAGATATCCCAGTTACCGAGAGGAGGGAAAGGATATCGGCGGGGGTAGGTAAGCGAGCGGCGATTTCGTGCCAACGCTCTTGAGGTACGTCAGGGGTATTAGGATCGGCCGCGCTGTAAAATTGTGATGAAATGCGGCGACGCGTAGCCAGAACTTGAGGGCTCCATCAGTGGTCGCCTCTGGAAACCTGGGCTCAGCACAGTCCGCAAGGTACGAGTCGAACGGTAGCCAAGGTCGACTGTGGCTATGTTTCTGAAATTTCAATGGACAGCTCGATAAAGAAACGAGGGGCGTGCGGAGATAAGGAATGTAGGACGCCAGAGAACACCACCCTGAAGGCGACCTCGTGACTATACTAACTCAGGATTCCTGAGGGCCGTAAGTGTGGGAGGTGAATGGTCCTCTGTGATATGGAAGACAACTTCTCTTCACTATCTGTGTTGTGCGATCCGCCTGAACGGCAGAGGTTTCCCCAATTGGAGTTGGTGCCACTGAATTAGAAGGTCAGCTGTCGTATGCACAGCAGACGGCGGTACCGCGCGAAGTCAGAGGGAATCCACTTATTGTGTGCCCCCCTCGAAGGAATGTCACTGCATTGGCCCCACAAAGACGCCCGTTTTGACCTCCTCTGCACTTCGAAGCCAGTCATCATGCCTTCTAGAGGATTCCATGGGCGTCTATTTTCGCCCGCAGCGGGCTGCGCCGTCAAGCCGCGCCTCGTGGCCGCACTTGCTACGCAGAGATGGTAACCTCCATCCGAAGCACACCTGGATCGAGAAGTTCGGTCTTCTTGTGTACGTATTTGGGTTCCTAGGAACACTCCCGTTTTCTGGGGTATATAAGGGTCATCGACTGACGTTCCCCTCTTTCCTCCGTCCGTCTTTGGGTCGTGTATCTAGCCTACGCCTCTGCTGAATACCCGCCACTAAAGACCCACTGTGGGTTCTCCGATTGAGCTCTATCAGAGTCATTTCTTCCTCAGTCTCGTCCGAACCTTCAGCCACTTTACAATGCCGATGCACTACCCGCCCTCCCCAATATCCCCGAGTTCAAGCCGCCGCAGTGGAAGGAGTGGAATGGAATACGTGATGCACCACCCAGACTACTTTTTGGTCGGTGGCGACCTTCACGTCCTTGTACGTAGCTATCTTCCCCACGGTATCATGTATCCTAGCATATCCTGAACCATATCCAGATCGACGACGTGATGTTTAAGATTCATTCCTACTTCTTCAAGAGGGAAGCCGGAAATTTCTTCGACGACGACGGAGTACCGAGCCCCCTTCACTCTTGCTCCCCAAGGACCGACGACGGAGGGAGTAGTGAGAGTCGGGCAATCCGCATTCCTCACGTCACGGTTGAGGAATTCGAGAGGTTCCTTTGGGTTTTCTACAATCCGTACGTTCTTTAATTGTCTCATCGCTTCCGCGAACACGGTGCTGACCTGGTTCCCACTAGAACCTATGATATATACGACGCAGATGTCTATTCTTTCCTTTCCATTCTAAAACTCGCACATCGCTGGGACTTTCCAGAGGTCAAGAGGTTCGCTCTACGGGAGGTGAAGCGTCGTGAGCCTGAGATCCCACTTGTCAAGCAAATCAGATTGTACCAGGAGTACGAAGCTCCTCCAGAACTTCTCGTTCCCCTATTCGCCGAACTCTGTGCTCGGGAGTCAGCTCCGACCAACGAGGAGATCGTCGAACTTGGCTTTGAACAAGCTTGCGATGTCTGGAGAGCGCGCGAGGCCCTTCGCTTCCCCGATGGAGTCACTCCCTTGCCTAGCGGAGTCACTCAGAAGGATGTCTATGCTGTCGTAGCAGAGGTCATGGGTCTAGCCGCGTATACCGTGGAGAACGATGAGCGGGTGGTCGGTGAAATCCAACCTGGTACGCCTTCCAGTGCTGCGGTTTGAAATGGGTTAATCTGACCAGGCCCCACACAAGCAGGTGCACCCAGCGAGGGGGAAGGGACGCTCTCCCTTCCTAAAGGCAAGTCAAAGAAGAAGAAGAAAGTTGGGAAACAAGCTCTGAACTGACGCCACGATGCATTCACTTTCGTATCGGTCTTTTTTCTTTCGCCGATGTTGTGCTTTATATTATTACTTTCTTGTTGACCGCTTCGCCCGAGCTCGTCCCCTTTGTAACGCTGCTCTCCCATAACCCACCCCGATTATAAGTAAAGAGGAAGAGTGCTACAGTATCACGTTGCCTAGGATATTACCCTGATCAGTTCAAGACACACACCACTCCCTCGCTCCGAGATAATTTAATGGCTCCAACCGCATCGTATGTATCTAGTGCACATCCTGTATTTTATCAGGATCCAAGGACAGGATGTACTCATTGTACGCAGACCGGTTTCGAGGAGGAAGGGAAATCAGCCTCGCGTCGTGCCATGGCGAGCGCTTGGTCCTTCCCCATCATTCTTTAACGTACTAGCAGACGTCGAGAATCAAGGTTCGACACGGAGAGGACAGGGGACCATGACCATTGATATGAAAAACGACGTTATTGGACAGGTCGCAATCTAGCCCTCCTTACCGTCGTGTGAAGAGGCCGTCTAAGTAGTTCGTTGTGGGTTGAAGAGGGGCGGAGCAGCTGCAAGGCCCGTGGGAGAAGGCGGGGAGAAGCGGCGGAACTTGAATCAACTCGAATTCCCTTCTTCGCTTTTGACTGCCATATTTTTTCCGCCTGAGACTACCCAACTCACTGTGTTACATTTCCTGGGACATCGATTGGCCTCTCGCTGAGTCCATCCCTTCCCCATGTCGCCATACGTGGGGTCCTAGAGTGGGCCTCTTTCTACTCCCCAGCCGACGAACCCATTAAACTCTCCCTCGCATCCTCCCCGCTTGTAGCCCCTTTATTCGCGCCTACGACAAAGGAGTCGCTTCTTAAATTCCTACACTTCGGACGGAACCCCTCTCTTCCCTCCAGATTCGCTCAACTCCGCCTACGCGTCCTCCGTGCCATGCAACACCTGCACACCTCCCACCGTAACTCTCCCGTCAAGCCGCTTCGCACTGACATACCTCATCTACTCCTCCACTGCTCCATCTTCACGCTGGACTTCATCTCTCACATCTGGATAATAACCTGCTAGCGCAACTCCGCGGTACGCAGGGTACTCTACCGGCTTTAGTTTGCTTTGACCCGTCCCGAGCGATACGCCGTGTGGAATCGAACTTGAGACTCTCTAGACAAACGGGGCGACGTTTCGTATGCTTGACGGAGCTGTGTGGTAAATGGCTAACCCAGAGCGACGGGAAAAGGTCGTCTGCTGCACTGCAGAATTCGAAAGCGACATCACTCACTCACCCTGGTAACCGAAACTATGCCAGTGCGCGTTACTCGTGCCGTTCTGGGACCACCTCGACAATTCCTGAATCCGGATTGTGACTATTTGACGCGCTGTCGCTAGAACCCACCGCCATCAGGATCAGCTCTTGGGCTGGTCTCCTCGGTGCTGTCCGAGGAATCTTGGAAAACCAAACTCACATCAACGAGTTCGAGCGACTCATCCCGGGGGCTTGGATGAGCTGGAGCTCTCAGCTCACATGTGACTTCTCGCATTCAACATCAGCCATGGCAGCGTTGGGTGGGTCCGGCGACTGTCCCGGGCCCGCACTGGACGTTCCTCGTGCCAGGCGTCGGTGATATTTATACACCCAAGGACTATCCTACGTCGGTACGCTTCGAACGTCGCCGAGAAACAAATACGAGAGATGTCCTTCCATTCCCGGTAGTTTCAAAGACTGCGCGACTCCTCCAATTTGACCGTGAATAATGATATATTGGGTAGCCGTAGAGTGGACCGAGTGTAAGGGAGGATATTTACGCGACTCTGTAGTAGAGAATGAGGGACTCTTCCTCTCACAATTCCCGCCTCGCCGCATAGTGCGGAACGGATCCTCGGAAATCTTCCATCGGAGCGTTGGGCCCTCTAGTATAAACCCCAGATATACTCACCTACGTTTCCCAGCTCGTTCTGACCCGAGCTCAGTCCCCCTTTGCGTTCCCCTCAATACCAACGTCTCATACAGTTTGAATCCCACTCGAAATAGAGCGACCCTCGTGCATCCACGGGGGTTAGGTTCCTCTCACCATTCTCTCCAACTACGACGTACCCTCATAATTCGACGGTTCTACCAGCCACTCGCGGCATCACACCCACGATCTCGCAGGAATGACAGATGTTCATCCCTATTTACAACTAAAGAATGCCTACAGTTTTAACCATTCCAAGGGGAAAGGAAGTCAGACGCAGACGAACCCTTCGTGGGGTCGTCCGCTATGTCCGCACCGAAATACATCCTCCCCGAAGCCACGCACAGACTCGGCGGTGGGACATTATCTGTGTCAAGTAAACGCGCGAGGCGAGCTTCCAAGGGAACATCGTTCGATAACCTCTGTTCCTCACCTCCCCCATCGCCCGTATTCCCCGTCGTCGTCAAGATGACCTCCGGTGGTGGCGGCAAAGAGTACATACTCAGTCCTGACGGATAGAACTCTCCACCCCAAGCGCACCGCTCTCGGCTGAACATGATCCCGCACCCGGTCCCAAACCCATAGCCCAGCCTCCCTGGGGGGTGAGATTGAAGGCGGTAGTGCATTTGCAGTTTGGGCAGATGAAAGGTCTGTTGGAGGGTATATCGCGGAGATAGCGACCCATCCAACTCCTTCTCAATAGAAAGTGCGAAGCGGAACCCACACAAGGTGCTGGGCTCGTTTGACCCCGGGTCATCCCCGACCTCGCGGAGGATAATGTCGAAGAGGGCAGAGTGTTCGTGCGGACTCCTCCAAGTGGTCATGGGCAGAGCGAATTGAGCTTCACGCATGTCGTAGAAGCCCTTTGGCTGGATTTTTGGCAGTGAATGACTCCGCTGGAATGGACCGTCGCTGAAGGGAGGCTCCACATCGATCGGTACGCCATCGACAACCGGATGCATGACCAGGTCGCTCTCAGCGATGCTCCAAACTGCCACGCCGGCGTGCGCCAAAAGTTCTACTACTGTGTCGCGATCAACTATCTGTAGATGGCAGCACAAATCAATTCCCTGTCCACTAAGAAGGGCACGAAACCTCACCTTCTGGCTGTTGCGGAACCAAAATAGTCGCCTCGGGCCTAATGCGTACAGTCCGGCGGAAAACCTCCAGACAACTGCGTGAGGGACATCTTGGATCCCAATCACTGCGATATCGTCCGTTAGTTGGATGTCGCGGCAATACATGTGTTGTGGATGACTACTGAATCGCGTAATGTCAACATGGAGCACCAGAGTCCCAATCACCCTGAGAGTGGGGTTGGTACTTCCTAGTTTCGCGTCGTACACCTTCACTCTGTTTAACGGAAGCACAGCCACAAAGTAGTCAAAACCATGACAGAAAGGGAGGAAAAAGGATGGTACGAACATTGTGTACCCAGAGCCAACTGCTATTCTAAGGGTCTCCTCATCCATCATTCTCACAGCGAGAGTGTCGCGCCAATCGTCGTTCATCAAAACATGGGGTTTAGTTGACGATTGGCACAGCAGGACGGGATCGGCCAAAGCTGGGGCATCCGGTGGACCAAGATCCCATATCTCGAGGTGCCCCTGACGCGTTTGAACCAGGAAACGACCTCCGGGGACCAGGAAAGCCTTTTCATAGCGGATCCGTGGATCGCCGAAGTTGAGGTACGTGTTGGAGCTGGGTTCAATTGGTGCCTTCTCGATCGAAAACGCGGAGTTGGTTTCGAGGAGTTGAGCAAATCGGGAAGGACCCATGCAAGCGTGTCGGATACGCTCGATCGACATATCATCGATGGGGTAGGATGGGAAGAAAACCGAGCGGTGGTGACAAAGCGCGCGGAGCAAATGGATCCAAGTCGTCCTCTCTTGAAGCATCTCGTGGAGAGAGCTGCAAGTCTGAAATTGTCCCCGTGAGCTGAAATAGTTCGATCAAGCAGGGATCTCACGTACCGAGAGGAGGGAGAGGATGTCTGCTGGGGTACGTAACTGAGCGGCAATTTCGTACCAAACCTCTTGAGGTACGCCTGAGATCGGAGAGTTGGTGTGTCGTTCACCTTCGTCGGGGTGCAGCGACGGGTATTCGGGATTCGAGGGTTTCATTGAGAGGAGTGGCCGAGCGACAGAGTGGTCGTCGGATATGGCTTCTGGGGACAACCCCAACAGGCCGCAGGATACGATTACGACGGAATGAAAACAAGTCCAGTGACAGGTCAAGAGATCGTCGATTAGCTCTGGGGGAGTAGATGACAGG
The DNA here is from genome assembly GCA_951394405.1 of Coprinellus micaceus. Classification (NCBI taxonomy): domain Eukaryota; kingdom Fungi; phylum Basidiomycota; class Agaricomycetes; order Agaricales; family Psathyrellaceae; genus Coprinellus; species Coprinellus micaceus. The sequence goes on from OX596346.1 coordinate 62,560, forward strand.
ACGATGGGATGGAGGCTTCAGAGTCAGATGACACACAGAACGTGATGGCTCCCGCCTAATCAACCCCCGGTGATTGGGCGCTCTGACAGTAACCTGAATACCGACAGGACATAATCTTGTTCGAATGGTTATAATCAGGCCTTGTTTTTGGATCGACGGGACCCCGGTAGAATGGGTCCAAGGGCACCCATGAGCGTCATAGGTCACCGTGACGATTCAATACAACACGCCATCCACCCTTTTCGTACAAAGGCATCCGTTGTTGATCAACGAGCGCCTCGAGCGCTTTACGAGAAAGGAATTCTATGGATGGCATACGCCGCGATTTGGACCAGATTAACCAGTGTCCCGCTGTTCTCTGGAGGGGCAGCTCAGTGAGTACCATTGCCACGGAGTTCACGTGTTGGGCCCCAATTGTTTGTGCGATTGTATTTCTTGGCTTCTTCGGTCTCGCTGATGAGGCGAGGAAGAATTACCGCTCGGCGATGGAGATCATCGCTAGGAGTATGGCATTCGCAATCGCCCCTGGCACTGGATATAGCACTCAGTCCTCGAAGATCAGTAACTTACCTCCAATCGCCCCGCGTCATCAACTACCCCTGACCTCCCAAGGGAACCGTCGAGGCATGGGATTCCCATCCGTTCGGAGACATCCTCAAACGAGTGTCCTGTGTGAGGAGGAAATCCATTCAAGAATTCCTCTACACTTGCTTCCACGCTCCTAACCCTTCGAGTCATGCAGAACCGTCAAATATCGCACCCTCCTACCCAACTCCCCATCCTCCCTCATTTAATTGCCTCTCTGTATCGGTACGACTCTCGCTGCCTGTCAGTCTGTCATCACCCCCTGTAGCCATAATATCTCCGTCGCTCCGACTGCATCCCCATCCTACATAAATTGGTCGCCCACTTATAATCACGTCGTGCCGTTGACTCGAATTTGTCTGATGTACTTTCCCCCACGACGTCACCTCGGGATTTCAAACACTCCCTGATAGTAAACCGTCCAGCTAAACGGCGTGCGGAACGAAACTGTTGGATGGCAGGAAGGTTGGCAAGCACAAGGACGTAGGGGACGTCGAGGGAGCGCCAGCCATGTTACTCGCAGAGGGAGGAAGCATTTCGATCGTTGCTGGCACAGAGGGCGAGGAGACTTTCACCTTCAGCGACGCGTACAGAGGAGTGCATGAATGCCATACTCTGAGGCCGGTTGCCTCGAACGAGTGGAGATCGGGCTCACCGAAAGGGAAGAAAGGGTACCAGTTGAAATCCCTAGCCAAGCGGAGTCGGGGCATGCTATCTGGAGAGATGAGAGGAGTCATTCCGGTTCGGAAAAACCTGGCGTGTGGAAATCCATTGCATCAAGGTTCCGTATCAAACCGCTCGTACTGGATACTTGATTGCGATAAGCCTTTCGGAATCTCGAGAGGTGTGAGCCCATTCAGGGTCAGACTTCCTTTCCAAGGTCGGTGAGTGAGAGGAATAGACCCAATGTCGGGCAGCGAAGGCCCTAGAGAAAGGGGACATGCGGAAACTTAAAGTGACGTGAACGAGTGAAGTGAGGCGTGAATCGGAGAAATATCGGAATGAGCTTGGTGTTTGGGTTTGTAGGCTGATGTGGCTTTCGTCCTCTCCATGACGATACACACACACACACACACACACCATTTTAGGAGAACACAAACTCCGACCCATAAACGGTTCAAGGTTAATTTCAACTTCGATGTTCGCCATCTGCGAGCACAAGGGCCCATCTTTGACAATGGAACTTCCGGAAAGGCGAACAAGGACGAGGGGTCATTGCGAAACCTTCTTCAGAACCAGGTTATCGACGATGCAATCTGCTGAAGCTTCCCCCCTCCCTCTTCCTTCCCCAACTTGTTCGGTGTGGTGATCTTCGAGATGTCTTCCGCCCCAGGCCCGATCCCCAACCCGGTCTTCTCCACCTTTGCGTTCCTGGGCTTCATGGCTTGCGTCGTACCCTTCCCCTGGCATCTCGAAGCTTGGAATACGGGGACGTGTCTATACATGTTCTGGACTGGCCTTGGCTGTCTGAACATGTTTGTCAACTCCATCGTTTGGAATGGCAATGCGGTTAACTGGGCGCCCATATGGTGCGATATCTGTACGTTTCGTTTGCTCTAAGCCCCCATTCGATTGACTCATAGTGCTCGACAGCCTCTCGGATCATCTTGGGAACCCACTTCGCCATCCCCGCCGCATCCCTATGCATTAATCGCCGTCTCTACCGCATCGCATCAATTCAGGCCGTCACCGTCTCCCGCGCTGAGAAGCGCCGAGCCGTCATGGTCGACTTAGCCATCGGTCTAGGCTATCCTTGTCTCATGATTGCGTTGCAATACATAGTTCAAGGCCATCGCTTCAACATCTTCGAAGACATCGGCTGCTTCCCTTTCACTTACAACACTCCTCCCGCCTTCGTCCTCGTCCACGCCCAACCTCTCTTTGTCGGGGTCATCTCCCTCATCTACTGCGCCCTCAGCATCAGGCTATTCGCACAGAAACACGTTCAGTACACCAGCTTCATTTCGTCCCACAACAACCTCACTACAAGTCGCTACGTCCGACTGATGGTACTCGCAGGTATCGAAATTGTCACGAACATCCCCCTCGTATCGTGGGCGCTCGCCAACAACGTCAAGGAAGGTGTCGCCCCGTGGCTCGGGTGGAACGATACCCACTACGGCTTCTCCCGCGTCGACCAGTTCCCTGCGATGTTTTGGCGCAAGATCCCGGGGAACATCGCCGGGCTCGAGTTCACCCGCTGGGCGCCCGTCGTCTGTGCTGTTGTGTTCTTCGCGTTCTTCGGTTTCGCCGATGAGGCGAGGAAGAACTATCGCTCTGCGGTCGAGACCGTGGCGAGGAAGATGGGGTACTCCACTTTCACCCTTACGGGTTCGCGTACAGGGTCATCGAGCACGAATACTCTTAATGGGGGTATGTCGTCGACTGGCAAGACAAGGACCGCTCCTCGCGTCTTTGTGCAGACCGACAAGCTTACGGACGCCTCGGTGTGTTTCGACGACGCTAGCGTGTTCGATGAGAAGGAGAAGAAGTTCTTCGCTACGGATGCCTCTTCCGCGACGGACTCCAGTGACGATGCAATCTCCTCTTCGAGCCCTCCTTCATCCCCTGACCCAACGAGGCAACCGTCGAGGAACTCGGTTCACAACGAGTCCCCGAAAGTATCTGAATGGTCTCCCGTCTAATTTCCCAAGTGCTATCACCTTCCCAACCCCTCTCCGTTCCTTCCACCCACCGCTCCTTTGGTATCGGCCCAACTATCTGGCGGTTACAAGCGTTCATGATCTCACACACGTTCAACACTTTACTAACTTACATACCCCTTCTTCGTTTCGTGGCCCCACCATACCCCTTCAGCTACTTTATTGTATCGATTCGTACCTGCATACCTCATCACCACCGCCCGTTGTAGCCATAGTACCCCGCTTTCTCGCACTTTTGGATCCTCCATGGGTTCCCAGATGCTTGTGTATCATTTTCCCTTCCACCATAATGTACTCCTAGATCCGACGATTATTCCCAGACTGTCTCCTAGTAGACGGTCCCAATGACATGATTTATCAAACCACCCCGAGTTCTGTTCTGTCTGCCAACAAAGCCTCGTCGCGATCTCGTCGCCGCCAATTTCTCTTCATTGTGAGCCAAATCCCCACCGTGAAGAAGGGGCCGATAACGGTCAGGAGCAGGAACAGCGTCATACCGAGCGGCACCCGACCTGCATAAGCGCACCGAAAAAGGATGAACAGGTTGACAGGAATCCGGGTCTGGGTGTGTCCCTTGGGATCGTCGTCGTGGAGTTCTTTGGCATATCAAGATCAGTGCAGCGAAGCTCGTGCGTTCGCATAACTCAACGTTTATTTGCGCAAAGTACCCCAAATCACCGACTGACTATGGCTCCCTGATCGCCGCCTCGCCAGTCTGTCCCTTCCCACAGTTCCTCACTCTCCAAGCGTACACAGCTACCCTTCCCAAAGTCAAACCTTGCCAGATATCGACTCCTGCCTCTAGAAATCCCCACAACGCATATTCTCTCTTGGGGAGAACATTGGTGGGTATCTGCATGACTTCACGTTCAGGTTTCAAGTCGTCGAATGTCTTTAGTACTTCGGCGACACTGGTGAGCGTTCCCCACGTCGCCCAGAGGACTGCGAGGAGAAGCGCTCCTACAGACAGCGTGACGAAGAACGCTCGGCGTGGGCTTGCAATTGGGTGGGCTGGAGATACGGGTTGTCCAGAGCCTTCGCCGCTTAGTGGAAGGTGATATGATGGTTTTTTGTGCCTCGTCGTGATTTCGTGCGCGTTTATCGCATAGAGTATGCCCATGTCAAACAACGACGTGGCAAGGAGGAGCCGAAGGAGGGGGAAATGGGATTCGGAGAAGACGAACGATATGGAGAGCATCACGAGAGACACGAGGAGCCGTCCCCTGATTTTGTTCATCGGCGTTGGAAGTTGACCCGAGAGAAATGGGTCGACGCCGTGAAATCCCCTGTTGCGGTCGATGAACGCTGCGGCAGACAACATCCAGACTTGCACCAGTGCCAACAACATTACCATCAACCAGCCTCCAGCTTCATCCCCCTCCCAAGTAGTGCCTGGGGAGATTTCGAGAAGGGTATTCGTCAGTGCGAATACGGCGCACAAGACCCACATGCCAATGAAGAGGGACATTCGGGGGCTCAGCCATGAAGGGATGAACGTAGTACCGTCTTCAGCCACGCCACCGCCCACTAGTGAATCGTTTCCCTCCTCACCACCTCCCACAAGAGCAGCCTCAGGACCCGCCGTTGGGATATATCGAGATCCCCTTGCTGGGTTCCTGATGATATGTAGGCCGGACAAGATGGCGATATTGATAACGACGGTTGCGAGAGAGAGTACCGGGGGAAGATATACGAGGTTGCATACGACGCGGTTGTGGTATGTCGTGCTGCGTGTTGTAGATCGAGTATCCAAACGCTCGATATTTCCGGCCCACCGAGACGTTACAGAGAGGCCAGCGCATGCGAAGACCAGGTAAATGGTGAAGTAATAGGAAGCAGCGTGCTGAGAAGCGAGTCCCCCTCCTTGAGGCCCAGCCTTACTGCTCGGCGGGGAGATGTGGGGGAAGGGGACATTCGACATGATGGTTGAAGGCAAGGAAGATCAGTCGCAGTCCGTCGAGTCTCTCAGTTTGAATCCCCGCGATGCCGTAAACTCGCCGAATTCCAGATCACTGTCAGTTGTGGCAACGCACAGCACAGCTCTGCTACTAGAGGGCGTTAAGATCTTATGGGGCCTCAGAGAGAATGTCTCTCATGCTAGTGCCCCGAATGCCTATGAGAGGTACTCATACTCTGGCCAGGATTTTCACTGTACTTTGAAGCGAGCACGGAGGTGAACCGTGATGGGCACACAAGAATGAGAAGTCGACGGAACTTGAGCAGTGAAAGATCATGTACGAGTTATCTTTGGAGTAGTCCAGAGTGGACCTACTCGGGCACGCTCGCTGGTGAGGCTGGTGCGCTGGGCGACGCTGGCTGGGCACCTCGGTATGTCGGAGTGATATTGATCCCGTACGCCGCTGGCATCCACATCATCGTAATCTAATCTAATCTATGCCGATGCCGGCTGTGCTGGGCGCCTAATCGCCCTGGCACGTAGTGAGTGGCGTTACGGCACAACCTTCCGATTGAACTTAGACTGATGCTCGAACGGTCATTTCCACTCCGCCATCTCCTCCCCTCAGACCCCTCCTTCGTCTCCATATCCCCAAACCCGCGCCGTTCCACACCCAACTCCAGACCTCTGTACCCCTACGCGGAATCCAGCTCCTGCCAAAACCAAACCCATTCCTCCTCCACTGTGCGATTACTCTACCGAGAGCGAACAATGAACGTGCGAAAACATAGGCGCCAGTGAACACGAGGACGTTGACCAACCCGACTGCAAGGACCGAGGGCATATAGATCGTCAACGGGAAGGGGTGTGCGAAGATGGTGATCGAGCCCATACAGAGCAGGTATGGCATCCTGTATTCACGTCGTAGAGTGCTGATAAGCCAGCGCGCCCGTCATGTTCCCATTCTTTGACTCACCATATCCACCGCCGGCGCGTACGATCCTCCATCGCCCGCACATGGCGTAGAACGTTCCACCACCCATCATATGATGCAGCGGCAGTTGAGGGGAAGAGTCGTCTCCACCATCGCCCTGCATTCTTGTAAACGTAGATGCAGAGAAACCACAATATTGTGGGGAGCGCGACGCCTACTACGCCGACGAAGATCAGAATATAGATCAAGATGAGGAAGACCACTTCGACTACTCTTGCGTGGTTGCTGTTCGGTTTGGATGTGATCGCGGTTTCAGAGAGAATTCGTCAGATGATTGGGTGGAGAAGGAGCGTTGGCGTATCTCTCACTTATCTCAACGGCTACAAACAATAGAACCATAAATACGTTCTCCTCCAACAGCTCCTTTCCGACATCCACAAGTGGCTCCTTCATATCGACTTCGAACAGCCGCGGGGCGACACCCGGACACTCTGCCTCAATTATTCCGCACCAATAGGCTCTAGTGGTGGTGGTATCAGCACATATCGCAGACCCTTTCGATCACGGAGTGAGTAAGGTTGAAATAAAAGGTCTACGCACATAAGCGCCCATATCAAACCAAGCGCGACATTGAATGCGTCCGCAGAAGGGTTGTCACGGAATGCTAGGACAGCTTTCGTTGATCCAAACCCCATAATGACGATGCTGTTCATCGCCCTCCAGACAGTGATCTTGAACACCCGCGGCGGCGGATCCTGGCTGAGGACCTGGGCTTGAGGTGCTCCTATGATTGTGTCCTCAGCTGGAGTCGATAACTGCGTCGGTTCACTCATACACCCAGAGAGTTTGGAACGGAACCAGATGTTTGTAAAACGGGTCTGTGACGGAAGCGGGAAGGTTCTTGTGGCGAGGGAGACATGTCAACTCCTCGTCCTTATCTCCACAGCAGTGCGTAACGCGTTCTCACTGGATCTACTCGTCCGAACTCGTGCTCCTGCCGTTTCTGCGGCATCCATTAACACAGGACGTTCGCCCACTCCCTTCTCTTCGCTCTCATGATGCAAACCGAGGGAGGTATAGCGGGTCACTGGTAGCGAGCCCATATTGTGATAAGAAGCTGGTTAACGGTCCCATCACCTCACTTAAGCGCCCATACAGACTATACCCGATAGGGAACGTAACTACAGCTTGAGGTGTAAAGGTGTTAGTTGGACTCGTTGAATACGTTCGTCACACTGGGGTGACCAGTACAAGTGTGCCTTCATATAAGGCTGCATGCTGTCACAGGCCAGCACGTCGTCTCCCCTCTTCCAAACGCCACACACCGAAGGTCGACCTGGAGGTGTGCGACCTACGCAATGAGCGCCGAAGCACAGTCGAATCCTTCCAATACTCCAAACCCATTCCCTCCTTCCAACGCTCCAGAGTCATCGCCTAGCGCCGCACCGCAGGGTCCGGATGGGAACACCGGCTCGACCACGCATGACCAAGGGCCAATCTCTGGCGGTCGGGAAACATCGGGTGAATTCAAGATCACGGCCTGGAGAACTCTGAACACATGTGTCCTTGTGTTCGTTGGGATCGCCAAAACTATTGCTGCGTTCGAGGGAAACCCTTCCGTCAATGCCTGGGACATGGCACTTGGGTTATTCTGGGCCGCCGTGTAGGTGCTGTGCTACGTGCGCTTCGTCGGGAAACCTGTGTGCTGACTCTGGGAACATTAACGGTCTCTGTCACGGCTGCATAGATCGTACTGGGCTAGCCTGGTCGAAGTCGAACGTCCTTCTGTGGCGCCCTGGCTCTTTAGCACTGATATACGAGAGATTGCCCTCCTCCCTGTGGCCCTGATTATCATCGCAGGGGTATTATACTTAGTCTCAATGGTCTGCTTCACAAGTGAGAAAACATACCAACCCCCTCCGTTAGCCCTCCTCCAATGTCTTATGAAGATTGGAATATATTTCACAATGCTTCGTTGTACCGGCTCTATTTTATGTGAGTAGAGGTGCACCGACATTTGGTCCTCAGACATACGTGGTGATAGGTTGCTGACACCAATGCAGGGTAATATGCACTGGTATGGTTTGGGTGCTATTGCTCTTGCACTACCGTCCGCTAGATGGCTTGGACAAGATGGCAGGCCTCTGGTCATCCCTCCGCGATTACATGCACTATGAAACCTTTTGACGCGGGTTACCCGCGTCAGCCCGCGTTTGCCCCCGACCGCCCGCGACAAAACCAGGGCGGAATACCTGTGAGCTGTCTTTGACGCGGCTGGACGCGGAAATCCAACCCGCGTTACTCACAGGGTACTGGACATACCTGTCCGTGACGGGTAAAGTGCCGACGCGTCATAGTCAAGGACATCTCAGCCGCCTGACCGATAATTTGCACAAGTCCTAGACTGTCTAGACGGGGCTTAAACAAGGGATATAACCCCGCGAGAAGTGGGTCAATCCGTAATCGATTTCTTCATTCCCTTCTTCCACCTCATCAGATCTTCGCCACTTCGCCACACTGTGAAGAGCGTACTTCGGGGGTGGGCTATGTGAATATCGGTCGTGAGTCTTCGATAGGCCTGGACACACGACCTTGATACTAACAACGTTGCGCACCACGCCGGCGGCGTCAACACCCTTTAGCTTGCCTTTAGCAGCCGGACAACCGAGAGAACGAGGAGGCACCGGCGAGCGCTTCTTTCCCTCCCTATTCTTCATCGTTGGCTGACCCCTTTCTCAGTATTTCGGAAGGGGCGAACGGTCGGTCCATTCTCGGAGGCGAACCCCATCAACGCATAGGCGCCTGCTGGACTCCTCCGTACGTCCAACAATTTTGGCTTTCGGTTCAATTTTAAATCCTTGATGACTCTAAGATAGAGTCAGTTTTATCTTCCTCTCCTCCCCTGATACCTACCTCGCCTTGTCGCACTTTTCCCGCTTGTACTGTCTATGTAGACCCCCAATACAAAATATGAATTGTTTATCATCTTACCCCCTGAGGCCTGAGTGTGAAAGCGATCGGAATCGCGATTCGGAATGGGGAACCAAACGCGCCCATAATATATTGGTGACCTTGGTATTGACAGGGAATGCCCCTGGCATAGCAGAGGAAACTACGAGGCGTTGACGGGGAAACGAGATCCCCGGCGGTGCCACGGCCAATTCCTGCGCGTGGACCTGACGGGGAAAACGGAAAATATGACTCGGGATGCCCCCGTCTTTGTGCCAGGGAAATTTCCCTGGAGTTGACGGGGGCCCCACCCGACTTTGACGAGGACTATACCTGGCCTAGCCGGATAAAGTACTCGTCTGGGCTGGGGGTTGCTGACGCGGGTTACCCGCGTCAAAAGGGTTCTCAGTGATGGTGCTGGGGGTCTGGGCGGGTATTATCGCGTACGTCGCTTTTGGGATTGTTCTCACCCTTAGGAGATGGTTTCGTCGTTGGAATTGGTTTCGTCGTTGGCACTGGTTTCGTTGTTGGAGAAGGCGCCGAACGGGAGGGGCGGGGGAAGATTTAGAGATGGGGTCGACAGGCGGGAACACGGGTGCTAACCGCGATTCTTGAGGTCGATGTCGGTGTGCGAGTAGGGTATACTTCCGTTATTAAAGGTTTGCCTTTCGAAGACGAGATTATATAGGACTACGGATATGTATAGCTTTCAGTAACTGTAGAGACCAACCTGTTCCTCAGGTCCGTGACCGACTCTGACCGTGTCGCCCTCACAGCTACCCACGGTGTGCATGGTATTGAGTCGCCAAGCGTGCGATCGGTTGTGGCTGGGGTGGGGACGTATTCAGCGAGCACGAGGGTGGGGAAGCGGGAAAATGCATGGGAGATTCGAGGGTCAAAGTGAAACTGTGCCTGGAGGGAGTGTCAGCGCTTGCGGGTCTTTTTGCGTGGTCGTCTGAGTCTCAGAGGTAGGTGTTGGCGGATCGGATGTGAGGGAATAGCCAGGGAAGGTCGACGTCTTTCGAGGACGTGGTTTCTCATAGATGGTAAGGCCTCGCTTCGCTCTGGCCCTCAATAAAGCTGTTCAGGATAAGGAACCAAAAGGTCAAAGCAGAGGACACTACCAAGCTACGAAGCACGTCAAGGGTCCAAGCAAAGATCCAAACAGGTGCAAACGAATACGCGACATCTGCTTAATATAATAGTAATCGGAGAGCCGGATAGGACAAGAGGAGACTTGGTTTATCACATGCTGTTCGACCCAAATGGGAAACGAGTGGACTCGCGCACGTACTCCTCCGCGTTTTCGCGTCTCCTTCGTCTCTTCCTCCGCCCTCTTCTCTCACTCCCCAATACCCCAGACCCATCGCTCTAACCCCAATCGCTACTCCCTACCCAGACAGTCTCTCGAAGTCAGACTCACGAGATGGCCCCGAGGGTGTCCAAATCGTTGCGGGTCATGGCCATACATTTGACGTGGACGTGTCTCACTGCCAAACCTTAAAGCCCGCCGCGTCCATTCACCAGTTGACTGGCATTTGGTGCTCTCCACAGTGTACACACCCAACGCGGGTTGCGAGAATGATTTTGTTCTGATCACCGAGTCTCGTCAGACGGGAGGCTCGGTCTAGTCGATACGGCCCACGGTGCATGTCAACGTATATTTCACCCAGGGACACAGGCGTCATCCCCCTTAGTGCGCGGGGTGAGAGAGTACTGCACCTTCGGTAGGGATGGACGGCGGGACAGATGGGGATACTAAGTATATAATCGATATATGGAACGTCGAAGATTTGGAAAACGGCCAACAGTGCATGTGCAAACTCTCTACGCAAGTACATCGGGGGTGTGGATTATCGAGCAATGCGGTGGGGTAAGTCCTGTCGGGGGATCCTATCGACGCTCTGTGCGTGCATCCATGTGGCTGGTCGCCCTCGGGATGGCGAGGGGGTACACGGGCTCTCACTCATAAAATAGATCCAGTGCGAGGCCCCGACGTCCCATTTACCCACCGACCCTCTCTCCTCAACCTACACAAGCCCTGCGTGCTTTGCCCGACGTCCACTTTGAGCGGAGCCAGATAAGATAACCCCGGCATCTCCCCGGATCTAATCTCCCTTCCCCGGCCACGTCGTGACCCCTGCTCACGTAATCTGCCACGTCCCTAAATCTGTGAGGTGGCGAAATCACCGTGTCATCATCATCGTCTCTTCAACAAACGAAACACCATCCTTCTTTCTCTCTCCCTTCATCCTTTTCATTCATTCGGTAGCCCCGCCTCAGGGAGTTTGTAAGACACCATGAGCGGATGTACGTTCTTCTCTTTCTGTCGGTGTATCTGCGTTCCTCGTCGCTTGTGTCCTTGGAGTGGTGGTAGGGCATGGTTGGGATGGGGGTGTATGGGGATAAGGACGCGGACGAGGAGGAACGGGCATGAGTGGATAGGTGTACTGACGACGCTGTTACAGTTCGGTTCTTGAACCTGGTTCGGCCCTTCCTGCCCATCCTTCCGGAAGTCTCGTCTCCGGATCGCAAGGTGCGTTCCGTTCTCCCATCCTCTCCTCCCCAAATGATTCTGACGAATTCGTTCGATTCTTGCTCTGCTTCCTCCTCTTCTCTTCACTCGCTCGCGTCTACGCTCTCGCCGGAACGCCCAACGAACGCCACGAACGCTGGACGGATGCGACACGATGACGCGAATCGTTGCTTCGCTGGCGCCTAATCTCACACGACCAACTCGACGTTCTCACATACATGTCTCCTCGCCCCGCTTCTTCTCATCGCCCACGCCCTCGCCTTCCGCCACGCTCTCTGAACCCGGCGTCCCGCCAACGCAACTCCACTTCACCGTCGTCTATCCACGCCACGACGTCCGACTCGACCTACTCGCCCAACGACCCGAACTCTCCCCGTCCGCGCCACGCCTACCCATGCACCCGAACGACCGGACGTCTCCGCTCTCATAACCTCAACGAAATCGCTGCGAACATAGGTCCCCTTCAACCAAAAAGTCCTCTGGACAGCGGTCACCCTCCTCATCTTCCTCGTCTGCTCTCAAGTCCCGCTCTATGGAATCATGTCCAGCGATAGTTCCGATCCTTTGTACTGTGCGTTCTCTTCTGCTCTTAGCCTCTTTCCTTCATGTCTTCCCTTGCCACTTCCCTGCTCTCTGCCTATTTGCCCTAGCAGGAGCGAAGGGCGGAGACAGGGGAACGGAGAGAAGGGGAGTAACCGGGGTGAGCTCTCGCTGACACTCGTTTGTAGGGATGCGAGTCATCCTCGCCTCGAACCGTGGAACGCTCATGGAGTTGGGTATCACGCCGATCGTGACTTCAGGTATGATTATGCAGTTGGTGCGTTCGTCTTCCTTATCCTGCCCATGCGCGCCTGCTAACTCCTTGATTCGATCCTACCCTTATCTTCCTTCCCACTTGAACATGAACGAACGAACGCGCTCTCCTTCGTGGACGCCCCAATAGCTCGCCGGAGCCAACCTCGTCGACGTCGATTTCAGCCTTAAGGACGACCGTGTGCTCTTTAGCGGGGCTCAGAAGCGTACGTCCTCACTTCCTCTTTCCCTCTTCCTTCTCCTTGCCTCTCCCTTCTCCCCTCCTTACCTCTTCACCCGTTTCCTCTCCCTTTTACCCCATATCCAAAAGAACCCATACTAACCCCCTCCCCAGTATTCGCCCTAATAATCGCCTTCGGCCAAGCGACCGTCTCCGTCCTCACCGGCCTGTACGGCCAGCCGTCCGACCTCGGCGCGGGGGTCTGTCTGTTGTTGATCATCCAGCTCATCGTCGCTGCGCTTATCGTCATCTTGCTTGACGAGCTTCTTCAAAAGGGTGAGTTCTTTCCGTCTTGGTGAAAAGTGGGAGTGGAGGAGGAGGTGGAAAGGGGAAGGGGGAGTGGAGGAGGAAGTGGAGGCAGAGGAGAGAAGGGAAAGAGGACAGAAGGGAAAGAGGATGACCTCGCTGACGCGAATTTTTTTGATAGGGTACGGATTGGGCAGTGGGATTAACCTGTTCATCGCTACGAATATCTGTGAGAGTATCGTGTGGAAGGCGTTCAGTCCCACGACGGTTAACGTCGGGCGGGGGCCGGAGTTCGAGGGTGAGTCTCCTTTCCTTGTCCTACCTCTACGTTTTCCCTATTCCTCTCGTCTTCGCTCGCCGTTCAACCGGAGCGAGTGACGAACGGACGGAGGGAGGGAAGGATAGAGGGTGGGAGCGGTGGTGAAGAATGTGAGCTCATGAGACTGAATTGTAGGTGCGATTGTGGCCCTGTTCCATCTCCTCTTCACGTGGAGCGATCCCAGCCGGGCTTTGCGCGAGGCTTTCTGGCGCGAGAGGCTGCCTAATGTTATGAACCTCATCGCGACGGTTGTGATCTTTGCGGTTGTGATTTACCTACAGGGATTCAGGATTGAGATTCCGGTGAAGAGTAATAGGTTCCGTGGACAGCGGGTGCGTCTCTCTCTTCTTCCTTCCTCTCTCTTCTTTCCTTCCTCTCTCTTCTTTCCTCCCTTTCTTTCTTTCGTCCGTTCTTTGCTTCGCATTGCATTTCGTGCACCTTCAGTCCACGAACCGAGGACAAGGACGACTCGCTGACGATCGTCCTCTCATATAGGGCACGTACCCAGTCAAACTGTTCTACACGTCGAACATGCCGATCATGCTCCAGAGCGCGTTGACGTCGAATGTGTTCATTGTTAGTCAGATGCTGGCGACGCGGTTCCCGAGTAACCTTTTGGTGAAGTTGGTTGGGATTTGGGAGGTGCGTCTTTGTTCTTTTGTCTTATCCTCCCTCGTCCCGCCCTTCTGGTTTCTTTACTCCTGCTCCTCGACGGGAGGAGTGGGGAGAGAAATGGACGGGGCCAAGTCGAGATGTTGGGAGGACGAATGCTGATGTATGTGAACAGCCGATGGAGGGAAGTCCGCAGTTGCGTGCTGTTGGTGGGGTTGCGTATTATATGAGCCCGCCCCTTACGATCAAGGAGGCGGTTTTGGACCCGATACATACGGCTGTGTATATCACGTACGTCGTGCCTTCCTCCTTCCTTGGGTACCCAGGGAGAACGAGAGGCTGATACAGTTCGGATAGGTTCATGCTCAGCGCCTGCGCCCTCTTCAGTAAGACTTGGATTGAGGTGTCGGGGAGTGGGCCGAGGGATGTGGCGAAGCAGTTGAAGGATCAGCAGATGGTGCGTCTCACTCCCTCCTTTATCCGTTTCTCTCGAGGATGAAGGATGGCGGTGCTAATTGAACGGATCAGGTTATGGCTGGACACAGGGAAGGATCGATGTACAAGGAGTTGAAGCGCGTTATTCCGACCGCTGCCGCCTTTGGTGGTGCGATCCTGGGCTTGCTCTCCGTCGCTGCGGATTTGAGTGGGGCGATTGGGAGCGGGACGGGGATCTTGATGGCTGTTACGATTATCTACTCTTGTGAGTGTCTCTGTTCTTTCTCTGTTGTGTCCGGGGTTTCGTTCAGCAGGATGGGTGATGGAGTCGCGGGTGTGATCTTCGAGAGGAGCGGGAGGGATCGCTGACCCATGGATGCCTCGCGACTCGATCCTTCTTTCGGCGACGCGCCCTTTACTCTCCTCGATTCTTCGAGTCACGTTCTCCTTCGCTTGTGCGTCTAGTCCCTTAGGTGAACACGTGCTGACCAGATATTTCTTTTGTAGACTGGGAGATCGGTATGCGGGAGAGTGGGGGCCCGGAGATGGCTGCGTTGCAGGAGTTGATGTAATTTTTGGCTCCTCTTCACCACTTCCCCACTTTCCGACGTTCCGTGTACCGTGTACACCCCGCCGAGGGTGGGACGGCGATTCGAGATCCATACATACATACGTACGACTACGAGACCGACAGGACGAGAGCAGACGAGACGAGGTACTTAATAGGGAGACGGGGATGGGGAAAATGGGCGAGGGCGACGAGCGTGGGCGGGAAAGGAAGGGTTATTTATCGTCGTCGTGTCGTTTCGTTACCGCTCTACATACGTACACGCGTCCCGTCCTTTTGTTGTAATATGCACGTCTTTTCAACTGCTTAATTGGATTCTGTGTGGCCTTCCCTCGTCGATGTGAGTTGGGATGAGTCAACTTGTTGCATTGCGTCCTGCGGAGAATCCGAGAGGTGTGAGGGGAGTTCGGTGATAGCCATACCAAAGGGAGAATGCGATGAGAGTGTATCGCGATAGGTGGGGTGTTGAGACGGAGACGGCGAGGGGGGAGACGAAGTCCTCCTGTTCGTCGACCCCCTCCTCGTGTCGAACGTCCCGAGCTTGTGAATACATCTGCCCAATCGTCGCATTGCGATGGTATAAGTACACCGCAGCAGTCGCGGAGGACCGGGGCCCCCGATCAGGACCGCGACCATAGCTCCATGTAAGCCCTCAGGGCTCGGCGATCCACTCTGCCACCGGTGCGTGTAATCATGGCTCATAGGTAGGTTTCGTGGTTCGTTCCTTTGTTCGACGTGTCCCGCGTCTCACAGTGGTGTATTGATTGCACTGGCGAGTGCGCACCCGCGCATGCACATATACCCCAGTCCCTTCTTGGTTCCCCCTTCTCCCCACCCCCACTCGGTCCTTCTCAGTTCCCAGTCATTCGCTAGATCCTATTTCTTTATCTATCTAATACATCCCTTCTGTCTCTTTCTACGCGCACGCCGGCTCTGAGTCCCTAACACAAACTACGGAGCTCGTTCCCCCCAATTTTTACTATGTTAGATAGTGATTGTTCTAGAGCAGGTGCCAGTAGCGCGCGTTCAGCTTGGGTCAGCCCTTTCCACGACTGAGCCACGTCTGGCAGAGGTCCTCTATCGTTGGCACGTGGTGATTAGATTAGATAGGCGCCCGTGCCAGGCGCTGGGTGAACTCCGGTGACATTTTCTACATGGTGCATTAGCGCACTTTCACTGATCGAATAACTGGCTGTAAAACTAGACGCATTTGAAGCCGCGTGACGTCCTTGCCTGCAGGGTGAACTTACATGCTCACGGGGCATAGCCCAGGTCTTCGGTATGTGTTTGGAGCATCTCTCGATCACATTGGGCTTTCGAGTGACACATTGATTGCGAGCAGCAAGTGGCGCCCTCGAACTCAATGGGTGGCGCGAACCGCACACACAGTTCCCCTTGTGGGACGATACGTGAAATTCTCTAGAATCCCCAAAATTCCGTTGTCCTATCCATCCCCGCACGCCACCCTCTGTTCTTCCGATTTCCACCACACCGCGTCTGAATTCCTTGCCAAATCCACATACCGTCCACTGGAACCGTGATGTCAATCGAGGGCTCGATTTCGCAAGCAGTCTCTCAGTCGTCGGCTCAAGAGCTTTCCAACGGGGTCCGCTCGCGCGTGCGACGTCAAACCGTGGAGTCGGGGACGAGCATTCGATTGGCTCTACCACTTGAACTCCGGGTATCAGTGTGGAGAACGTTAAATAGCCTCGTCATCCTCGGGTTTGGTTTGACGAAGGCCGTTTTAGCCTTCCAAGGCAATCCCGCGGTCGATGGCTTCGATATGGCACTCGGCCTGATTTGGGCTTTCATGTAAGTACGTTTCTTCAGTGCTCATCTTTCGCTTTGTGGTGTCGAGCTAATCAAATAACTTGCTCTTTAGAGCATACTGGTGCGGTTTAATCGAGAATGAATGCCCCGACATCGCACCGTGGCTCTTTGAAGTCGATATCGAACCGGTTGCGGTATATCTAGGCATCACGATAGGGCTTGGAATGTACCTGTACTTCTGTGGATGTCTCTTCCAGTGGGGTGAGTTAGTTCACGTCAGCCTCAGTCCACTTCTGTACCCTCTGACGAGGCCGAGAAGCCGGGGCATCGACAGATGAAGATACTATAGTTGTTGCGGTCATGCGAATCCTCGCAGGCCAGACTGCGTTCATTGGCTTTTTCGGGGCGCCTTTCGCTGCAGCCCTAATACACGAACTGCGCAAGATTATTGCATGGGGTCGTCCGCACATTTCATTGTCCCTAGACGATTGGAATGTGAATCACCAATTTGAGGTTGAACCGATCGGACAGTGGTGAGTCATTCCGTATTCATGTGATGTGCTAGCACGCTAAGCTTATGAAATAAAGGAATCTGATATGTAGTTTCTTGGGTTGTATGCCCTTGAACGGGTTTGTCATGTATTGGTGGCTAATTGCCCGTGAACTTGCGGTTGGGGTCGCCGTGTTCGGTGCTATGTGTTGTTTTCTCCCGTACGTGGTGGTGGGGGTGTGGCTCACTCTCCGGAGGGACTACAGAGAACGGAGGCTCCGTATGGTTCAAAGGATGGAGGGCGACCCGGGACTCGTCCCACCCGATGAGGTAAACCCATGATAGGTCGTCGCGTACCTATGAACCAGGCGTTTCAATTTCAGTTCGCGCATGCGCCTAATTGGTCCCCGGAATCATCCTATCGAATATCTTCACGAGGCCACAGAAGCCAGTCGATCATTAAATACTTTGACCGAACCCATGTCGCAAGGGCAAGCGATGATCTCGATCCATCGCACGCGGGGACAAAACGAGGCGACTGGAACAACGATGAAGGGAGGCAACATGTTCTATGAATGTGAGCTATAGTGCAGGCTGCCAAAATGTTCTTTTCTTGCTCGGCGTAACTGGCGACCTGCAGTCTAATTTCCGTCCTTGTCGCCACCCCGGCTCACTCACTCCCCCCTATATTAACTCTCAAAGCGATGGACCGATAGGCCCCCCGGCCTTCAGCCCTGATTGTGGGAGGTCTCGAGTCCCACTTTGGAGAACACGTGACAACCAAGATTAGATAGGCGCCCGCACCGATGGACCTCTCGGTGGACTTTAGCCGGAATTTCGAACGACGGCTCGGGGGAAGCATTGCAAGGATGGAAGAACATACTTAGCCTGAACCTATCGAAGCTGCGAATCGCCTACGGGGGCATGCGCGGGCTGTAGAACGAAGTTGTGGCGAACGAGGCTTTTCAACTGGATGACTTGATAAGAGCACCCAAACTGGGACATACAATTAATATATCCAAAAGACGTCGCCAACGGAGTGACCCCGTGCCGTGGGTCTCCACAAGTAGTGTAAATGTGGCGGAAGACGTGCTTGCTCCTTCCCACCATCCCGCTTACTCCCCTCTGACACTTTCTCTACCTCAAACGTCAAGAATCCGCGGATGAGCGCACGGGACCTGGAGTTGCAAGGCTTGGGGACACGCGCGGACACACACCAAGACCCACAATTTGCGAATGACCTCCCCTTGGTAACGCCCTATAGAGTCCTGAACACCGCCGTTATTATGGGCGTTGGGGGTGCAAAAGCGATTACGGTGGCCAATGGAAATCCAGTTGTTACCAACTGGCTTGAAATAGTCCTCGGTGTGGTGTGGGCCGTTCTGTACGTGGGTTGTGTAGCCAGACTCGCCATCTTGTAATGTGTCAGCCTTCCTGATTGCAATGCCCAGGTGTATCTGGCTCAATGCTATGGAGGGCCGCGTCATGCCGTGGTTGTTCCAAGCGGATATCAAGATTCCCTTGCTCACCTGGGCTTGTTTTCAGGTTGGAAATGTCTTTTTAGTTACCTCCGTCGCCACTTGGGTAGAATGTGAGTGCCGCTCCGATGGCCTTCCGCCTTTACATTGAGGTTTCTAATCATTCCCATGCTGAACCTTGGGGCAACCCAGTCTTGGATGGCATACCTCCCAGGTTAATAGGATACTCATTCGGCGCCATCATGGTGTTAGTCTGTGCCCTAGGGGTCTCACTTGGACGATATCTCAATTTCCCCCGCCAATTTTGGCCGACGGTTGACACCTCATGGAAACCTCCCGGGCACACACGGTGCAAGCGTTTTGTCAGAGGCTGGGTTCTCGTGAGCCCCATATTATACGTCCTGTTCATCTTGTGAGTCTCCCTCCTGCGGGTCACGAATATTGCATTCAAGCTCACCATTTGACTGAAGGTGGATTTACTTTTGTGGATTAGGTGTGGTGGTTCACGTATATCCATTCTCGTCCACGGAAAGCATGGGCATGTACAGGGAGATGCTTCTCCGCGGTGGACTGACGATGACCCTCGAGTACCTTATAGTTTGTGTGGGTTTTACACTCTTTGTGGCGGCATTAAAGCGGCAGCGCGATCGCCTGATAGCTACCCTGGACCAGTAGATGGGCCTCCTTGGAACTCCCCGCCATTTACGATCGTTGTTCTTCTTTCATCCTGCGTACCCTGTACATCTCGTATATTCCCCGCTTTTTATCTACGCTTCACGCTGTAAGCGCGCAAGAGGCGCTGAGGGGTGTTCAGGGGGTCGCTGAACCCGTCTCGAGAGCTCTCGTCAAAGAAGTAAATTGTGAGGTGACATCTGGAGCGAAGGAGGGAGAGTGAGGGTGAGGTCGAACCTAAAAAAGGGGGTACAGGTACACTATGGTCGATTAGATTCGGAGCAAGCCCTTGCTCCGGTCCGGCGCAGCCGGATTCCTTCGGAGAAGGCTATTTGGCGGAGCCAAATAATGTCCCGTTAAGGAAGACATTTCGATCTCCGATCGACACCGAGAGATGTGGGCTTGAACCGAACCTAACGGTCGATATATACGAAAACCATTGTTTGGGGATCACGGCTACAAATGGTAGATAAAGGAAGACTGCACCCGCATCGGTCATGTGAAGGGAACGCGAGATTCCCTCTCAGGATTCACGCGTTCTCCACAACGCACCAGACGCACAGCCACATCGCGTGCTCTCTGTCCCGGTCACGTACCTTTAGATTAGATAGGCGCCCGTGCGGCCAAACCACCAGACTCGAATCAGATATGGTGGGATTTTATACCTTGCTGCAATAGCGCGCTTTAACTGATTGACTTTAGGCATGCTGTAGACGCGGCCAAGCCACCGCTGTGCCCGTTGGAGACATGACCGTTCACAACGAGGTTGTTTGACGAGGGCCTCGTGTATTTCATTTATAGAAACGGTTCTTTTGGTAAATTTACAGCAGTACAGGTGGGGATAGTACGCCATTTTACCCGGCAGATAACTATAAAGCTGTGAACCCGTGCTGTGAGCCTATGGAAGGGTAATAAATGCAACGAAGATCACCCTGTCTGTTTCCCACTGTCCCATCGAGACCCCGGCTACTCCCTTCGATTCCTGCATTTACGGAACGCAGATGAATCGCCAAGATGAGGAATCACAAGGAGAGCTGATGCTCACTGATGTTTCCCGACACTCTCAGCATTCCGACGGCTTCAGACGCCCTGCAATCAAGTTGACGATCTGGAGAGCCGCGATCAGTGTTGTCCTCATCAGCTTTGGAGTTGCGAAGGCAATCACAGTGTCTCACGGAAACCCGGCGGCCAATTCGCTTGACTTTGTTCTCGGTTTGGTATGGGCTTTCATGTACGTCTAGTCATATTCTACACGTTAGAGGGTTCTGTACGATAGCATTTCTGTGCGCTCCTCAAAGTGACGTGGTGGCTTCCTTTCGCTCCCACCCAAACCCTCTATTTCCCTCATGTGTTCTTTCGCTAATTCCAGTGCCAAGATCATTTTGGTGCGGTATCATCGAGAACGAGAACCCCGGGGTTGCAGCATGGCTCTTCGATACCGACGTCACACTTCCCGTCACTGTACTTGCATTTGTTCTGGTCATGGTCACTCTAGTTCCCTGTTACGTGGTCGGCCTTTTGATGGGTGAGTGCCACTCGCATAACCCTCCCCACTGTTACTAACGGTTTCCCGCCATCGTTTTCCTGACTCAACGTCGACACGCCGAAACAGTGTCCACTGCACTGGGCGATTTACAGGTCCCCGTGGTCATTGTTGTCCAAGTCCTTTACGTCCTTCTGGCTGGGGGTGTGGTTCTTGGGTATCGATTCAAAGTCCCGAGATGGCTTTGGGCCAGGTGTGATCGTTTGGGGAGGCGTTTCGCTCGTCCAGGCTCGGCGTGGTACGACGATTGGGTCATTCTGGGATACTCGAAGCGGAGACTGGGGTCAATGTGAGTCCTCTTGGCTTTGACCCACAAATATTGTTTTCATACTCAAAAGCCTTGATCTAGGGCATACGTCTACGGTCTGTTTCTCTTCCTAATGGTGGTGTCTGTGTCCGTATTTCGCTGGGCCCCAGAACAGGTGGAGTTTCTCCAGGCCCACCTACTGCTTATCCATATACTGCTGGCCATTTTAGTATATTTCATCTTCGGCACATGGTTCACCCTATTGAGAATCCTTCGAAGCCGTGGGAGAACCCTAGATAGGTTGGAGCGCCTGATATACTTATAGCGGCTGTACTTATGTATTTTTGATTGATCCTTTCATTCCATTGTGGGGATGCCTTCACGCCTGGGGAAGACACCATGGCGCAGCGATGCATTGTTCTCGGCGGGCATGGCACGAGGTAAGCTGGATATCCCGTTCCGGGAATGGGTATTTAGCTCCGGACGCTCCCCGTCCCGCACCTGTCAGTCGGAGTACATTGATCCTCCTCACGAGTGCATTCACCTTTACCCTTTACCCTTTACCCTTTACCCTATCGTTCGGTACCGCACTTTTCGAGTTCTTTTTCCCCTCCACCTCCACGCGTTTCTCCTCAGTTCACAGTCATGTGTTTGGTTCCACTCCTCTATCCATTTAATATACCCCCTGCACTCTTCCGATGCGTATGCTGGTTCGCTGAGGCTTCGGGGCCCCAACACGATCTGGTGCAGACAGTGGGGTGAGTTCGGTCACGTGATCAGTCCTTGTTCGTGTCCGATCCATGCCCTCCGACGAGACTGAAGGGGAGCCGGGGAATTGGCGGACGAAGATGGTACCACCGCCGTTTGTGGTCGTGCGAATCCTCGTGGGTGCGCTTAGTTGGTTGGCGCCTTCGGGGTGCTGTTCGCTGGAACCCTGGTCCCTACGGCTAATACAGGACGGTTTGGGCAAGAGGGTTGGTTGGGTGGAGGCCCGTGGGTTTTGGTTAGTGATAACCAAGGATAAAGGGATAAAGGGATAAAGGGATAAAGGGATAAAGGGATAAAGGGATAAAGGGATAAAGGGATAAAGGGATAAAGGGATAAAGGGATAAAGGATAAAAGGATAAAAGGACGACTGGAATGTGAACCGACGATTTGATGTTGAATCGAATTAAGTATGTCGCACCTGGAGTTGTGGGTTCGGTATACTTAGGTCGTCGTGTACCGTTTCGATTTCGGTTCGCCCGGACGAGTCACGGCTAGGTGGTGCCTCGGGATCATTCGACCGGGATGGACTTGGAGTAGTGCATGGGTGTAATATAATCAAGTTGGGTGGGGGCGACTTTGGTCAGGTTTGAGCATGTATTTGAATGGGGGAGGGGTACCATCTATTGTGCGGAGCCAAATTGAGTGGTTCGTTCGTACGAAGCACCGACGATGTCCACACCTGTTACATTCAGAAAGTACGGGGTATCGTAGATCCAGTTAACGTATGACCTACGTTGTACGACACAAGGAATACTTGAAGGTCCTGATTGTCCTGTTTTCACGCCGTTCACGCGTACTATCACCTTCGTTCCTTCTCCGTAAGCCTGGATGTTGAGTTTCAGATGACTGAGCTGGTGTGAAGATGCCCACTGAAGTTGTTGTGTCACTCGACTTTGCGGGCAGTCTTTCGAAGAACGGGGAGATATAGGGTGGTGAACTTGTTCAATAGGCTTGGGAGCATATGGATGACTTGCGAGCAGCGTTGTAGTTCTGCGAAACCAATCGCCTCCTCCCCGCCTCGAACCCTCTCCCTCTCTTCCTTCCTTTCTTGGACCTCACGCCCCTATCCACAGCGCCAAGCCAAACCGCGTGCCCGAACGGATCAGATCACGATCAATCAGCATCTCGAATCGTAAGATAACAAGCATCTCCGCTTCACTTCGCTCTTACGTCCAACGGCCGTCCATCTTGTCTATCCACGTCCTCCTTCTTCGCGTCCTCGCACGTCGCACCGGACCCACCCGAAGCCCTGAGAATATAGGAGAATAAGAGGGAAGAGAAGGGAAGGGTACCCCAGGAATCAAAGAGACACGAGAGAAACCCCAGGTACGCGTTCCTGCCTTCCCCGTCCTTCGTCCTCGGCCGTCGAGCATACGCGCCTTATATCAACCCCACTAACCGCTCCTATGCATTCTCCCCCCTCGCCCCTCCGCCGGATTTGTGTCTTCGCGTTGTGCCCAATCCTCGTCCTCGTCATCGCCTACGCATACACACTCAACTCGACGGTACCCGCTGACCTGGCACACGCCCTCCGCCGGTCGTCTGCGTCTCTCCGACTTGCGCTCAAACCTGTGCCTTCTGTCACTCATCTCCCTAACCTCGCTCGGCCTACGCCTACGCCTTCTCCCCTCAAACCCACCCGAATCATGGCCATCGAATCCACGCCGTCCACCCACACCCCCCTCCCTCTCCCTCTGCCCACCTCCGCCTCTACGCTCAAACAACAGATCCAAGCGACCCTACTGCAAGCTAAAGCAAGAATGTCGACCCCAGAGCAGAAAGCAGCGAAACGCGCCAAGTTCGAGGGCGCGTTTGCGAAGATTAGGGAGGAGCTGGTGGGGCATATGAGGGGGGAGGGGATGCCCGAGGAGGCGGTGGTTTGGTTTGAGAATGTACGTGTCGATTTCTGTTCCTCGCTACCCTCGCTCTTCGTTACCCTTCACCTTCGTTCCTTCACTCTCCCTTCCGCTTTACGCTACGCTATGGCATTCGACGCGACTCGACGCGATACCATCGATGGCTCGATAGGCACCCGTGGTCCAAGCGTATCGATTCGGTCCCCGTATCGATCCGCCTCGTCTGCTGGGCATCTCGATTTCATATCGCGTTCATCTCTCCTTCGTGGGGGTTTCATCTCGGGCGTTGTGTCGCGTTTCATCTCGCGTGCGGGGAGATTTCATTCCGGTGTCTCTTCCCCACACTTCTTTCCATGCAGAACCTTCGTCTCTTCGACGGGTCGCGTTCTCCTTCTTGGTGGGGACGCGTTCCCCCGTTGTATTCCTCCGTTATTCGTTCCACGCTGTATCCATTTCGTATTCACGCACACGGCCTCTTCTCCCCATCCCTCTCTCCTGTCTCCCCCCCTCCCCTCCTCCCTCCCCTCCCGTACCCTCTTACTCACACCCCCTCCCACAGAACCTAAACTACAACGTCCCCGGCGGGAAACTCAACCGCGGCCTCTCCGTCGTCGACACCCTCTCCATCCTCCTCGCGCGCGAGCTCACCGAGGAGGAGTACCACCGCGCGGCGGTGCTTGGGTGGGGGATTGAGTTGGTGCGTGTCTCCCGTCTCTGTCTGTGGTCGTCTTCACCTCATCCTTCCTCTGACTCACCCTCTTCCCCCTCCTCTGCTCGTATCCTCGCCCTCTCCCTCCGCACTCGACGTCCTCGCAAACTCGCCAATTGGACTCGCTCGGGCGCTCCGGTACCCTTCTCCAACTCTGAACCTCATGCTTCCCCACGTCGTCCTCCGGACTCCGCGCCGCAGCTCCAAGCATTCTTCCTAGTCTCCGACGACATGATGGACGCCTCCATCACGCGCCGCGGCCAGCCCTGCTGGTACCGCCAGCCGAAGGTCGGCATGCTCGCGATAAACGACAGTTTTTTGTTGGAGGGGGCGATTTATTGGTTGTTGAAGGTGCGTAAGGGTCTTTTTTTCTCTCTCTTTTATAAATGAAATGAAGGGGGAAGCCCGAGCGAAGCTCGGGATTGAGAGGCTCGCTGTGCTCGCCGAGGATGAGGAGGGAGCCCTCTCGCCCCCCCGGGCTCGATAACAGAAGAGAAACGCGATGCTCACCCCCTAAATCAGAAATACTTCCGCCGCGAACCCTACTACGCCGACCTCCTGGACGTCTTCCACGAGACGACGTACCAGACGGAGTATGGCCAGCTGGTCGACTTGATTACGGCCCCGGAGGACGTGGTTGATTTGGGGAAGTTTAGTTTGGGGAGGTACGTGTCTAGTTGGGTTGTTTTACCTTTGGTTACGACGTTTCGTTTCGCCTTTTGTTATGTTCCCTTCCCTTCCGTCTTTTGTTACCTTCCCTTCCCTTCCGTTTTACTATGTTTTCCTCCGTCTTTCGCCCGAACTGGAGCGATTCCGCCTTCCAGGCTTCGTTTCGTTTCGGTGCGTTTCGGTCCTTTGGAGACCGAGTCGAGCAGGGGTCTTGCGCTTCGCGTTTTTGGTTCGTGTGTTGGACGGGGAGGGGAGCGCGGGTGGAATTTGGAGGTCGCGGTTTCATTTATTTCGCCCTTTCACGGCTTCCTCCTCCCCTTCGAACCCAAACGCCCGACGACGCGTCCCCGCTCTTCTTTTTATTCTTTCATTCGAACTCGAACGCCCGAAGAGACCCTGCGCCGACACCGCCCACCACGTTGGGTGGGTTCACTCCCCCGAGTCGTGGTCTGCCCTGGTTGGGTGGACGGGACGGGTGGGTTATGTCAGACCAATCATTGTGGACGGTGTGTGGGTTGCGGTGTACGGTGGACTCGGTTTATTCTGGTCTTTATTCCTTGCTTTCCTTCGTTGCTTCTGTTCTTCGTGTTCGTTTCTATTCCTTCGTTTCTATTCCTTCGCTTCTTTCCTTCGTTCTTCGTCCCCCTCCTGTCCGTCCCTGCTCGCCCACACCGTCCGCCACGTGCGCGCGAACACACTCCCCCTAGTCGTGGTCTGCCCTGTTTTGGGTGGACGGGAAGGGGTGGTTCTTATGCCATGTTTGGTGGACGGTGTGTGGGTTGTGGTACGCGGTGGGTGGGGATGCGGATGGGGGCGTGGTTTACTCTTCTTTTATTCTTCGTGTTCGTTTACGTTCGTACCTTTTTCTTCAACGGGACGTACTCGGGTTCTACCCTTTACTTTACCCCTCGCTTCCCCGAGCTGCCGCGCATTCCTGCTCCGGACACCGCTCCTTCCAATATCTGTCGCTCACTCCAGTTGTGTAACCTGCGCGTTGAGCAGGGGAGGGACGGGGGTGCTGCGGAGCTTTGAGTAATGCGGTGTCGGGGTTGTGGATTACGGGTTGTGGTGTTGTGCGGATGGGGATGCGGTGTGGACGGAGTCGGGTTGGATGAAGATGCGTGTGGGGCGGCCGTTCTGGGTACTCGTTACCTCTTTGCCCTTCTCTTCTTCGCCCTTCGTCCTCTCACGGGCTGCCTTTTGTTTGATCGTCCTTCTTTCCTCCTTCTTTCCGTATTCCTTCGTTCCTCGAGACACGCACCTCCGCTCCGGATCCACGTTCCCATTGAGCCACCGCCTCTCCGTCATCTTGCCCTGCTTCATCGTCCCCGAGCCTGTACCCTCGTTGATTTGCGGGGCGGAGGGGGAGGGGCTGTGAGAAGCGTATGATAAAGGGAGGTGGTACATTGGGTCGGGTTCGTTGGTGGAGGGATCGTTTCGCGTTTGTCGATAGGAACCACGCTTTCAGCGTTTTGGGTTTCTTCGCTTCGGTTTTCTCCTTCCCTCCATTACCTCCCCGTTCCTTCGCTTTACCTTCGTGGTTTGACGTGGTGTCGACACGCCCTACATCCCTTCGCGCTGGAACTCCCATGCCCCTTCCCCATCCCTCGGGTTTAGCCGTCGATCAAGCCTCCTCCACTAGGCCTCTCGCTGCTACAGTGAAGGTCATGGAGAGGTTTGTGGACCATCCTCGGAGTATGGGGTGGGTGGTGTGTGGTCGAGGTCGGGGTCGAGGTCGGCGGTGGGACCTGGGCGTGATCGTGGTCCGGGCGAAAGGGCGGACACTGGACGAGGTGGCTGGGCCGAGGGATGAGGTGTTCCGAGCACGTATGGCGTTTTTTCGACGCTGTCGTCGCGGGTGTCTCTCGCCCCTGATCTAAGCTCGTCCATTGTTTCTCGTCTTTCCCTCGATGCTTCGAGTCGGGGTCGGTGGAGTGTTTGGGGGTTTACGTTTGGTTCGGGTTGGGGCTTTGCTTCCTTCCTTCGTTTTTCGTTTATTTCGTTTCTTCCTCCTCTCGACTCTTCTTCTCTTCATATCAACGTCCTAGACTTACGCTAACCCCCTCTCTCCCTCCGTCCCTCTCTAGACACCGCCTCATCGTCATCTACAAAACCGCGTTCTACTCGTTCTACCTGCCCGTCGCCTGCGCGATGCTCATCGCGGGCATTCCGTACCCCACGGACACGCCCCCGAGGTTCACGTTGGATAGGGGGGTTGTGACGAGCGAGGAGGATCCGTATAGTGTTGCGTTGGGGATTTTGATCCCGCTTGGGGAGTATTTCCAGGTTCAGGTGCGTGTTTGGTTCTTCTTCGTCGTTAGTGAGGGGGGAAGAGGGAATGGATGCTGACGCATGGACGATAGGACGACTTCCTGGACTTTAGCGCCCCGCCCGAGGTCCTCGGCAAGATCGGCACGGACATCGTGGATAACAAGTGCTCCTGGGTCGTCAATACCGCGCTTAACCTCACGTCCCCCACCGCTTCCTCTGCCTCGCCCTTCGCGCCCTCCCTCACCCCTGCGCGTCTCTCCGAGATCCGAGAGATCCTCGACGAGAACTACGGCAGGAAGGATAAGGAGAAGGAGGGGCGGGTGAAAGAGGTGTTTGAGGAGCTGGGGATTAGGAAGGCGTATGAGGTGTATGAGGAGGGTGTTGTGGGGGATGTGAGGAGGAGGATTGGGGAGGTTGATGAGGCGAGGACGGGGTTGAAGAGGGAGGTGTTTGAGAGTTTTTTGGGCAAGATTTATAGGAGGAGTAAGTGAGCGAAGCGAGTACTGGCTTAGTGGGGAGCGAGGACGAAACGCCTCGAGTGGGGTTGAACGATGAATCTAGTACTGAGTAATCGAATCGAGTTTGGAATTGAATCTGGATTGTGCTTTCTTTCGTTCCTTTTACTTTGTGTGTTTGTTCATGTCGCGCCTTGTGCTGTTGGTTTGAACCTGTTCTGTGGTGGGGACGGGGCGTACGTACTACGCCCTCACCCGTTTCGGTCAATATCGGACTCCCATCCCCCGAGGAGAGCCACTGACAGCCTTGATACTTATTAGCACACTGAGCCATGGCCGCCTCCCGCCTCTGGATTGCTCGTTTATAGTACGTATATCTGATATCTGGAACGGGGAAAGATGTCGGTATGATGCGCTAACGTATGGTGCATAGGTTTTACGAAGGAAGTGGGAGGGAACATTGTGCGCGTTCTGAACGCAGTAGGGGGAGGGTGTGGAACGTCGTTGATATATAAGGACGTGCTTTAAGCCGCGAATATCGAAACCTTGTCAAGAAGCACAGTGAGCGAGATATGAGGGACATAAGGAGGTGCAAGGGGGTGGGGTGGGATGAGAATGAAGAGAACAGACAAATGAAACGGAACTTGAATGTAGGAGACTGAGGGTGGGTTCAAGGTGCACAACACTACAGCTGTTGGTAAAGT
Organism: Coprinellus micaceus; assembly: GCA_951394405.1. Lineage (NCBI taxonomy): Eukaryota > Fungi > Basidiomycota > Agaricomycetes > Agaricales > Psathyrellaceae > Coprinellus > Coprinellus micaceus. Next base: position 90,969 of record OX596346.1, read on the forward strand.
GAGAGTAGGGAACGATTCGCCGACGGGTATACCACGATGAACTGGATCGCGGGATGAAACCGAATATGTATGGAGGGAGGTACTCGAACGAAACGCAGGCATGTGAGTGCCGGATGAAAAGGCTAATATCCGTAGTGGACGTACGGAATCCATGCAAGGAGTGACGCATCCGAGTTTTCAAGACGCCCTCGAAGTCGCTGAATGGCGTGGTGGAGCGCATATGCGGACAGGGTTCCATCGAAGCGAGTCCCACTCCCTTCCTCGCTGTGAGTCCAAAGGTAGTCGTAGAAGTCATTCGCAACTTGAGGTGCATTCCCATCCCCAATTGCCCACATCGTAGCGACAACCCGACGGTATCCCGCGGCCAGCATCCCAGCAGCGAGATGGACAGCCTCGTCGGAGAGGGTTTCCTGGCCAGTGCTCGTTTCGCAGGCTGAGAGGAAGGCGAGGTCGGCGTTCTTGAGGTTGCGTTGGGAGATGTCGCTGAGGCTGAGGCGTCCTCCGTTGTGAAAGAGGAATCGACTTTGGAGCGGATCGCCAGCATCATGCGATCCATGACAAGCCAGGTGGATGCAGCTGAACTCTTCCATATGCTTGAGACATCCCTCGGGGTTAACGGCATCGCCGACCAGTTTCAGTGCCCTACAGCAATGTTCTAGCGCCCCGTTGTAGACCGACGCCACCTCTTTTGTCGTGCCGGGAATGTTAGCGGCACCTAATGGCTGTGGTTGACTCGTCAAGAATATCCCAGAGACAGCTGGATCTATCGGGTGCTCGTATTTGACCCGGCGATTGAGGGCCGAGATGTTGGGCGTGTACGATGAGACTGCGTAGTCGAGGAGGCACTCAGAATCCAAGCCACCATATTTCCCAGCGGCGTGGAGCGGGAGAAAGGATAAGGGACCTGTTGGGCACCACCATATTCTTGGTAGCGCATCAGAAGAAGGGTCGTCTGCCTTCTGTTACTAGATGTTAACGGGTTACATCCTGTCAAAGCACACGAACACGTACTGAGATCGCCAGTGCATCTAGTATTGGCTTCACGACCTGGACCCACAAACCCTGCAGGACGTCACGTAGACCGTCTGACCTTCGACGGAACAATCCCCCAGCCCTCGAAGGGACATCTTCCTCCCTCCCCGGACCCTCTGAGTTCGCGCTGGCATCCCTCGTTTCCCCGTATGGGCCCTCGTGACCTTGATGAATCCCTTCCGAGTCCTCGCTCCCTCGCATGCGAAGATTCTGCCTACGCAGGTGCGTGTTAAGATCCTTTCGATATTTCTTCGCTTTCTCCAATGAGAAGTGAGGCAAGGGGATGTGGAGAGGTTCGGTCAACCCAGCGAGAATCGCAATCGCGTCACATCGACTCTCGTGGATGTTCACGATAACTACGGGCCCAGACTTGGGCAGGTGTTGTACGAGGGTAGAAAAGGCTTGCGGTTGGAGAAAGCTCTCACAACCGGGGGTAGCTCTGACTGTAGCGAGGAGGTCCTCCCACTCTGTCGCCAACTTCAAATGGTTCGCAGCCGCTTCCTCCAGTGAAATCTTCTCAGGCATGGACATATCGATCTTTGACGCCCGTGGAGCCGAACCTGCATTCTCGAGTCGCCTCGACACATCCAGGATTCTGTCAGCCAGCACAGCGTCGTGGATCCGGAGTTCCTCGAGTGGCGTACGAAGCTGGCTCTGTTGACCCCAGACGAGACACCTGCCCTGCTCGAGCCACTCCAGGGCTTTTTCGGGAAGTTCGAGCCGGAACATGGTGGCGGCGGCTTCCAGGGTTAAGCCCGGGTGTTCTTCTAACATGTCATATCGATGCTGAACAGTCTGCTCGAGGCCTGCTATCAACGCAAGCAGACGTATCACAGTCTCGAACGCCGTTCGCACCTCCACTGAACTGGGGTGGTGTTGATTTAACACTCTGGCCCATCGTTTCGCGGCCCTGATTCTGGGCTGTGGGCTCCCAGAGACGCTGGTTGCCGAGGCCCTGAAATTCGAAATTGCCGCATCTAAGTGCTCCGGAAGGTGCTTTATCCTGAAGTGCTTATAGGAGAGTTGTGCGAGCTGATAGAGAGGCTCAGGGAGGAACGCGTGACCCTCAGGGATTGACTGCAACGCCCTCCTCTGCACCGATAATCCAGCTTCAACAGCCTCAAGGTCAGCGGTCTTTTCGAAGAGCCGGGAATACGAGTTTCCCAAATTGGTGAGCCAGGTAGGCAAATCTGGGTGACCCTTAGGGGTTAGATCTACAGCCTGGTTCTGGAGGGAGATCGCTTCTGTCAGGGTGGGGAGGGCTTCAATGCGTTCAAATTGATGGCGAAGTGAGCCCCCAAGGTTGTTGAGCCGGCTGGGACGGAGTGGATGTCCTTCAGGAGTCAGATGGAGAGCCTGTCTCTGCAGCGAGATTGCCTCGGCGAGGTCGGAGAGATCACCGGTACGCACGGAAAGATCGAGGAGGCGATTTCCAACGTTGTTCAGCAGGCTGGGCAGACCTGGATGGCCCTTGGGGGTTAGACGGATGGCTTCCTTCTGTAGGGCGATCGCCTCGGTGAGATCTGAGAGGGCCCCAGTGCGCTCGAATCGAGTGCTGAGGAAACCCCCAAGGCTATTGAGCTGGGTAGGCATGTTTGTATCCCCCTCAAGAGTTAGGTGTACAGCCTTCCCTTGAAGCACGACCGCTTCGGTGAGGTCGGATAGGCAGCCCGTGCGTTCGAACAGGGAGTGGAGTGAATACGCAAGAGCGCTGAGACTGGTGGTTAGATCTTCGTCTCCCTCGGGACTCAGATGCACGGATTCCCTCTGTAGGGAAATCGCTTTGTTGAGGTCGGAGAGGGAGTCGGCGTGCTGGGAACGGGAGTGGAACGATTTGCCGAGGTCATTGAGCCGGCTGGGTAGTTGTGGATGGCCCTCCGGAGTCAGGCGCACAGCTTTTTCCTGTATTGAAACTGCTTCGACGAGGTCTGAGAGGGTGCCTGTGTGCTGAAATCGAGAGTGAACTGCACGTCCAAGGTTATCTAACATGGTGGGTAGATGCGGGTGCCCATCGGGAGTCAGGTCCACGGCCTGTTTCTGTAGCAGGATCGCCTTGGACAGGTTCGAGAGGCCACCTGTGCGATGGAATAGGTTCTGGTACGCATTTCCGAGGTTGTTGAAGAGGGAGTATGGTGTCGCGCCCCGATCGGAAGTCATATCCACGGCCTTCTGGAGAATTGAAATTGACTCAGTCATGTCTGAAAGGTTTCCAGTTCGACGAAATCGCTCTTGGAGGTAGCTCCCCAGGTTGCCTAGCATGTGAGGGAGATTCTCGCTATCTTGGGGAGTGATCTCCACCGCCCTCTTTAACGTCGTGATCGCCTCAGAGATATCGCACACGGCACCGGTGCTTCGAAACTTGCGATATAAGCTCGATGCAAGCGCCAATAGCGACCAGACGCATTCAACATCTACGAAGCCCCAGTCCGTTCAAATGCCACCCAGCAACGTGGTGGTCTCACTCACCCACATCCACGTTTATTTCACCTGGAGCATCGACAATCTCCGAAGAAGTGACGAACCGGTGCTGGGAACTGAAGGTCTTGATCTCTTCTCTGCAGCCTGTGAATCCTTCCCTCAATAAAGTCGTCAAGCATCGAGGCGAGAAAATCCCACTCTCTCGTGGCGATGAACCTTGCGCCCGCCCCAGAGACTCCGGGTTATCGAAATTGGTATCTTCTCCGCGTTCGGAGTTCACAGCGCAGGCGATTTCTTCGATTCCGGGAGGACTTTGGTATTGTAATATGTTGGTGGGGAGTTGTAAGAAAAAATGAGGAACTCACCGTCCAATAGAAGCCCTGGCGGTACACTCCTCTGAAACGATTTCAGGCTCTGGGACGGCTTTGCCGTCAAGGCGTTTGGTCTCATCATCTAGGAGGGACGTAAGTCTGATTAGACGGCGCATGGTGAACATGTATGTCATGCTTTCCTGTTAGCTCCAGTCGGCTGATTATTTCGTCGGCAACAGCGTCGTATCGTCAAGTACTAAGGTGATGACACATACCTCTCTCCGCCCCCGCCAGGGCTGGGGTGTTGAACGCTGCTCCGAAAACATTCAGCCAAACGGGATGCAACAGCGATGGGAATGTAGAACCACGTACTCGGAGGATCCCATGGTTCTATGAGGACGACCTCGAGTAGGCGCGATATCAAACGACGAGAAGGGGGGCGACGAACTCCAGGGGGCTATATAGGAAGGCCAGCAAAAAAACCGCGCTCGGCACCTGATGCAATGTGATAGATTCGTGTCACAGGATTACCCAAATGCTCCAAGCACACCGAGATAGGTGGACAATCACATCGAACTCAATGGGATTGGAAACCGAGTCCATCGATTGATGAACCTAGGCCGAACACTGACATGACATAAATTGAGATAGAGCGCTTGGCGCGTCTGGCGAAAGGGCGGATAGCCTTGGAGCTGAAAGTGGTGAAGTTAGGGTCTGCATGAAGAGAGAGCTTCCCTACCTCATGGTGCCGTTCACTCTGCCACGCGGCTTGGGCACTTATTTCGTTCATGTGATCGGCCAAACCGGAGGGAGTGAGAGCTTCGCCAGAGCTTCAGCGAAGGGACCCGCACTACAGTGTCTTGCATATTGGTTTGCATCACGATTTTTTTCTGCGCGGACTTTGTGAGGGGTGACACGGCACATGTATACCAGGTTTGGTGACGAGCGGGCCAACAACATGAGCGCCTGCTGTCAGCTGCTGTCCAGATGTGGTCCAGATGGCAGGGAATTGGCTCGCACTGGCGCCGAGTGGCGGTTGGTGTGACCCTGTCACACCCATTTGAAAAAAAACGAAACGCAAACCAATATGCAAGACACTGTAATCCCTATATTCATACTCCCCATGAAACTCTGTGCCTCCGTGCACACGTCCCTAACGGTATATGTCGAGCCTACGCCATTCTTCTTCTTGTTTGTCCCACCCTCTCGGAACTCGATCAACCTTTGAAACATGCGCGACGCACAACAGACCACCGTCTGCACGGAGGAGCACGGTGACCTCCGACACAGTAGTAAGAGGCTCTAGATCATCCACCCATCCGGGGGCAATGCCAAGTGCCCTCAAGGGCACCCGGCTCAACCTGCTTTTCCGGAGAGACGCGACGAGCTACACCAGAGCTGGTCCTCCCTTATTCGGGTACGGATGAGATGAGATTAGATCACATGAGACAGGCCCCCGGATTCGAATCACGTCTTACTGAACTCTCGGAGCACGAACCCCAGGAGGTGTGCAGTGATAAATGAAATGGATAGCCTAGGGTATCGGAAGAAGTGAATCCGAGCTTCGGTGAAGAGAATTCCTCAGGAGAGGACCCACATGAGCCGCCGAGACCGAGGCACGATCTGTTTCAGCTCAATCCTGACACACCCTCAAGCTCCGGACCCCTCCCCACATTAGCCATCGTCGGTGAGAATGCCTTCCACACGATCGACTCGCGGATGTTGGTCGCGATAAGGAGGTTGATCCCCAAGCCGAGTCCGTAGCCTGTCGAAGAAGGTGCGTCAGTGAGTTGTTCGTCGGTTCATGTTGGGGGAAGAGATGGTTCGTCGAGACGATTGAAAGAGACTGAGAGGTGGGGAGTACGACGGCCGCGTGGTCGCAATTTCTTTCTCTCTCTCTCTCCTTCCTCGCCTTGCCGCTCGAGTCTCCCATCCCTTTCTTGAGCCAAGCGAGGTCGAGGTCGAGGAGCGCTCACCCCTCCCTCACCCCTCCTTTTATATCATAATACCACCCCAACACCACATAAAGCAAGACTCTCGTACCTTTCTGCAACAACTCATCTAACGAAATGACAATCAACGCCGCCAAGACCAACAGGATAATCAACAACAGACGTACGCCCATTCCCTGGTCGGACAGCTGGCCGTACCGGTCCGTGAGCACAGAGACGGTCGCTTGGCCAAAGGCGACTATCAGGGCGTATACTGCGAGTAGGTTCGTACGAGGTCGTTTAAAAGGGGGTGATGGAGGAGGGATGGAGGGTAGGTCAGCACGAAGGTCCGAGAGAGGGGCGGGAAATGAGCACGGAAACGTGGAAAGCGACGGAACGAAAGGGTGTAGGACGAAGTGGGAAGCAGGATGGGAGACGGACGTACGCTTCTGAGTTTCGCTAAAGAGCGCACGGTCAATCCTTGAGGCTGAAATCGACGTCGACGATGTTGGCTCCAGCGAGCTATTCGCGAGGCGCGTCGGTCATTTCGGGTTCGTTCGTGTGGGGTACGTGGGTTGTCGATACATTCAGCCGAAGATGAGGTAACATTTCGCAGCGGAGGTTCGGAGTGGCGTTGTTGTAGGGCCGTAGAGCGCTTCGAATCCAAGCGGAAGAGACGACACAGATAAGAGGAAGAGCGGCCGTTGAGACGTTTCGAATCCAGGCGGAAGAGAGAACGTAGAATCTGTTCGGAAATAGCAGGGAGAGGGAAAACGAGGACATCAGTACCGCATAACCAGGCAGAGACGACGGCGAACTGACCAGCTGCATAATCATACCCGACGTCACGATCGGCATGATACCCAACGCCACGAGGGTTCCACGGTTTGAGGCGAAGATGACTCGCATCCCTATCGAGAGCGTTAGCTAGCTGGTCATCTGTGGTTTCATCGAGCCTCTGCTCATCTTATGGTACATACGAGGGGAAGAGGGGAAGAACTGAACAGAGGGTGAAGAGGAAGGGAACAAAGCGGGGAACAAAGCGAAGGTAAATGGTAAGAAGAGACCAACGTACATTCTCAAACCAAACAACCGCCTCCTCCGGCCGTGGATCTTCGCAAATGCGCCCTCGAACTTGGCGCGTTTCGCGGCTTCTGCTCTGGGGCCAACATCTTCGTCTTCAGGACGACGATTGGGCACAACCCAAAGTCACAAACGTAGGCGCGGCGAAGGGGAAAGAGGAGGGGAGCGGGCATAGAGAGTGGTTAGCGGGGTTGATGTAGGCGGGGCATGTTCGACGACCAATGCGTACTTGGGTTTCTCGTTTCCTTTTCTCTGCGTTACCCGTCCCTTATCTTCCCAAACCTTTTGGGTGGATTCGGCGCGACGGGCGAGGACGCGAAGAACCTAGACAGATCGTAGACGGGCGCTAGACGTAAGAACACAGCGGAGATGAGTGAGAGAGACGAAGCAGGCACCTTGTTATCTTACGATTCGAGATGCTGATTGATCGTGATCTGATCCGTTCGGCGTGTTTTGGCTTAGCGCTGGGGTTAGGGGGTTCCATCCAAACTGGGACGCATAGAGGAGGAGGGAGGGTGATCGTTTTTCGGAGGCTCTGGTATGGCGTGGGGGAGAGGAGACCTCTCTCGGCCTTAGTGCATACACACTACTTTGGAGCGCCCCGTTGACTCTGCCAATTGAAAATACAACATAACCTTGTCTAGCCCTCACTCATGCCCCCCGCTGGAAGCTCCAGGCAATCCTTGAGCCCCCCGAACTGTACACATGCCGGGACGTGAGTGTACATTGAGAATGGCTAGCGGCCAGTGCGAGGGCCGGGGCTCGTGCCCTCGGTGTACCAGCGTCGGCGTAGAACAGAAAAAAGGACGTAACGAAGAAATAGACAGTGAGATTTGTTCGGATGCGAGTCCAGTGCGTAAAACGCAGATAACAAATGGGGAATAGATGAGGCGTACAGGATAGCATGATTTAGGAGAGAGGCGTGAAGAAGGAGCAACGATCAAACACGGCGGGGAGTCCCAACACCCCCTCTACTGGTCTAGGGTAACTATCAGGCGATCCCGACGCCGCTCTAAGGCGCCCACAAAGATCTCCCAGAGGAAAAAACCCACACCAAATATAAAGTACAGGAAGGTCAGTAGCGGTGCGTTGAAGAGGAAAATCGCCTTGTAACTGCCCATGGTTTCTGTGAATGGGAATGAGTCGACGAGAACCGCCACTCCGGTGAACACCGCATCATTAGAAAGGATCCTTCATTCAAGTGATGAGCCCGAACACGACATTCGTGGCTCGCAGTCAGGAGACTCACATGATGGCAGAGGTATTTAGATACCGAATGAGAACCCAGTTTCTGCTCCAACACCTGTACCTGCATGTGTTCCCGAGACGTCGCCGTAATGCTTCCTCCGCTGCCCAAAATCGGCGGGGAAACTGGAGGTATTTTGCCACTAAGAGTACACTACCGAGTAATACCTCGGGAATGGCGGTAAGAAATATGAATAAAACGGGAGAGATGTCTTTCATGACCGTCTTGCCCCAAGGATCAGCATGGAAATGATCAGAAAATATGATGTGCAGGCGGAAGGCCATCCGAGTGGCACTTACCTTGCATACAAGCGAGCATATAGACGAGGGTAATGGCATTCAGAGCCTGAAAACACGCCAAGGTAAGCAAAGGAACCTTGATGTCCTCTTGGAAGAACCATGGCGCGGCGTGGCTTTCGAGGGCATTGAGCACAATGCATCTGGGCATCGCGATCAATAACAGCGACATAGCAGAGCAAGATGGCCAGTTCGGCCACGCAACCCACGTACGCTACAACCCACACCACGCCGAGGATGATTTCAAGCGAGTTGGTAACAACTGGATTTCCATTGGCCACCGTAATCGCTTTCGCACTTCCAACGGCAATAACGATGGTGATGTTCAGGACTCTATAGGGTGTTGCCAGAGGGATGCCGTTCGCAGGTTGTGGGCCTTCGTATGTGTCCGTGTGCGTCCCCAAGTCTTGCAACTCTAGGTCCCGTGCGCTCATCCGTGGACCCTTGGCGTTTAAAGTCGAGACAGTGTCAGGAGAGAAGCGGGATGGTGGGAAGGAGCAAGCGCGTCTTCCGCCGCATTTTGCGGAGAACTACGGCACGACGTCACTCCGTTGGCGATACCTTTTGGGTAAAATTAATGTATGTCCCAATTTGGGTACTCGTGTCTATTCAATTGAAAAGCCTCGTTCACCACAGCTTCGTTCCACAGCCCGCGCACGCCTCCGTAGACGATCCGCAGCTTCGATGGGTTCAGAATAAGTGGGACCTTCCATCCTCGCCACTTCCTCCACGCGCCATCGTCCAAACCCCGGCCAGAGCCAACCGAGAGATTCATCGGTGCGGGCGCCTATCTAATCTTGGTTGTCACGTGTTCTCCACAGTGGGACCAAATCGTAATTAAATATTATTTCATAAGTTCAATGGAGCCCGAATAGCCGAGGAGTGACTAGCACCCAGAGCCGCATTTCTGCCCATCGAGGCGAACGCGTCGGCTCACCCAGTAGCCAGGTTTCTGCCCGTCGAGGCGAACGCGACTGGCCGCACGTGCTACGCACGCCCCACTGATATCATCCCCCTCCTCAGGTAAGCTGAGACTCACCTCTCTCTTCCTCGAACAGTCACGACGAGGCGGTTTCCGCGCTATATTTATTGTCATAATCGCGTGAATATTCACGTCTCATGAGTATCACCAATCACAATGAACCCCACGATTTACGACAAGGGCGACGACCTGGTCCATCCAACCAATACGAACCAACTCGACCTCTTGTCTCGGATTCGGATGAACGTCCCCGTTCAGTCCCAGTCGGATCCCTCCAACCTGAAGGAGTCATATCGACCGTCACCGAAGTCCTACGGCAATTCAACCATGGGGACATCTCCAAGGGCCTCGCAGTGGCTCGGATCACATTCGCTCTCGGACTCACCGACGAACGGGATGCAAATAAGGAACGAGACCTCCAGAACTATCTAGAACAGGTCGACCAGATCGAACGTGTTCAGCAGAGGATCCCTTCCGCCTCTTCCCAAACGGCCCACACTCGAAGAGAGGCTGGCCTCGCCACCTCTCACTCCTCCTCCCCTCTATCGACTGTCCACCCCCTGTCCGACGCAGGAGAGGGCAGACATCGTAAACGTCCTTTCCAGTTCGACCCCGATGACTCTGATGGCCCGTCTGACGCCGGCGGAGGGTCAAACGCAAGCGATGACTCGGGTTCCGACGATCGGACACCAGATAGAAAGAGAGCGAAACTTCGAGAATCGGATATGCCGTGGTACGAAGAGGAAAAGAAGGGAGGAACTGGAGGTGGGCAGAGAGAGTCGTGTCAGAGGTCGCGGGAGCTGCTTAGGAAGTTCGGGAGAGACATCAGGAAATGTAAGGAGTGGATTCTCACCTCCGCTTCGGCCCCAGCTGGGTTCCCTCCTTCTGAATGGGAGAACCTCCTCAGGGGAAAACCAGTCAACCTTGACGTCGTCTTCAGCTCCCTCTATCAGATGGTGCCCGTCAAGGAGAACAAAGGAAGGATCGGTGAGAAAGAGATCAGCTTCGGACATACCGAGCCAGCGAGGAAGGTACAGGCTCACGGAGATTGGACGATCGCCTGGAACATTGCCTCCCGAGCCACCGAGTTCCTCTTTCCCCATCGTCGCCTCGAGCTCGCCCAATATAGCCAGTTCATTCAGGCCGAGTTCTCCACCCGCCGTCCCGAGACCCATCAACGAGTCCTCTACTTCGACCAAGCCATTCGTCACACTGTCGCAGGTGGAACCCAGATCTTGCTCAGCGATATTGACCAGTTCGCCGGGCACCGTTCCGCCATCCTATCCACCGAGGGCGTCTTCTTCAACGAGCTTGGGCGCAGTTCCGGACCAAAAAAGGGAGAATCGGGGGAGGTCTGCCGCCGCTTCAACACGGAATTGGGTTGCCCCAATGCAACAAATGCCTGTCGTCATCGACATGTCTGCCAGCAATGTGGGGAAAGCGGACATGGTGAGGCAGCTTGCGAGCGGAAGAATTGAGGGATGAGCTCGTTCTCAGGTGTCATTGACGGTCGTCACGGTTACAGCACCTGACATATAAACTCCGACCGGGCGCGACCACCCCTTCCCACTACACCACCCCGTACAACCTTTTTCTTTTCTTCTTTCTTTCCATCATCTATTCATCCACGCTCCTCATATCATTCCCATTCATCTTTTTTCATATAGCCCTTCAGTAGCACTACCTCGTGTACAAATAGATGTCTCCGAGGATGAGCTGCCCATCGAGGCGCCCATCCATCACCTGCTATCACTCCCGGCACTCATCTCTCTCATTCGAGGCTCCATTGGTCGTAATTAAATATTATTTCATAAGTTCAATGGAGCCCGAATAGCCGAGGAGTGACTAGCACCCAGAGCCGCATTTCTGCCCATCGAGGCGAACGCGTCGGCTCACCCAGTAGCCAGGTTTCTGCCCGTCGAGGCGAACGCGACTGGCCGCACGTGCTACGCACGCCCCACTGATATCATCCCCCTCCTCAGGTAAGCTGAGACTCACCTCTCTCTTCCTCGAACAGTCACTACGAGGCGGTTTCCGCGCTACCCGCCCACCGCTTCCCTTTCCACTCTCGGTCTAAATCTAATGTCACAATCATCTGCACAATTTGTATTTGTCTACATACCTCGTGTACAAATAGATGTCTCCGAGGATGAACTGCCCATCGAGCCACAGTCAGGGCTGAAGACCGATGGAGTAGTCCAGAGTGGACCTACTCGGGCGGGCTCGCTGGTCAGGCTGGTACGCTGGGCGACGCTGGCTGGGCACCTCGGTATAGCGTCGAGGGCAAGGAGTGGTATTGATCCCGTACACTGCTGTCATCTACATCAGGTATCATAATCTAATCTAATCTGTAGTGACCCTGGCTGTGCTGGGCGCCTAATCGCCCTGGCACACCGGGGGGTCTATCGCTCCGTCCATCGCTTCGAGCGTTAATATAAGAGTGAGTGAGCCGGGGTGGCGACGAGAACGGAAAATAGACTGCAGGTCACCAGTTACCCCGAGCAAGAAAAGAACATTTTGGCAGCCTGTACTACATAGCTCACATTGATAGAACATGCTTCCTCCCTCCGTCGTTGTTCCAGTCGCCTCTTTTTGTCAGTTTTGTCCCCGCGTGCGATAGATCAAGAGTATCGCTCGCCCTTCCGACATGGACTCGGTCAAAGTGTCCGATGATTGACTGGCTTCTGTGACCTCGTGAAGACATTTGATAGGATGATTCCAGGGCACCATTTAGGCGCAGGGGCAAACTGAACTAAAGCGCCTGTTTCAAAGATATGCGACGACCTATAATGGATTTATCTCATCGAGTGCGATGTGGTCCGGGTCGCCCTCCATCCTTTGAACCATACGGAGCCTCCGTTCTCTGTAGTTCCTCCGGAGAGTGAGCCACACCCCCACCACCACGTACGGGAGAAAACAACACATAGCACCGAACACGGCGACCCCAACCGCAAGTTCACCGGCAATTAGCCACCGATACATGACAAACCCGTTCAAGGGCATACAACCCAAGAAACTACATATCAGAGTCCTTTATTTCATAAGCTTAGCGTGCTAGCACATCACATGAATACGGAATGACTCACCACTGTCCGATCGGTTCAACCTCAAATTGGTGATTCACATTCCAATCGTCTAGGGACAATGAAATGTGCGGACGACCCCATGCAATCATCTTTCCGAGTTCGTGTATTAGGGCTGCAGCGAAAGGTGCCCCGAAAAAGCCAATGAACGCAGTCTGGCCTGCGAGGATTCGCATGACCGCAACAACTATAGTATCTTCATCTGTCGATGCCCCGGCTTCTCGGTCTCGTCAGAGGGTACCGAAGTGGGCTGAGGCTGACGTGAACTAACTCACCCCACTGGAAGAGACATCCACAGAAGTACAGGTACATTCCAAGCCCTATCGTGATCCCTAGATATACCGCAACCGGTTCGATATCGACTTCAAAGAGCCACGGTGCGATGTCGGGGCATTCATTCTCGATTAAACCGCACCAGTATGCTCTAAAGAGCAAGTTATTTGATTAGCTCGACACCACAAAGCGAAAGATGAGCACTGAAGAAACGTACTTACATGAAAGCCCAAATCAGGCCGAGTGCCATATCGAAGCCATCGACCGCGGGATTGCCTTGGAAGGCCAAAACGGCCTTCGTCAAACCAAACCCGAGGAGGACGAGGCTATTTAACGTTCTCCACACTGATACCCGGAGTTCAAGTGGTAGAGCCAATCGAATGCTCGTCCCCGACTCCACGGTTTGACGTCGCACGCGCGAGCGGACCCCGTTGGAAAGCTCTTGAGCCGACGACTGAGAGACTGCTTGCGAAATCGAGCCCTCGATTGACATCACGGTTCCAGTGGACGGTATGTGGATTTGGCAAGGAATTCAGACGCGGTGTGGTGGAAATCGGAAGAACAGAGGGTGGCGTGCGGGGATGGATAGGACGACGGAATTTAGGGGATTCTAGAGAATTTCACCTGTCATCCCACAAAGGGAACGCTGTAGGTGCTTGATGGCGCTACCGCCTTGAGTAGCGAATGCTGTGTGCGCAATTCTTTGGTGCTGTGCAGTTCGCGCCACCCATTGAGTTCGAGGGCGCCACTTGCTGCTCGTAATCAATTGTGTGTCACTGGAAAGTCCAATGTGATCTAGAGATGCTCCAAATACATACCGAAGACCTGGGCTATACCCTGTGAGCATGTAAGTTCACCCCGCAGGCAAGGACGTCACGCGGCTGCAGATGCGTCTAGGTTTATAGCCTGTTCGTCGATAATTGAAAGTGCGCTAATGCAGCATGGTAGAAAATGTCACCATACCCAGTTAGAGTCCACTAGCGTCCCCGGCACGGGCGCCTATCTAATCTAATCACCACGTGCCAACGACAGAGGACCTCCGCCAGACGTGGACACTGGCACCTTCAAGAAACTAATCAGCGTCTGGCCAATAGGCAATCGTTTGAAAAATCCATATTGGCTTCAGGAGGATAAGGACGAGATGCATTCAAGGAAGGCCAAATCGAAATCGAAATCATATTCAATGGTCCACCTCAACCAGCCGAACGCTCAGCCATACACGTTACAGATAAAGATAAGATAGTCAACGAAACCAACAAATCAAATAACCGATACCCCAAGTGGGCACATAAAGATACAGAGGAACTAGTTATACAAGGTTTAAGGTCAGACAAGGTCACCTAGGGCATTCGAAGCCGATCACTGGAGAGCAGGAGGAAGGGCATCGTATATAGGACAAAGGGCAGACCACTCCGGCTTGATGATCTGCGCTTTGGGCCCACTCACGTTCTCAGCGGGTGCCTCAGCAAAGACCACCGCAAGACCCGCTTCGAGGTGCCAATCTGGGTGGAGAGCGTAATGCCACAATCAGGGACCCATAGCGCGGGATAGAGTGTAAGGCAAACTTACCGATGTGGCAATGGAGGAACCAAGGTCCAGGATTATCTGCCTTGAACCGGATAATGACGGTCCCGTCCTTGACCGCGACGACGTCACGACGGGGTGGGTTGGCATAGTTGGCCGGACCGCTCTCGCCTTGGATGATATCGAAGGCATGTCCGTGGAGACTAGCGAAGGCGATCATCAAATTAGTATCAGAAAGCTGGGGGAAAGCATATGTAAATACTCACTGGAAGGGGTGATCATGACCGTTCGCAGAGCCATGGAGGTGAATCTCGACAATCTCGTCATGGTTAAGGACGAGAGTGTGCTCCGAAGTCGTGAAGTCGCTCGGAAGAGTCGCCCCACCGAGGATCTTGAGAAGGGTGGGTTCCGTCGGCGAGTGGTACTGGATCCCGTTGAATTTCCACTATGCACCACGAAACACGCTGATCAACATCTCGATCAGGGTGGTAGCAGGGATAGAACTCGCCTGTGTACCCCCGCTGGTGGTACGGCTATACTGGAGGTCAATAACGTGGTCGGCAGGAGCGCTTCCTCCAGGGGCACCCGGGTTCTCAAGTGGAGCGAGCTCGTACTCCTTGAGGACGTTGCTCGGGGACCTGTCGGCCCGTGTGGTGGGCTCGGCGTTGGGTGCGCCGTCGTAGTGGAGAACGGCGTAGACGTTCTCGGGGTCGACTACAAAGTTCGAGTACGGTTAACACCAAGATCGGCGAGCGGCGGAGAAGGTATCAACTCACGATTATCGTTGTCGCTATCATGCTGAAGCTCCATAGGCGCCCGGATCCAGTAGTTCCTAGCGGGCTGGTTCGCATGTACGACGACAGAGTACCTTTGACCAGCGAAGATCTCGAATCCACCAACAACCTTGGGGACGTGGTTGATGCCGTCGACCTACACGGCCTCAGCAACCGATCGTAACACTCGGTGGACAGGAGGGCGCGTACCTCGATGATAGTGAGCGAATGGCTCTCGATCGAGAACTCGAAGCTGCCATACGCAGATATGTTGACGACGCGGAGACGATACTTCTTCCCTGAGACGACGTTGACCCGGGCACGGGTGACGGAGGGTCCTCCGACGTATCGACCAATGCCGTTAATTGTACCAGAGTCGGGTACCTACGGAGTATAAATGTGAGTCGAGAGAGGCCTATAGAAAAAGAGAAGTAAGACACATACGGGTTCATGGTTGCCCGCCATATAGGTCGCCTGGATCCCAGGAGCGGGCTAGGTTAAATCCGGTGAGCACGAGATATGAAGTAAGGAAGGCGTGGCATTAAACGTACGAGGTGGTACCAGTCACCCAAGGTGATCACGGTGTTGGCATCATCGTAGTCGTAGAGAGCGAGGTGGGGGTCGCTTGGGTCTACCATCGGCTTAGTGACTATTTCAAGAAAAGGATTGATAGGGACATACCTCTGACGACGAGGACTCCGCGTAGTCCATCGACATACTGCGAGGAGAGATGGCTAATAGGCGTGAATCGGTATTGCGTTGTAGGTATGGCCAGGCGACATACCTGTGGTACCAGTGGGTACCTGACTGACCCTGGAGTGGAACTATACGGGATGATTAGTGGGTCACGCAAAGCTGGTGATAGAAGAGCGCACTGTCATATGTGTAAGAGTTTCCAGGAGCGATGGGGCATTGTGTGACCATAGCCGCTGTGAGAGTCGTGGGTTAGTCTCGTAACGATGCAACGACAAGGCAATGATATACCTCCGTCCTCAGAAGCAGTCCTTCCTTGGAACTAGAATCACGGTAAACATGCAATGCAATAAGGAGAAGTCGGGTCATGGAGTCCTACCAAGCCGTGCCAGTGAATCGAGGTGCTTCGGCTGTGCGTGAAGAGTTAAGACTTCCCATCCTAGTGTAAACGCGATCGACACAACACTTACCGCATGAGTGGGTTGGTCAACTGGTTATTGACCGTGATATGCAGGGTGTCGGCGGGTGTGGCCTCAATGAGCGTGCCGGGGAAGACACCGTTGACCAAGACCGCTGGCCGGCTGAAACCATCGGGCGCGATGTTCGCATTCACTATGTCGAAAACATAGTTAATATCCGCTGCGAGTACGGTGGAGAACAGAGCTAGCTGAGCGAGGAGCTTGAAGGAAGAAGAGAGAGAAACCATTTTTCTGGAATGCGGGATCGTAGCACTTGTGGGCCTACCATCTTATACGAATGCCCGTCCACGCATTCCCTTGGCCCCTAGGTACAATTTCCCAGTTCTTATGCCCCATGTTGGCAGCCAACCTGGAGCGCTACGTCGCCAAGAAAGGCCAAGGGATATTGTGATAGGCGTTTTCATACCCATCTTGACAGACACCACGGAGGACCTGGAAGAATAACACCAGCATTGTACGATAAAGGTCAACGCAGGCCCGCTGGACCGCAGAGACGAAGCGCATCTGATGACATACCGTGGACACACCGTGGGTCTAAATTAATAAAAGCAGGTTTTCTTACCTGTTGGGCTTGCTTCTCAGGTACCCATCTGCCAATATGCCTCCGTCTGTCGAGAAGTGATGTAAAGGTGCACCACCATGCCGTATCCTCTCCGTCTCGAGATGGAGAGTTACGGGATGCCTCCAGATGGCCTATCCGTCTTGCAGAACGTTCAGGAGGACCCCAGGGTTCGGGCGCATCATGGTAGACGCTCGGCGGGACGCGTCGATCCTCGCCGCTAGAGATGCGGCTTGGGTGTGGCAAAAGGGTCCGATTCTATAGATAAAGAGACAGGAAACGTCTCGGAAGCAGAAGCAAAGGGTGAGTCGGTGGTATCGTACGTATTCCCGCAGATTCACGAAGGGTCTCACCGTTGCTCTGGATGGATCAGACACCGTTCTTTGTTTCTGCTGAAACCCAGACGTTAGGTACAGGAACGCGGATATGTCTTATTTTCTGGACCGAAAGAGCGTTGAAACGTCAGCATTTGACCCTTCCTTTTCTCGGCGAGCACTCACTCATCCTTGGCCTTCCCGATTCGGTACAATCATTTCCATGCGTTGACAGTTGTGCGCAGGCATCAGAATCACAGAAGACAACAATTGTGGTTCCCTTGGGTCTGGTGCGAACTGACCTTTGGAAGGCGTCCCCAATGGAGAGGACGAACGTCCAAATCCACGGTACGATATCCATTGTCAGGGGCGGTTTCGCGTCATTTGACCCCATCCGATGGTTTACGACGTACCGCGTCATCAAGAATTCGGGGTACTCGTACCGAATCCACGGAGAGGCGCTCAAGTGCTTCAACATTGGTAGGTTTGAGTCATTGTATATCCCACGTCACCCCTTAGAACAGGAGGACGGAACGTTGCCTCACAGGGGAGTTGGTGGCAATCGTTGGATTCGGTGAGTTGCCCATGTCAGCTCCTGTCGTTTTTCCTAAGAATCGTGGGTCCAATCCCGTAGACCTGGGATTGAGAGAAAATCACCACGAGAGGGGCCCACAGCCTGTCACAGGAAGTCGGGCACGGGATACAAAACGACAGCAAGATTGAGGTGGAGGGGTGAATAGACGCCGGGTGCTTGTAGGATATGAAATCCCTAGTGAAGGTGTCAGGACAGGTGCGCTAGGCGGGAGGCGATAGCGGCTTTCGTGCCATACTGGGCGGCGAAGTAAGGGAATATCCGATGAAAAGATAAATCGCCCGAGACCTAGAAGGAAATCCCAAGAGGACCAGATGACGCTCGGAAGGGAAGGTTCGAGCGGATCCGCCACAGGCTAGAGGGATAGGCCAATAGGGCGTGTAAATACTCCGTAGTCGGGGCAGCCTTTTTCGTTGGTGAGTGTTGGGCCAGACAAGACCCTGACTCAACGCCCGCTTCCCAGCCCCGATCGGGAAGCCCGGGCGGCAGAACCCCGGCTTCCGTTACCCTCGGAACAGACCTTCGTTGACGTCATAACGAGTTCTACTGGATGGTAGAGTCGATACCGTTCACTCGATACGAGGCTGAAGAGCTCGACGTATCACTAGAAGGACATTTGAGAAAGCGTGTAAGATTTGTGAATTGGCTCTGAAGCAATATCATCATGGCCCACTCCCCTGAACACCTTTGCGCCGCATTCGTGCTGGAATAGGATCCTGTCCTTCGAGGTCCACAGCGGGAGGTCCAGGTGATTTTGGGTCCGAGGTGCTCGAGGGAGGGCAGCTACCTGAGCGCACGAGGGCCCCCTTCGCCCAGTCTTCAAACACAGGAGCCCGTAACACGCGCGCCGTTTCCAAAATCGCAAGGATCTTTTCGTTCGAGGGAGGGTGTTGCGTGTAGGTTCTGTGCGTCGTCGAGAGTCAATCAGGACGATGGAATGAAAATAAGACAGAGAGTTGGCTTACATCGCCTCATCCATAGCATCCAAGAGCGCGTCCCAGCCCTTCATCGTCACGCCGACGTCATCTAGGTTCACAACCGGCGTCGAAGTCCCACCTTTCATCTCCTGAACGACGATGTCGGGGTCAGGGTTCGCCAGGGCGTCAGTAAACCAAGCACTTGCTTGCACGATGCGACCACGGTAGAGCTTATATCGGATACCATCGAGCTGAACTACAAGATTGCCGTCTGGCTTCCAGTGCTTCGGGTGCTTGGGGAACGGTGGGGTGAGGGGAACTGACAAGGGTGTTTGGGAGCGCGCAAACAAGGAGTTGGACGGTGCTGGGCTGTGCAGCGATTGCGTCTGGGAGGACGTTGCTGTGGCCTCTGTGCGGAAACGAATTAGTGATCCAGGGGTAGAGGGAGTGGTTTGTGGGGTGAGGGCAGGTTTCGAGAACTTTGTCCGGAAGGTGGATGCGTCGGAACCACGTGGGAAGTGCGTCTGGGAAGGAGGGCCCGGGGGATACTGCGCAGCTGCTCGTCGTAAGTGCAGGGGAACGCTGTGATCAACTTGTTGAGGTGGAGGGGCAGTTGGTGTTTGGGACCGAGGGGATATGGCTGGCGTGCCGGCGTCGACGCCTGGTTTATGTGTCTGAGTCTGGCGTGAATGCAAGGCCGAAAGTGCCAGGGCGGAGGGAGCTAATGGAAGAGTTGATCGCGACCGCGCTGATCTTACACCAGCCCAGGGGTTGATGTAAACTATAGACTTCATTCGGGTTGTCGGGGTCGAAGTGCTTTTTGCGGAATCTCGAAGAGTAACCGTACTCCGGACAGGATGACCAGTGGGGCTCGCATTGGCCTGGGGTTCAGACTGTAGAAAGGTATTCGTATATATGTTTCACGTCCCTAACTCTCATTGACAAGCGCTACTCACTGCCGCGTGTACCATCCCCAGATTCAGGGCTGCTGGCGATCGCAAAGGATTCGGACGCGTCGAGTGCCCCTCAGGTGGAGCTTGGGTCTCCATGAACCTTTCTACGACTATAAATACCTTTGTACCGATAGGGTAGACAAACCCTGTAAGAGAGGACAACGAACCCCCGGAGTGTGTGGAAGGAGCAAGTAGAAGGATGAGCCGAAATGTGGAAATGTGCACAAACGATCAGGGGTAGAACTGTGGGAGCGAATTTCCCCTTCCAGATCGGCAATTGCCGTCTCCCCAAACACCCGCTGCAGACGGAATGAACCATCCTGTGCTTGAACCACCACCAATAGAGCCCCAGCCCTCCAGACGTTCACTTTGAGGGTATTCAACAGCGTCCCAGCAGCGATATTTCCCTCCTATCACGGAGTGTCGGGGAGTGCTTCGTACGTCGGGGGAGGTTATCTTTATGTGACGTCGGGAGCGCGACAACTTAAAATAGGCGCCCAGGAGCCACGATTTGGACAAGAGTTCACGGGGCTCAGATAGCTGCGACTCAATCATGACGAGCTCTTGGAAGCGGGGGTCGAGGTTCGTGTATGTTATGTGCCTCTATTTGAAGCTGAACACTCACCCTTAGTTATCGCCTATCGGTCAGTCTGCATAGGGAGCTCAGAGCAAGGGCAATGGCAAGGCGACGGAACTCACCTCAACCCTGAGAGAACCCCCCACTAAGCCTGGCCATATACTTCAAAAGAGAGCCCTCTCCCATCAACGAGTCATTTCACTGAACCTGTCGTGACGAGCAATGGGACAAAAGCGAGGAACAAGGAGAAGCACCTCCCCCTGAGATACATGACTCGGGAAAAGGATTGACTCGATCGAACTCGAAGTTCGAACAAAAGCTTGTACCCTGAAGTTCGGTCTGCAATCTATTAGAATAAGCACCTCAGAACTATAATTTCATTCTCTGGCACACTTATCAAGCTCGCCCCTGCGATTCTAGCTGGATATGATGACTCGGGGGCGCAGCTGCGGGGTTCAATCCGTTGAGTTCTAAAAGTCTATTTGACGTTCTTAATGAGACAATTCGATATATAGGGGCGGGAGGGGTATAATTATACCTTGTTTCCCTCCTTCAATCCTCCAGCCAGATTGACGTCGACTGGGACAGGATGAGCACAACAGCTCGCAGACCCTCTCAGAACAACCCCTCTCAAACCGATGTGTGCTCCGTAGAGCCACACTCAGAGCAAGTGAGTCGACAATGCCTTCTGAAGGACGGACATTGTTCTCACCCAATTACAGGGGCCGCCGCCACCCTCAAGGAAGTCCGTCAGCATTAAAGACATCGGCCCTAAAGCCCTGCACCACATCCTCCTCTATGCACAACGGAGCAACTTTGCCGCCACTCTCGACATACCATACCATAACAACACACTAGCCGGTAGAGCGAACGACGGTCTGACTGGGTGGACAAGCTACCTTGGCCGTGTCTGCCGTGTCTGGCATACAGCCATGCAAGCCGACCCAGGGTTCTGGAATTTCATCGTCGCTTTCATCGACCGCAAGTACCCCCCGGGTTCCCTCGTTAATTCTCCTATTCACACTTCCATTCGACTGTCGAAGGATGCCCAACTATTCGTATACCTCATTCGCAAAGTCGCCGCTCCTCCCTCCGTCGACATCGGCGAGTATCCCGCAGTGAAGGGATTGATGGACCTTATCTGGGTTCATATGAGCCGCGTCCATACCCTCGCTGTTCACACCAACCACAGTTCCTCGCTTCCCGACGTTGGCAGGATCCTGTATTATACAGATCCAAGCCAACTCCGTACCCTCATCCTCAAATCAAACTCGGACGACTCCGCTTTATGCTGGCCCCCAACCAGAGTCAACATCCTTGCACTCCCCGGCCACAGCCCTTCCTACCCGACCCGTCTCACCGATCTACGCATCGACGGACGCAGCTTCCTCGCCCTTCTCGAGAGAGATAGATTCCTTAACCTCTACGTAGTACTCTCTGAGCTCCAGTTTCTCTGCATCACGAACCTAACCCATAGGGTTGATAGGTTCGCCGAGGACAAGGCTGGAGTCCTTCTCAACGTCATCACCACGATCCCCCACCTCGACACGCTCGTTTTCGATATCTTCGAACTCGGATCCCCCGCGCCCGCACCACAATCGCACCAGGTCGCCTTTCCCTCTGCGGTGAGGTTACTCAAGGTCAGGAGGAGCGGAGGCGATTCGCTGAGGTACATTTTGGAATGCATCTCCCCAGAGGAGCTATGCCTCGGGACGTGCCACTTCACGACACCCTGTGCCATCCCCGCGCGTACCAAGATCCTTTCTCTGGTCAACATCGCGGACTGTGATGGCCTGTTGGGGACGCTCAGTGCATGGAACGGACTCACGCTCGATATCGTGGCTTGTGCGTTTTTGGCTGATACGTTCCTGAGCCGAATGCGCCGCCAAGCGATCGCCACGGGCTATCCACTCTTTGCGAGTATTCAGCACCTCCGCATCGTCGACTGCCCCAACTTCACCCCCCAAGTTCTGCTGGGCCTTTTGGCTGAACGAGCATGGGCGCTGATCGACGCACCTAGCCCTCTCCCAAGTAGAGAAAACGAGGTTGTCCTCATCACTCCGAAATATGTCGTTCTCGAGAGCCTCGAGGTCACCGGCCGTTCTCCGAAGTTGGGATATGAAGTGTTGGAAAAGATTCAGAATGTAGCACATTCTCTCGAATGGCCGACAACTAGTCGGGCGGAAGGTGACGAAGGATTGTTGAACTCTCTCTCACCTGCTTCCCTGTTTGAACGTAGAGATCACGGAAGCGGGACGTGCCAGTGCTTACCTTGCAGGCTGGCGAACATGTGCTTGGACACTGGCCTAGTTACGACTTCGCTCTAGATACCCCGCTTCTTGGATCTACGCTCGGGGGGCATGCCGAAACCTATGCGATTATGTTGTACATAGTGTATTTTTAGTGAAAATAAATTACCAATAGCCGTGTCATGCATCATGGTGGTCGCTCTCCGGTAGACGACGAAGTCCCTCCTATAATATCGGTCATGTGATAGTCCGTGTCGCTAGTGTGCATCCCGGAGTACACGGCGTCCTGGACGTCTATGTGCGAGGTGAATTGGATTTCGGGTGATGTGGTGACAACAGGCTGGTTTGAGGTTCGATGTAGCTTGTTCATATTAATGATTATCCGGTAGCCCTATTCGTATTCGGATGGAGGTTAGCCAAAAGACCTAGATGAATCGAAGGAAGGAGCATACACATATCGAGAATGCCGTGTTAGCCCATCTACCGTGCAGGCTGTCAGCTCGAATGGAACTGTTGAAACATCGGAAGGCCAACTGACCCGTAGAGGAGTCCGGTATAAGCGCCGACATCAACGCTGTACAGCAGTGCTTCACTGACAAGGATCGCTACGTACGGTGAGTGAGAGTTCAGGACAGCTTGGGGACCCAGCCGAGAAGGAACTGGACGTACCAAAGAGCACGACGAAAGCCCAGGTGCCGTCACGCATGAGAAGATGCAATATTGGTATATGTCCCCAGCCTGCCTTCAACGAATAATAGAATTTGACTGCCGTCGCCGCAAAGAGAAAAGCCTGGTAGAGAATAGGGAATCCGCTGGACAAACGGGTCAGGACGCCTTGGAGTGGAAGAAACGTGAGGACGTACACTGCGACCATGAGGACTGGAGGCGACTCGTGAGTAACGCAGCGGTTGTCGAATTGCAGCTTTGGGATGCCAACCCCAAAACCGATGGCCATCGTCACGATTTCGGCGAAGTAAAGAGCGGCGGTCGTAGTTTTCACGGGAGTATTCCGAGGATACATGGCAAAGACTGGCCAGTGGGTCAGTCCTTAGTGGGACCAGGAGATCCAAAGGGACGCACTTCGTAGGATCAGGATGTAGTCCACCGCCATTACCGTCAGGATCAGCCCCAGTCCTTGGTATACGTTCCAGATGTAGCACGCTCGGGGAGAATAGGTGTGAGGTCGGGGTGCTCCGTAGAACTGGGTGGATCTGACACAGGACCTGCGAATGAACGGAGGATGTGGGATGTCAGGATTGAATGACGTACAGGCTGAGGAGTGGTGGGAAGTATCGAATGAAGAAGAAGGTGATCTTCGTCAGGGACATTCGCATGCTGCCAACCGTGAATGCTATTAGTGGGTTGCGATTGCTGGGGGGACGTGGCGACGACGTACGGCCATACATATCGAACCTGAAACGCAGTGGTGTGAGCAAGTTGTTCAGCGTAGAGAACGAGAGATGTACCTCGTCGGGTAACGTGAGAAGGATGTCGTAGATCAAGAAGCTGACGGCGGAGGCTACAAGGGATGGCTTCAGAGGCTTTTAGACGAAGGCTGGATCGGGACGTACCGTAGCTGTAACCCACAATTCGCGTGCCCAACACATGCCGCAGCGTCTCAGCTTCATCCAGCTCTCGTACGATCAAATGTATGGGCCAAGTCGGAGGCGTAGAACTCATGAAGGATGAAATATCAACGAGCTCAGCCTGGAGAGGACACGCAGAAGAAAGGAAGCACTCACAGCATTGATCGTCAGTACGCCCTGCTTCCCTTCAGAAGATCATTGATTCGCTGCTTGCTTCCCGGCGGGACTTGGTCGAGCTCCTGGCGAAGGTGATGATGGGAGGAGAGAGCAGAGGGTGGAGTCGCCCCTGGGCGACACCGATGTCGAACGGGGGTCGTAAGGGCAAAAAGCCCCCACCTATGACGGTGAGAGGAAAGGGGAGATGCGTCTGGTTCTCGCTTCCTATTGGCAATCGCTCAGGGACCGCAACACCGGGCTCGATCTGATGCCGGGGTGGAGTGACAGCACAAATGCTGAAATCATGGGAAATTCCCATCGGCTTGGTTAGGCGCTCGTCGCCTCAGGATCCGAACACTCGGCCTCGGCGGCCTGCTATCTCCTGCTATCTCCTTCCCATACCTGGGGTACTGCTGAGATTAGGTGCTCGTAGAGATTAAAATACTGAGGGGAGAAGGACCGTGAATCCCTCTCAACTGAGTACAGAGGTGATAGATCATCCTAATACACCGGGTAGATTACGGATGTCTATCCCCCAATATGCTAACAATGTTTATCCTGACAGACCGTGTATGCTAATTTCCGGCAGGAGGTGCCACAAGTGGGGGAGATTGGTACGCAGACGTGTCACCAGCGGCGGCGCTCATGGGCTTGCGGTGCTTCGGGCCCTTCTTGCCTTTCTTGCCCTTCTTTCCGTGCTTGTGCTTACGCCCGCGCTGGCCGTGCTTCTTGGGATGCTTCTTCTTGTGGTGCTTCTTCACCTTCTTCAGGTGGGGAGGTGGGTGGGCGCCGTCGGTAGCGCCTGCGCCTGCAGCACCTTCAGCCGGCGGGGCCGGTGGAGTAGCGCCTGCGCCTCCTGCGGCAGCGGCCTCTTCACGAGCTTGGAGCCTGTCCTCGAGCTCTTCGATGAGTTCGCGCGTGGTGAAGTCTTGGATTATTTCGTCGCGGGCGTCAAGGTATTCCTCTTCGAATTCTCTGAGAGCGAAATCCTCAAAGTCATCCTATTGCATAATGTGAACTTCGGATGGCGTGGGATTAGAGTGGAGACTCACGTCGAGATAGGAGAAGCCCTTGACGACGAGGGGAGCAATGGCGAGAAAGATTGGGAGGAGGGTAGCAGGCTTCATAGTGAATTTGGTACGATGCGAAAGGCTGCTTGGAGAACTTGGGGTGTGGTAGTCGTCGATGTATGGCTTATATACTTTGAGTCCTCTGCCCATGGTGGGCTTGAGCCCCTTGTGGCCTTCACGGTCGTCATGTCTGAACGCCGGACTGCCACTGGTAATGATCGTTAGTGGGTTACGAGTGATTCATTCAGTAACCTTGATATATTTTTGTAGCGATAGAAGACTGAACCCCGCCCGAACTCCACGACGCAGCCAAGTTTGAACTAGGCACAGCATTGCCAAACCACTTTCAGCCGCACTACGTTCTCCGAAGCGGGTTTCACGATGGTTTCACCGAACATTCGTGCTTCAATACATTACAGTGTGTTGAATGAGCGCACTAAGATAGGTCATTTGTCGTCAATTGAATCGTAATAGCCTCTTTCGAGATTGTGCTTCGAAGCTCGACCATGGCATCATCAATAGTTGATGCAACTCACCACGCTTCTGAGACCGTCGTCGTCATCGTTCGATGTCCCTTGGCAGGTCGACAAGTGGGAAGATCGTCGCACATTTACCATGATGCGCCGCTCTAGCGTCTAGATAAGAAGCTGATATAGATGCACTTCGAAGTGTTATCCAAAGAGGTCGCACTCGCAGAACCGAATCAGTCACGAGACAAAAACCGCCTCAACGACTCCTCCAGCTCATCGTCCTCCACGCGCTCTCTCCTTCTACAACGGCTCCCAATGACACCCATCACCACAACTTGCATCATATCCAGGGCCACTTCCGCCCATCCGACGTATAGCCACCCACTTAACTCTGGTCCGCCGTACTCCCTCACCGAGGTGACCGTCCATACACCCGAAAGCGCTGCGACGAAGCAAGCGACCATCACCCATCTCAGCGCCAATTTCCTAGCCTCTTTCGAATACTCTCTATCCCTGTCGCCATAAATATCTTCGTCGTCCGCCCACATGCGCTTTTTAAGGAGGAGTTGCCGTTCAGGCGAAGACGGTGCGGGGCTGAGGATATTTCGGTTGAACTCGAGCGTTGATGTCGATACGAATGATGTCTGAAATAGACTGCTCGCGCCGAGGAAGGGGATAGAGCAGCAGAACGAGGCTATGGCGAGCGCATTCGAAATGCGGAGGAGTATTGGTAGACAGTCGTTTCTTCGGAGGAGAAAAGGTTCCTCATGGAAGACGGCTGTTGCCGCTGTTGATGGCGTCGAGTACCCAACGGTTGAGGCAGTCTCGATGTCCGAGTGAGCGTCATCGAATTGAGGGGAACGAGACATTAGAGAGTCGAAACGAAGGGGATGGGGGCTGTTCGATGTGAAAGTATATATGGGCGGGCATCGCCCTCGCCCCCTACTACAGCGACCAGGCGCCAACATTTCATCTTTTGATATCGCAACAAGATGGTGTGCTTTGATCGTTCTTTTCAGCAAGTGTTTCGTTCGTCAAATGGTGTCTAAATGTAATCGCATAATGAATCAGTATCCACTTGATGGGAGCATGATCACCAGACTGGGGTAAGGGGTGCTTCGGGGTCATTCAACACGTTCCACAACTCCCCCTCCAGCCCGATCCCGCTTCAACCTGATCTCGACCATTCTGTTGTAGGGGAAGGAAGAAGTCAGATGTATTCCGGGCGAACGATGGGAATGCGAACTCACTACGGACAATTAACGTCTAATCACAGGAAGGGCACGGTTAGGGGGTTGTACACTGAATGCACTTCCTCAACCGCTCTTCCCTCCACAACACGCAGATCGCCAACACCGCACCGGGGCCCACGACCTCACAACCCAGCCCACATCCAATGATTATCATCTTGGATTCCATCATCCTCTTGCCGGTACACAGGGCATCGAGGCCCAGAGCGGCGAAGGTGGACACAAACGCGAAGAGAAAGTCCCAGAAAAGGAAGATGAGGACGTTGACCGAAAGGGGGTGGATGTTTGGAGGTGGTAGGGTAGTGTCGGCCGGTGGTTTCAACGATATTGAATTGAAGAGAATCGCAGCATCGGGGTGGGAGAACACTGATGAAAGGAACGACAGGTGGAAGTAAGCGGAGAGGGCGAATGATGTGAGAAGGACGATTCGTATAGCGCCGTATCCGTCGTGGAGGGTGGCTGGTTGGGAAGGATTCGAGGGCGGGGACGATGAGGCCGGCCTGATGAAGCGAGAGATGGCGTTGACAACCCTTCGGTACCCCACTCGGGCGACGAAGATGTAGAGAGGGAAGGCCTGCCATAGGACAGTCTTCGACGGCTCTCGGTATGCAAAGAGGGCCCATGAAGGTAGGGCTGCGCCGAGGACAGTGGCCGCGGCGACACTCTCAACATCCACGCGAGATGTACCCACACAGCGAGTTTCGCTTCGCGCACCCGGCTCATCTCCTTCGTTCGTCTTCTCCGCCTTCGCATCTTTCTCCTGCTTGAGGCGGCTTGTAACTCCCTGGTTCCCGGTGGATGCCGAAGCTAAAGAGAAGACAAGCCCATACAGGGACATTGCCACTCCCAATGACGCGACCTGCGACAACGCCAGCCACGCTTCAGGGTAGCCGAGCATCCGCATCCAGATCGACGGTGCATGACTCTTCGTCACTCTGACCCCTTCAAGGAGCGGGAAGATAACGTATATCGAAGAGGTTCCGATGAAATGCATCAGGAAGTCGGAAGCGAGCGGGTAGTCGAGAGCGCTGTGGAAGAATGCCACCATGAAACATAGCTCGGTGTCGAGAGCTGGGAAGCCGGTGTATGGGATGTTCGAGGGGCTAGTCAATCCAGGGGAGCATTGGCCTCGCAATTCAGCTTCGAAGGTGAAGAGGTGGACGGGGATGAACTTCACGGAGAGCAAGGTGAGCGGTACAAAGAAAACCAGCGGTAACAGAGAAACTGTGTGTTCAGGTGAGCGACGAACTGGTGTAAAAATCGTATATACGTACCTCCTAGGGTAGTCACTGGTGATTTTGCTCCTCCCATTATGTCGCCGACAGGGCAATACACGGGCCAGCCGGAACCCCTTGCTCGCTGGGTCCTTTCAACCGGTAGTTATGGTGCTCCACATCATACCCCGAGCTGGGACCGAGTAGCGGCCGCTCAGGTAGCCCTCATCACGCGTCTACGGATTATAATGGATACTCCTACGGCACGGGTTGGCTTTGTTAGCTGGACATGCTTACGCCAACACAGTGAGATGGGCGCACCAAAGTCGACTTCCGACGCTGGGTGCGTCGTGTCTGAGCGCTCAGAACGGATCCGGGCGGTGAATACCTCATTTCATATCAGACGGAGTTCCATTTGGCCAGATGAGGAGTCTAGCCTGGGATTAGAGCTGGCCATGCCGCCATGGTGGGGGTTCGAGGACAAGGAGGTAACCCTAGCCTAGGGTCATTGAGGCGTCCGGCGCACCGGCCCCTCAAATGCCGGCGTTCCAGTGATCAGTCCTTGAGGTCTCGGTGCCTGCCGAGAACTTGGAAGTTGCTCGTCCCTCCCAACGACCACCTCGACGACCGAACTTGGAGGTCTGCTCGATATTCCTATCCTGACCAGAACTTTCGCAGGAATCGACGTCATTCCGTCTCAACGTCGCCAGGCAGTGCGCAACCCAAGAACGAGACCGGCGAAGCCTAGAAATCCCGAGAGTTCCGCAGCGTCCAAGACGCCTATTGCTGTGTATTATGATGAATTACCAACGACCCGTTCTTGCCCGCCGTCCACTCGAACGATAGATCTTTGAACTGTTGTCAATGTCGGGGCTCAAGTTGCGATAACCGAACCGCATTCCTTCCCTCTGCTCCACGATGGCGCTCATACGCCCCGATTTTTGGATTCCTCCACTCCCCGACTTCATCCTGGGATTGGTGGACCACAGCTGGCAGAATCAGTTTACGACATTCACGCCAGTTAGCCCTCTCGACTATATCTTCCCTATGCTGATTGCTGCCGCTGCATCCGGTGAGATCGCCAACCCGACCATTGCTGTACCTTGAATTGACTTTCTCTCCACACATAATAGGTCTGCAATGTTGGCTCCTTGTTCATATGTTGCGAAAGGCCAGATGGCGATGGCGTAAAGGCGAAAGTAGCAAGTCCACTTTCCAATCCCGTGGTGGACCTGCGAACTTCTTTTTCGTCGCCAACATCGCCTTGGCAATGTTGTTCGGCCTCGGTGGGATGCTGTTCTTTGCCAACACTGTACTCCGGATATGGGCCTTCCGGCTTGTACGCGGTGCATCGTCGATGATGGTGAAGGTACACCCAACGGTGTGCTCCACGTCCTGGTGCCTCGAAGTTCCAAAATCAATTGGGGAGCTGAACCAGGGACTGGAACTCGCATTCTCGGCCGTGATGCAATCTCTAATTCTTGTGGCCGACTTCCTCCTGGTGCGCTTACTATCCTCTCTATCCTGGTCAACTGATTAACTCGCCAGTAAAGGTCGTCCGTTGCTATATCGTCTTCTCGGACAAGGTTTGGGTATGGGCGCTTGGGGCGTTTCCCTTTGCCTTATCTGTAGGTAAGTGTAATCGTTTTGGGTTCAGCTCGCACCACTTACTGAAAGGGTTGTCTCCGCCGGCTCAACAGGCAGTACCATTGCAGGCGTCGTGGTGATTATCAGCGCCCGAAATTCCTTCGATGGAGGGGCGGTGTACTACAGTTACCACTTCCACCTCGGAGACGCGCTGAGCGCGTCAGCCCACGTCTCCCCATTCGTATCGACAGCTTCGTCCGTTCTCGTGAACCTGATCGTCACGGCGGCTATCGTAACCCGGATCATTAATTCTCGGAGGCGTATGTCAAAGTTGGTGGAGAAGGGAGTCGGACGAGCATCCCAAAGCACGCAGCGAGCATATTTCCTTTCCTCGAAATCATTCTCCATCCGAGCTCCTCGCTCCTCCCCGACGCAATACCATACCACAATATCTGCTCTCCTCATCGAATCTGCCTTCCCTTCGGCGGTATGCGGCGTATTTGCATGCGTCATCCAGCCAGACTTTATCAGGTCGGAGCGGATGGCCACGGTGATCAACGCGCGTTACACCCTTCGAATGCTGTGGGTTGCATTTACGGTAAGCTTAATTTTCGAAGCGCAATGGGGCGGTACTGATTCGCCTCCCCACGGAGAACCAGGTCGCAGCCCCGCAGCTGATTCTACTACGCGTTATGAAACAGAGAGATGCACACACCTTGTCCCAAGCCCACCAACACGAGGCTTCGGTCGCGCTACCCGCCATTGAGTTCAGCGATACCGACTCCGCCAATGCAGCCCCTGGAGAAGGTGTGGGAGACCCAGAGGTTGGGGGTGAATATGTAGTCGTCTATCAGGCCAGTATCAGTAGTCGGCGGGGGTACAACGAAATGCGATAAGCTCTGACTCATGTCCACGAACCGTCAGTCGTGCATCTACGTCGCACTCTTCGCAGTCTTTCCTTTCGAAAGCGTTGGTCATAGTCGGGCCTCGGCGAATGGGGTACAGGGTCTTCGAAGGTCTGCCACATCCCACAGATCACGTAGCTTCGGTACTCCTGGTCGCGTTCGCTCTAAGGTGGGAAGCAATTCAGCATGCCTTGATTCGCATGTAACTCATAATTATAGACCGCCGATCAAAACCACGCCAGGCCGGACCCAACGTCGGGATCGCAAGGGGGGGTCGGAGGCGGACGAGTACGAAGAACAGTCCCGCCAGGTTCACACCTGAATAACCGTTCTGGGCGAGTCAGGCGGGAACCGTGTTCGACGATCCAAGCTTGTGAAGTAAACACAAACGGTTATCAGTCATATATTGTCCGAGTTACGGGGAACATAGGTGGCGGAGTAGTCACTACATAAGGGGGGACGGTATGTATGTGTGAGCCCAGGAAGGAATAAGGCAATACTTTAGTACAGAGATAAATAGTAGGGGATACGCGATACTCGGGAAAGGACGGCATAACGACTGCGAAAATAATTCGGCGATTCATGTGTCTGTGGACTGCTCGTCAAGACTTGTACGAGTTCTATGGTCATCACAGAACAATGAGCTTTGGCATCCCGCGTAGTGGCAAGTGAAGGAACATACCTCGACCTTCAGCCATGCGAGTCACTTACAAGCCACAAGCGGCGCGGGGGACCTCCACGAGATCAACGCGGAAAGTGCCGTCAGGGGGGAGAGGGCCCGTGACCCCGGTCAAGCTGCGGTACTCGCTGGTACACAAGTTGACGGATCCAGGCTCGCTGTTGCTCACAACAGTGACGGTCCTGATCCTGGTCTGACCGTTGACGACAAGCGTGAGCTCATAGCAGTCTCCGCAGTTACCCGAGCCCGGGAAAGTTGTGTTGGGGAACCCGATAACACGGGGGAAGGTGGGGACATTGCCGAGTGTCTGACCAGGGAGGTTGGAAGATCCACGGCAACTGTAAGCGTTGGTAGAACTGACGCAAAGGACATCGTCAGCCTTGAGTCCAAACGTTTCTGCGTTGGCGCTGATAGCGAGAGCAGCGGCGATGGTGACAATGACGGTGTTGAGCTTGAACATGGTTTGGAATCAGTTGTGTTGGCTAGAAGCGCTTATGAGTTGTGCTCGGGCTTGAGAGTGAGCTTGAGTGGTTTAATGTCAACCTTAGCCATTCGTTAGAGCTTTTATACGTTTTTTGAAGCAGCCCTTCGTTGTCACATTTCTTACTACGAGTCCGACACCGGATGCTTCTCCCGTATCCTGGGCCTCTCGAGAGGCCAATGCGACAAATGGAACAAGTTGAAAGTCCCGAATGCATTTCTCAATGGTCAGCGTGATCCTCGAATGAAGGCCCAAGGCAAGATGTACAAGGCTTGTATACACAAAAGTTTAGCGTATATGTCAGTGCCTAGGACAAGTCGCGCAAAATCGGTCTCATCTCTGAACACCGGTATCCCAGAAAGGAGCACATAAACTCTAATGCAACGGACATCGAACAAGTGCGTGTTCTGGATGTTGCCTTCTGGGGGATTTGACATAAACTATCGCTGACCTTGAAGCCGATGCGCATGGTCGAGGTTCGGAGCTTAGCAATAAGCTTTAGTTAAGCGCCGAAGTGCATGTCTGTGGCCTTTAGAATCCGCAAAATGGCATAGTGGTTCTACATGCCAGTGGTCCAGACACAGTGAACCCTTCCAACTCACCCCAGTAAAGGGAGGTTATACGACAGTATTGCGTCCCCGAAGTCATGGAAAATCCAAGTCGGCGCATGGGCGCTTATTCAAGTAATGCAGTTTGACAATGGAAGCTCGATCCGGGGTCACCGAGCTGGACCCACACAGTGGAGGATGAGTGGCCCAAACCTCTGTGGTTGACTCAGCCAGCGCCCCCCGGTCCTATAATACCGTACTCTACGGCACCAAGGGACCCCGGAAATATAAAATCGCGTGTGGACTCAGTACCGAGAACGGGGAGGTGAAGAGGGCCAGAGCTACGCAGTTTCACATCAGTAGTAAATGGGTCTTTACTTGCTAAGGGCATTCGGTACCCTTGTGCACGGTGCCGTGAGGCATCGGCTCTCTACCTAGAGATAAGCTTCACTCAGGAAATGCTCGGCTATTGAGGTAAGAGGCTCACGTCCACCCCTTTCTTCCGTCGCAGGCTCAGGGCGAAGAATGGTCAACACAAAAGGGGTCCTAAAAGGGGAGACTGACGCATTGTACTGTGCATTTCATGGCCCGTACCCGTCGTCCTCACCAAGGCCTCGGTCATGGCTCTACAGCGCCCTAGGCTCATCGGCTCCCCACACGTGGTGTGGCATAAGGCTTCAGGTTGTCTACCAGGCACTTATTCGCGATCCGCCTCCAGTGCCTAAGCAGTCAAGCACGTACTGCACGAGGTGTGACGGGCCTAAGTGTAGTGGTACGTCGAGGGCACCATTCATGCTGTATTATATAAACTAAGCCTTCCAAATACACTCATTCCTCCACACACGGCCCAGGGTTTTTTGTACAGGGAAATTGGCTCATCAGCTACCTGCCAGCCAGTAGGATCGAAGGTACTAGGAAGGACTCAGCTGGGATGAATTTGGAACGAGTGTGACCATGTCGTCTAACAGCAGGGAGCACTACATTTGGGATTGATACATCGCACCTGAACTGTCGAGCAGCTCAACGTCAGTTAGGCGTAGTTTGCGCTGGGGGTGGCAGCGCGACCGCATTTGCGACACCGGGCATCACGGGATTCGGCAGGAGCCGAGGCCGTCATGTCTCCCGACACAATCCACCCACCCTCATAGCCCTTGCGCATTGACGTTGGCACCCTCGTACCTTTGGATCTAGCCTATATTTTTTCTATTTTTGAGCACCGGACTTTTGGACCTACGTACTTCAAGCAGAGGTACGGCGGTCCACGGACCCCGCACTGCCGGACCTTCCAGGTCGTGGACTTTTTGAATGTTAGGTGCCTATCAAGCAGGCATGTTGGGGGTGTTTATTCGTATTTGCCACGGCACCATATCCGCACAATCGCTTTGACCGTCATCGACCTTAATTTAAGGTCCCATGAGCGATCAAGCCACGCGGGCTCAGAGGTGTCGGCGTAACGACAATGGCTTTGTCCAAGTGATATACTAATCCTGCAATCCACGCTGAGGCCATGAATGACCCGGGATCAATCTGGAATGACGGGATGACAGGAGCCACTGCGAAAATTGGGTTGACAGGGATTTGATCGCTCGCGCTCCTGCTCAAAGCAACTGGTCAGAGGGTACCTAATATAACGGTGCGAGGTGCGTGTACCGAGGTTCCCCGTATCTACTGGAGTTATCCACACTACTCTCCTTTTGACGTATGTCTCACCACCAAATGCTCACCGCCGTCCAGCCGCCCCATGACGCGATTCGCGCGACCGCGATAGCCAAGTGGTACTTGCGATCGCTCAACCTCGGAACCAACCGTGAAGAACTCAGCATCGTCAACGGAACTTTCACTTTTCCCCCAGGCACTACAGAGGAAAGGTTCTACGGCGCACTTCTCCTCGTCCAGAGGTACGGGCTCTATGCATCGAAAGTCAAGAAGGAACGTCCAATTATCCATCAATCTGAGAATGGTGGCAATAGTGCACCAGCCGTGCGTCCCGCAGCACTCGACCTTGTCCCCCTTGCCGTAATATTCAACGTCGCTCTTGGGCTGTCTTTGGACTGGAACTTGATGCTCACCCCAGGATCCGAACCACCAGAGTCGATAAACTGGGAGAGGTTCGGATTCCCAAATCCTCTCCAAGAGCCCCATCGATGCGTGTGCCACAGCCGACTTTACGTAGATGATATCCCCCCTGACGTGATACCCGCCTACCCCCAGAACATCCTGCCATGTGCACCTGAAGTCTGCACACACGCAATGCAAGAGATCTACTCAGTGTTCAGAGATGTGATTGATACCAAGCATTGGGCGAGCATGGACAGAGAGGCGCTCGACAAATTCAGAACCAACTTGCTTCATCGGAACCGACTCGCGAGGATTTGCACAGTGTACTTGAGGGGACTTTCCTTCGGAAACAGGACCCGCATGATCGACCGTCCCTGGGAGTGCGTTCAAGTCCTTATAGCTGGTGGCGGGTATCCCGCTCAGGTCTATTTTGCTGCACTGTACATGCTCAGGACGTACCAAGACTCCGAGGACTTCGACCGCAACACGCTCGCTGATGTGCCCTTGGATTGGGTGTTTTACGTGGCCGTCCTCATAGCGGCGGACATTTTGTGTGATAAACCATTCACGGCAAGTAGTGTTCTCTCCAACCTCGGGTTTCCTCACGCGATAGAGGGCCAGACAAAGAGATGGGTATGCCCCGCCCACAGTCTCCTGAAGGAGCAGAGAGACCAGGAGGAACGGAGTGCCATAAGTCAGAAGTGGCTCGATGTGATGACGATCCAAGAGAGGTGCAGCGTAAGAAAGGAGCGCCACATGGCGAATGAGGCGACGGAGAAGGCAATGTCGGAGTCGCAAGGGAGGGAAATCGAGGTTGGCCCTGGACCCATCAATAGTGGGATGGGCCCTCTCGCCTACATGAGGTGCGATGGAGGTTTCCCGTGTATTGAGGGAATGCTGCGGTTGAAGGATTACATGCTGGCGGAGGTGTTCAAATGGAACCTCCCGTTACAGACAGATGCGGCTCGTTTCACTCAATTCGAGCTCTATATGAAAGGGCAGCTAAGGTAGGGCTTACTACTTGGGCGGATTCTGTGGGGTAGTTTGGTTTTATACTTTGTGTAACTTACAACGGACCTCTTGTTACGCCAATACATGTTGTGTGCGTCCACGGATCCTCCGAACATGCGCCTCGAGCAAACACCCTAGCATGGTATCGTAGAGTACTGCAAGAGCCGTCGACGACGACGAAGGCGAATCGATGATCTATAGTCCAACCCCTAGTTCAACTTCCAGGGACATCAGTGACGCCTCTCCGCTCGTAGTCTACGAAGCGGTTCGGCAATTGAGAAGGTGCCACAAACATGAGAGACATGTGCATAACATAGTACAATCTTGAAGCTCACGGCATGCCAGGGCGCCATCTACCCTCTTCAGCGAAAAATGAGACCAATCCCAGACTGGAAAACGCGAAGGAAGCACTCACTAGGTTCAGTTTCCTGAGTTTCGATTCCCATCGCCTTCATCATCCTCCACTGTTCACGGCGAAAACACAGGAGGTCATCCTCCTCCGTCCATTCGTCGTCACCACCTTCCTCTTTCTTCCTGATCTTGGCAGCCTCAAGTGCCGAACTCAGGGATCGTGGTTTCCATTCAGACGGGTTGACGAAGATCTGCGTGGTTGGGAGGGGAGGAAGAGGATCTTCGGGAGGCGGGGTGGAGTCACGTTCCGTGAAGTCGACGGGGAAGGCAGCAGGAGCACGTTTTTCTG
Organism: Coprinellus micaceus; assembly: GCA_951394405.1. Classification (NCBI taxonomy): domain Eukaryota; kingdom Fungi; phylum Basidiomycota; class Agaricomycetes; order Agaricales; family Psathyrellaceae; genus Coprinellus; species Coprinellus micaceus. The sequence goes on from OX596346.1 coordinate 126,969, forward strand.
GTACGCCCTGTCGTAGCGCATCTGATACATCGACGTTAGCGGGAGGAATATCGATACTAGAAGCGCCTTTCGTGGCTGAGCTCTCTCCGGCTTTGTAGACTAGTCGTTTGGGTTGGGAGACAGTGTTCGTGTACAGTTCTCCCCGAGGCCGCGTGCGCTTGATATCTAAACATCGAATATAATTCAGGACGCCTCGAAGTGACCAGACACCTGCCTGAAACACGTACTCGATTTGGGACCAGTCGGCTCGATCCCCAAGTCCCTCAGCATCTCCCACTGCCTCGAATTGAGCCACGCGAATTCATCCTCGCTGTCCCACCCATTGACGTTGCTCGCTTGTTGATTCTTCCGACGGAACTGAGCGTTCCTCTTTATCCTCTCCATGCCTGCCTCGAGGAAGATCTTCGACACAGAGGGTAGTTCGGGTTCCGAGCTCTTTGGATGTCGAAGCTCGTACATCGCATCGAAATGCGCCCTCGATGACATGGGCGAGGAAGGGGGTGAAAGTGGGGATACTGGAAACGGTGCGGGGTCTTTCAGCCTCCTGATTTTCGACGGGGGGGAGTCGTCCGAGAACGATCCGTCCTCTGAACTCGCCCGGGATCGCTTCCTCGTAGAATTAGGGGAAGGGCGTGAAGATTGGGGTCCGACGGTAGGTGTATGCGCTTCGAGGCTTCCCTTGAAAGGCATGCGCAGTTCAGCGAATGGACCCCATGGCTGACCTGTGAATCGTACGCACCATCGTTTTGGCTGAAGTGTTAGAACACGGGAGAGGTATGTCGGATTGGCGCTGCAGGAGATGAATACGAGGGTATTCGAGATAGGAGTACGAAGAAAGGACCGAACAAAGGGATCGAGCCCGGCAAATTCGAAACGCGTCGCGTCGCGGGCGTGGAAATATATTGCCCGGTATGATATGTATGTCACGCGAGCGGTTCGATGCCGGCTGGACTTCTCCGGGCGCCGAAACCCCGTCCATGAAGGTAGATCACCTAAGAGAATAAATAGTCCTCATAATACAATACACTCTTCTTACCACTCCCCAAGAGACCGCCACTACGCCCTCCCCAGGACCGCCTTCCCAGAATACACCGCCGCCCTCCCCAAGGTCCACCCTTGCCACAGATCCACCACCGCCTCCAACCATACCCACGCCGACCAGCCTCTCTCGGGGACCGGCAGGCGTACGATGTCCCAGTCTGGGAGTACGTCGCGTAGCAAGCTGAATGTTGCTGCAATGAGGGTGAGGATGGACCATGCCGACCAAAGGAGCGCAAGCATAGAAGTGCATGCGCAGAGGAGGGCGAAGAATGTTCGGCGAGGGGGTTCCGAAACGATGGGCTCGGTTTCCGGGTCTGAGACCGTGTGGTGGTGGGAAGGGGTAGGTGTGGAGGTAGATAATCGTCGAATGGATTGGATTTCCATGGCGAAAAGTATGGTGACGTCGAAGATGAAGGTAACCACGAATAAGCGTAGGAATATGAGGTGCGCTTCCGCCAGGATAAGTGAAAGCGAGAGTAGGACAAGGGAAACGATGAGTATCCCCTGGGTCTTGGTAGCGAGCGAAGGTCGATGATCATGAAGCCGTTTGACCTCCACAGGCTGAACGCCCTCGCTCCGTAGTCGTGCCAATTCCAGTGCGGCGATGGATAACATCCAGACTTGCAGGATATGCGGAGGGAGCAGTAGACACCACTCCCAGGCGATGAGGGGATTCCAGGGTGAACCTGGGGCGATGGTGATGGAAATGTTGATCAGAAAATGGAAAGAAAGTATAGCCCATAGCGTAGCGAATAGCCACGTCCACGCAACGAGGGAACGGGGAATTGGTGGAGGCACCTGGGTATCTTGGGGTGAACCGCCGGATTCACCATGCCCCACCACGCCCAATAACGGTGTGGTTTCGTTTAGGTCTCCCCCCTCCACAGGAGCCCTTATCCCCGGTGACGCGCCTCTGGACTTCGCCCACCGGCGCAACTTGTAGAGTACGACGATATCGAGAACGAACGTCAAGAAGGAAAGAACAGGGGGTACGAGCGGGACCCCACATATCACACGGTTGGGGTTAGTGGGACTGCAAGTCGGCCACCCATCATGCGAAACGAGGGTTCCAAATAGCGAGAAGAACGTCAAGAAGCAGGTTGGGCCGGCGAAGATGAGCGAGATGAGAAGGTACGTCGAAGCCTTCTGGGGAATGGGACTGCGTTCGTCTCCTGGTGTGGAATTGCGCGTTAGGGAGTGGCCTTCCGGTGTTGGAGGGTTAGGCATCGTCGTCGTCGTCGTGAAAGGATGGCTCGGTCGTGATGATGGCAGTTGCTAGTGAACCCCAGTTCCGCAAAACCCGGGCGTGTCATACCCAGAATGAAACGCCGATTCACTCTCCGATGGCGGCAACTCCCGGGCGCTCAGTGACGTGCCATTAAGCGCCCAAAGGCCACTGGCATGCACAAACACTCGATCTATCGACTGCTCGTATAGCATGCTATCCTTGGACACTCAGCATTTTACTGACTTCCTCAGGCATACCTCCTCCCTAGGGCCCTCCGATGACCACAAGAATGACCACGGCCAAGTGTCTCGGTTGAGGTTTGGATTGAGATGTTATAAAGTGGCGAGGGATCTTCTGGAAAATGCGCTTCTGAATATCGGCTCTTTGACTCTCTCTACACATGGTGGGTCCACAAATAAAATCCCAATCCCAATCGAACCCAGGGCGCTCGAAGGCTCTCGGGAACATAAACGAAGTTGGGGCCTGCGGGCGCCGAAAGAAACACACCAAACGATTGAGTGGGTCCAACAAATCAAGAGGCCTAGGGAGACATCCGACGTGTATCCATTCGGACAGTATCCACAGACTGATAAAGGACGATGGATCACGGTGAACTAGAATATAGCGGCGATGGAGTGAAACGGGTTGGAGACGCCCAATACCGTTCGGCGCTGAGGCAGTCTATCTACACCAGATATGCATTTTATCAATTGATCCACCCCGCCGTCCAAGTCAGCCCTACCGCTCGCTCGCCTCGCCGACTTCTCTGATCTCTCCCTCTATCCCCCACGGGCCGTGCATTTCTGCGGGTACGAAACCAGATCTCTATGCCTGGCGAGCTTCAGCCCTTCATCGCTTTGTCGACTGTTCTCGTTTCTGGCGCCCATTTCCGCTCTCGTCAGACCCAACGCGTCATGACTCGGACATGTGGACAAGTAGATGTACACCCACTTTCTGTATATCATTCGCTCATTCATTTGGCTTGTGTTGTGTGTATACGAACCGCGATCTCATCTTCACGAACCCTACCGTCCCTCTTTCATGACCACCCCTCAGTCCCTTCCACCTCGTATCGGACCCCCCAGTGTACGACGATCTCGGAGCTCCCTAGCCGTTCTTTTCTGGTCTCCTCCATTTCTCTGAAATTCACTTACGAACCCTTTCACAACTTCGACGTCCTTGTATACCCCTCCCATCAACGATACTAAGCTTTCTACCTACCTTCTCTTCACGACGACTCTACCGCACTCACTTCACCCATCTCGAATCGGGGCCAGACTGACATGTTCCGCCGACGTCTGACTCTCCATTCCCAGTCCAGAAGCGAAGGTAGAAGCGCTCCCCGGGCCCCCATCTGCGCAGTGAACACTGACTGCTATGCGTAACCCGTCCTGGTAGCAGTCTATACACAAATCTCGTTTCATTTAAAGGTTAGGGGGATTCCGGCTTCGCAAGGGGTCTCGAAATGCGAGTGGGATGGGGTAATGGACTGGGTGGCCTCAGCACCGCGTGAGGCGGGCGCTTATTGCACCCTATTCATTGTTCAGTTGGCGGGGTCGAAGCGCGTTGGGTGGGATCACTCTGTACAAACCGATGTAGATACAAGACGTAACATGTTCCGTGGTTCGCTGTCAATGATCGGGATGTGAAACTCCCCTCCGAACTGGCGTTCAGGAGGGAGCTTGAAGGTTGACCGGGAACGATGCTGCATTGAATAGAGTGTATCGAGTGTAAAGAGGGGAAATCCACTGGACTCTGGATTAGAGAACGAGAGATAGCCCACATGTGCGATTCCGAGCATATCTGAGGAACATGGACCTTGGCTGATCACTCACTGGCAATCCTAACCAATGAATTTCCCCTTCCATTCCTCGTTGCTTTCCTACCAGAGTAAGGCGTCCAGATAATTAGACGATTAGACCCTCATGTTTGTACCTTCGCATCCTCATCCCCTTTAACTTTAATGCCCCCTCACGTCCTACCAGCCCCTTGCGGCATCATACTCAGTATCTTGTCGGGAAGGCGACCGGACATTCACCCCTATTTACAATGACACGATGTCTACAGTTTCAACCATTCCAAGGGGGAAGGAAGTCAGACACAGACGAGCCTTCCGTAAGGGAGTCCCATACAGTGACACCGCAATACATCCTTCCCGAAGCCATGCACAGACTGGGCGGCGGGGCATGGTCCGTGTCAAGCAAACGCGTGAGGCAAGCTTCCAAGGGAACCTCGTTCGACAGCCTCCGTTCCTCACCTCCACCGTCTCCCATATTCCCTGTCGTTGTTAACATGGCCTTCGGCTGTGGCGGCAAAGAATACATACTCAGTCCTTCCACGTAATTTGACAGCTCCACATGGCACCTCTCTCGGCTGAACATGATCCCACACCCGGTCCCAAACCCATAACCCACTCTTCCAGGGGGATGAGATTGAAGGCGGTAGTGCAATTGCAGTTTTGGCAGATGAAAGGTCTGTTGTAGGGTATATCGCGGACATAGCGATCCATCCAAGTCCCGGTGAATAGAAAGTGCGTAGCGGAAACCACACAAGGCGAAGGGCTCATTTAAATCTGGATCGCCACCCAGGATAACGTCGAAGAGGACAGGTTGTTCGTGCGTGCTGCTCCAGGTGGTCATGGGCAGAGCGAATTGAGCTCCAAGGCCATCATCATCCTCTATTTCGGGTAGTGGATAATTTCGCTCGAACGGAGCATCGCTGAATGGAGACGTCACTTCCCAAAGATCGATTGGCATGCCATCGACAACCGGATGGATGAGCAACTCGCTCTCGGCTATGCTCCAAACTGTGACGCCGTCGTACGCCAGAAACTCCACGACTGTGTCGCGGTCGACGATTATCTATTGATGAAAGGACAAATCAATTATTCCCTGTCCATTAAAAAGGGCTTGGAACCCCACCTTCGGGTGAGGGCGGCGTTCAAAGAACCCCCCTGTGATTGGACTTAGCGCGTACCACCCGGCGGCAAAGCTCCAGATAATTGCGTGACGGGCATGCCGAATCTCAATCACTGCGACTTCGTCCGTTAGTTGGATGTCACAACAATACATCTCTCGTGGGAGATTATCGAATCGTGAAGCGTCGATGTCGAGCACGAGAGTCCCAATCACCCTGAGAGCGGGGTTGGCACTTCCTAGTTTCGCGTCGTACACCTTCACTCTGTTTAAGGAAAGTACGCGAGCCACAAATTAGTCAAAGCCACGACAAGAAGGGGAAAAAAGAATGGTACGAACGTGGTATACCCAGAACCAACTGCTATTCTGAGTGTCTCCTCGTCAATCATCCTCACAGCGAGAGCGTCGCACCAAACGTGATTAATCAAAGGATGGGGCTCAGTTGACGACTGGCACAGCAGGACGGGATTCTCCAAAGCTGGGGCATCCGGTGGACCAAGATCCCATATCTCAAGATGCCCCTGACGCGTTTGAATCAGGAAACGACCTCCGGGGACCAGGAAAGCCTCTTCATAGCGGATCCGTGGATCGCCGAATTTGAGGTACGTGTTGGAACTGGGTTCAATAGGAGCCTTCTCGATCGAAAATGCCGAGTTGGTTTCGAGGAGTTGAGCGTATAGAGAAGGACCCATGCAAGCGCGTCGGATACGCTCGATCGACATCTCATCGATGGGGTAGGACGAGAAGAAGATCGAGCGGTGGTAACAAAGCGCGCGGAGCAAAGCGACCCAAGTCGTCCTCTCTTGAAGCATCTCGTGGAGAGAGCTACAAGTCTTGAATTGGCTTTTTGAGCTGAGATAGCTACGATCAAGCAGGGATCGCACGTACTGAGAGGAGGGAGAGGATGTCCGCTGGGGTACGTAGCTGAGCGGCGATTTCGTACCAAACCTCTTGAGGTACGCCTGAGATCTGAGGCTTAGTGTGTCGCTCACCATCGTCGTGGTGCAGCGACGGGTATTCGGGGTTCAAGGGTTTCATTGAGAGGAGTTGCCGAGCGACGGAGTGGTCCTCGGATATGGTTTCTGGGGATAACCCGCAACGGGCCGCAGGATGAGACTACGGCGGAATGGAAACAAGTTTAGTGACAGGCCAGGAGATCGCCGAAGGGCTCTGGGGAAGTAGATGACAGGACGATGCAACAACGATGAAGGGACGATGCAAGGTTTCAGAGTCAGATGACACGCAGAACGTGATGGCTCCCACCTAATCAGCCCCTGGTGATTAGGCACTCCGACAGTCCGACAGGACATAATGGGTGACTTGCCATACAGTGTTTTGCATAAAAATCTGCAGGTCGTGGAATCAATTTCCGATTGTTTGGCCTGTTTGCGAGCGCCCAGAAAGGGAACAACAACCGAGTGCGCGATGCAGCGGCCCAGCAACGAGAGCAGTGAACTTGGGTGGTGCTCCTCGCCTCCAACGTCAGCGTGTATGGAGGTCTACATAGACCCGATGGGGTGAATTGCAGAGTCCCTCGCAACAACCTAGGCTCGCCCATGGCCCCTCACCTCTTGTCATATCTTCGACCGAGGACCGCAGCCGACCATCACGACCAATTCTGGCCAGGAACAAACACGCCAAACAAGCCGGAATTGTTTCCATGACCTGCAGTTTTTTATGCAAAGCACTGTAAGATTAAAATATGTTTCCGCATTATCTGGGCCTGTCATCGGAGTTCGAAGTTCGATTAGAATACTCAGCTCAGTAAACCATAAGCGCCGGGGTATCCAACCAGATTAAATCTCGAATAGATGGTTCGGCGCCATGTCGCAGCCTAGGTTCACCACTCGCAGGCACTTGATTGAAGCGTTATTGATTCTTGGGTAGCCCTACTCCTCAATGAGGGATCACTCGTGGCATTTCCCTTCGAACCTTCAACTTCAGCGCTTTGACCGTCAGTGGTCTCCCTCAGAGGGGCCAGTAGCACTGTCGGTTTAACTATTGGATGGCAGGTGTAGGTGCCCTGATCTCAGGGAACATCGTGAAATACGTTGGTCGAACTTCAGTGCTAATCAGCGAGGTGGGAAAGACCGCCAATGAGCATGGGCACATGGTTAGGGAGGAGTCGCTGAGGTTGCGCTGAGGCAACATTGAGACTCACTCTCACGAATGCCGGCCATGGAGGGCTCGTGAGAGGATTAAGTCGTTTGTGGACATATGTAGGTGATATACATCAGCTTCTCCTTCGTGTATACGTCCGCTCGACGCCCTCTTGCGAGTTTGAGATCGGGTTGGTGGATCGAAGTCGGCGGATCATACGTGAATTGATGTCACCAAGGGGTGCGTGTATAGCTATTGGGAGAGTCGTAAGATACGCTCTCGCGTTCCTCCAGAGTCGATATATTGGCTCTGGTCAGGACAGGGTCAACGAACAGCCCATGATATATCTGATTTACCACGGCCCGTTCCCCACTTCGGCGAAACCATACATACGTCATGAACGCACCAGCAAGAACTATCGTGGTCAATAACTTTCGACGTCACCGAATAAACATACAAATAACAATACCCCCGCTTCTCCAAACACATCTCCAGGGTCCAAGAACACAGTAACCGTACCACGCCCCAAAACAAAACGGCCCACAATTATACTCGTCCGCAACACGACTCGGAGGGACCACGTACTCCTCCCCCGAGCTCAAGCAATACCTCACACCCCAAACAAAACCTCACAATCCCGCCACACCCTCTCCCTCGCTCCACCCCACACCCTCTCCAACCTCCTCACACAATCCTCACAAAACCCTCCATAGACCACCCCCTCGCCTTCATCCCGTGCCCCTCCACTCCGTCTAGGCCCAACACCCCTTTCCCTCTCCCCACTCGCTGTAAACCCAACACCCCTCAGGCTCTCTCCACCCTGGGGATTGTGACCCCAGTTAAGCGTAACGAGGACACCCAAACCCCCAACGACGTCATTCACATGCGCCTCCTGCACCCCGCTCTGTATGACAAGCTTCCGATGGGCTTCACGTGCCGCGAGGGGATCCGACCCCGTACACCCTCCCCACTCCCCCTCTTTCTCGTTCCCTCCTCTTCCCACACCCTCGCCCACGCCTCCATCCACGTCTCCGTCTCCCTCATCTCCATCTCTGCCCCTAGACCTTCCCCTGCGTTTCGCATTCGGGGAACTTCCCCGCGATCGCGCGGCAAACGCAGCGCAAGGCAAAACCTCCTCGGGGAACTGCGCCGTCTCCCTCATCCACCGACTCAAAAGCTTCGACCTCGCACTCGTAAGCTTCATATACTCCTTCTGTGTAAGCCTCGGTGCCCTCTCCCCCGCCGTCTCTGAATCCTCGCCATCACTACCCTCGCCACCCTGCTCAAACATCTCACACTTCACCAGCTCATACATCCCCCTCTTCACCACCCCCTCCAACCCGCACATTCGTCCCAGTAAAACAGCCTCCGTCGCACTCACACCCTGCGCTCTGATATCACCCTTCCCCATCCCCACACACCCTTTCCCTGACACAGAACGCGAACCGGTACCACCGATCGACTCGAGCTCCCCACTCCAGACATCCTCGAACACCTTCTTCGCGTACGCTTCAAAAGAGGGTATGCGGAGGAGGTGAGACGCTCGGAGGAGGGAGGCGATGTGTGGGAGAGGAGGTGGGTTGTAGATGAACGTCCTATAGAGTGGGTAGGTTCGGTTAGTACGTGTAGTGATTATGATTAGGCCGGAGGTTTGGGAGAAGTGAGAACACGAGAATATGAGAATACGACGAAGGGGCAGAACCGCGGGACGTGAAACTTTGCGGGATGACGTGAAGTGACGAAGAGATGAAGAAGAGACGAAGAGATGAAGACGGGAAGACAGGAAGAGACACGTACACGACTCCATCCATCGCATCAAGGAACCCCTCCCAATCCTCCCTCGCGATCCCCACCCCGTCCAGCCTCACAAGCGGAGTCCCGTCCTCTTCGTACTCCACACACGGCCCCTTCCTCCTTCCCTCTTTCTGTTCCATTTTACCCTTCCCTTCCCCTTTCGCGCTCTCTTTCTGTTTGGCTTTACCCTTACCCTTACCCTTCCCTTTTTCATCCCTCCAACCGCCTACGCCTCCCTCCTCCAAAACGTCCCTCAAAACCCCCGAAACCCCCACCATCCGACTCCGATGGAGCCTATACCGCACACCCCCCAGCTGAACAAGGAGCGACCCATCGAGGTGCCAGTGCACGGGGTGTTTGGTGTACGATTCAGTGGGTTTGAGTTGGGTGTACGATTCAGTGGGTGTGGGTTTGGTGCTCGATTCGGTGGACTTGGGTTTGGTCTTCGCCTTGGTCTTCATTTTCACTGGCGTTGGGGAAAGACGAGGACGACTGCTGGGACGCGATGCACCGAGGACAGGGTTAGGCTTCCTTGAGCCCGAGCTCGGTACCGGGACGACGGGTTTGGCTGTCAATTTCGATTTCGATTTCGGTACTGACGAGGGCGCAGGGACGGATCTCGCCGTCGAGCGTTCCCTGCCCGCAGAGGTTTTGGGAGCCTCGACCTTCGCGTCCGCGAATTTCGAGGTAGGGAATAGAGTGCGAGAGGATGAAGATGCGGGTCGAGTGGGAGTGGGAGCGGGGGGAGGACCAGAAATCCCACCAGCGGGGCAAGGAACGGGGGAAGGGATGATTTTACGTTTCTTGAACCTCAGAGTCTTGAGTCTCCCATCGCCCGTCGCTCTGTCCTCGACGTCCACGGAGAGCTTGCGTTTTTGAGAGGCGTTCGGGGGGATAGTGCTAGGAGGTAGGGGCATAGTACTAGGAGGCAGTGGGGGCGTAGAATGTTGTAGTCGACGCCCGGGGCGTGTGAGGAGGTCAGAGTCGACGACATCGTCATCGTCGCCTCCAGGCTCTTGTTGTTCGGAAGGTCGTTCGTACGGGACGGCGTCGTGGTCCCCGGCCTCGCATTTGACTCTAACTTGAGCCTGGTTCCGGGGTAGCTCTTGGTCCTCTCGATCTACACAATCCGAAGACGTACATAGCGGTGTTAGTCCAACGAAAAATGGGAGATGGATGGGGTAAGCGCACCTTTGGACGTAGCCTCGGATGTGTACTCGAGAGGTCGGTCCTCCGGTTCCTCTTCTTTCACTGAGAACGCCGTCAGTGAGTAACCGCACTCGATAGGGGGGGAAGGGGGCAGGCGCACTGTTCGTAAGCTCTTCGTCGACGTACATATCACTCCCTGAATCCCCCCCTCCGTCGTCTCCCGCCTCTTTAAGTTCTTCCTCGCTCCTTCTTCTCTCTGCGCTACGTCCCCCTTCCCCCAGGAGATCCCGCCCAACCGGGGAGCTGCTAAACGGTCGCGCCTGGCTCAAAATCGGCGAGAGCACCGGTAATCCCGCTTCGTCTTCGCTATCTTCCTCGAGCGCGGGCGGGGAGGGTAAGTTCCTCGCTTCGATGCGTGGAACGGAAGAATCGAGGAAGTGGGCGGGGAGGTCGGAGCAGAGGCGTTCGCAGGGGAGGTACACGCCCAGACCGAGGTATTCGTTATCTATGAGTGCTTGCTTTACTTTATGTCAGTACACGCTTGAAATACAGAAAAAAGGGGGGAGGACTGACGACGCAGTTTACGCAGTCCCCGCAACCGTCCATCGATACAACGGGCGGCAGAGAATCGACAATAATGAACTGGGAGATGGATTTGAACCTACTCCTGGGTAGCGAAAACGGAGATGAGGCGCCAAGCACGGGGAGGAATGCCACAGCTCAGCAGACGCGTCGACGCGTCCATTAATTTCAGTTCAGGCTCCGGCGTCGGCGATTGCCGAGCCCCTGTCTTTCCGAGCCTTCCATCCAACGACTCGGAACAAAAGCCCGATGGCATTTGATTAAATGATCCACTGTTACACGGGGGCCAAGAATTAAATGTGTCGTGTTTAAACGACTGCGTTTAAACACTGTTGCGCGTAACGCGCACATCCGCCAGACGCTAGTGCTTTGCTACCATTTAAACAGTAGTTGAATGAGTTCCGACGCGGAGAACGTTGTCCCACCGCCCGCGCCATTTAAACACCACACGCCACTGTTCAACACATCGCTGGCGTTTGATTAGATTGGGTGGATTGGGAATGAATTATACTTGATTAAACACAAGCTAAACAGCTCTATGGAAAGCTACGTACGGGTAGTAGGTACAATTAAATACGGCGAGCTCGAGCATTTAAACGGTCGCCCAAACCTCGAGCTCGTTCGATCAGGTGGAACCCCTGAGCGGACTGAGCCGAAAAGCGAGAGGACCTAGCAATGGACGGCAGTGGACCAGCGTCAGCACAACCCCTGCGCCCGCGGCGAGGAGGGATTGCGGGATGCAACCGTCAAAGACACGGTGCCAAGATGAGTGTTGAGCTTGTTTAATCAGGTGGGAGCCCTGTTTAAACGGAGCTCGAATACCCCTGATGGCCCCAAGTCCCGCCGACGCCAACCCAAAGGCCGACGCGCCTTTCCCTGCAAAGCCCCTCGACACCAAGTCCGGTGGTGGTGGTCGAGGGAAGAGAGGGGATGAGGTCTTTGGTAGAAAGGCACGGACTTATATACCCCCTCGGTATTTGGCCGATCCAAACAGTCGCGTCGCGTTGCGAAATCACGAGGCGACTTCGTTGAACGAAAACAAACACGGTTAAGCATGGCACGCTCGGCCAAGCTTTAGCCGGTGATAAATATGGGGGACATCGTGTGTCCACTCGCACTTCTCTTTCTTCCCTCCCTCGCTGTGCCGGCAGTGGAGGAGGGAACTTGGAGAATGTCGGCGACTTCGCCCTCGCTGCCGGCAGTGAGGGGAGGGTAGTGGTGATGCGCGAGATAGGGGTTCGAGCTCCGATTTAATCAGTGATTAATCGGCCTTCGCATCCTGACTCGCGCTGAGGCCCTATCGTCACGCCACGTCCACTTCGTGTACTTAACCGAGAGGCTGCCAGTCCTTTAGATACGTACCTATATGTAATAAAATTCACCCTTCAATTCACGCAAATCTCGCTCCCTCTGCGCACGCGAACGTTTAAACAGTTGGTGGTAATTAAATCGTGTGGTACAGACCACCGTTCAGTGAAGCCTTGTGAGGTTACGCATAAGAGCTACCACACAAACCAATGGTTCAAGGATTTAAATACAAGGATTTAAATGCGACACACTTAATTGTTGGCTGCCGTGTAACAGGGGATCATTTAAACAAATCCCATCGGGTTACAGCGACATTACTCCCAGGTTGATCCCGGGCTCTCGCTGGGATCCTCTGGATGCCGAAGCATGGGGGGTCTTATTACTCCTCCTCACCGTCCAAGCGTGGACGACATCCATCGCCGCATTAGCATTCACCAGACTTCGGAGCATCGATACCATTAGCCCCGAGTCTGCGGGATCCGTGGTATCTCACCCAAAGATCCCAGTAACCCAAACTCAAGCGAAACTGACCCACTCGGTCGTGCTGCTCGCTCTCTTACTCCCACTCATGGTGGAAGGGAACATTCATCTCTTCCGTCTGCTTCTTATCACCCTTATCCTCGACTTCGCGTTCCTCCTTGCCATCGACGTTCGCGTGGTCTTGCGACGCTCGAGAACCGAACCCCTCCCACAGGAGGATACCGCCGAATTCACCTCGTATCTCCTCCGCCGAATCCTCTTTCTTCTGATCTCCGCATGCACATTCCTCCTCGCGCTCACTTGGGTGGCGTGGTCGATTCTCACTGTCATCGCAGCAACACTGAGCATGGTGAGGGACACCTTCCCAGATTGGGACGTTTCACACTTGCCGATTCCCGAGCGTGGTTGGGAGACATGGGTCTGGTTGGAAGCGGGGGTGGATCTGTGGCAGGGATGCACCTTGGGGACAGCCGCGCTACACTCCTGGATGGAGTCGCGTGGGGGAGCGTACTGAAGACCTTATAACCTCAAGAATTGTGAAATGGGTGTGCGTGTACTTTGAACTGGACGTACCATACTTACGATGAAAGTCGATAAGGATACCACGTGTTACATGGATCCATGGACGGGGACAGATCATTTCCTCCAGCCCCAAGGGCAACAAAACAACTGGATCCTGCTGTACCCTGACATCGATCACCCGTAGATCTCTCAACCTCTCTTTGGTCCCGTCCCTCGAGACCTGTGGCCTCTTCCAGACGTACAGTGCCTGTAACGGTGAGTGCTTTGATCTGGATTATGTGGTCGGTCTTGGCGTGACGACTTGATTGTTTGCCATAATCAAAGCTACACGACCTGTACCCCGATCTTCTTAATGACTGTTCAGATAGGTCGGCGGACGTTTCTCTGGGAACGTCTCCTTTTGACCTCCATGTTCTTACTCCAGACTTGGGTTCAACGGACGAGTAAGACTTGCGGGCCTTTGAATGAGCTGACCTTGAGCATCGTTGATGATGCGCTTTGACCTAAGCACCAGGGAGGAATTTCATTGTATCTCAAAGGGCTATGAACACTCATTCAGGCTCGTATGGGAAGAGTCTACGGTTTGATCACTCCCGGCACTCAAAGCAACTGCAATGAAAGCAGCCGTTCCGTATAAAATGGTCGTTCCCCCCCGTCTCCGTTCTCCAGATCGCCCTGCTTATCATTCCTCCCTCTTGAGCCCCTCGAATCGCAATGAATTCTCAACCACCAATTTACCACCCTCCCGCCCGAAACCCCTCGAGCTCAGCCCGCGCCTCGGCGCTCTGCAGCTGGTACCTCCGCTCTCTCCCCTTCGGGACGCACAAGGATCGCCTTGTCGCTCCTGGCGCTGACATCCTCGGACTGCCCAACGACCGTCCAGATGATACACTCTACCGTGCCTTCATGTACCTCGAACGCTACACGGAGTATGTCGAGGACAAGAGGGACCAGTTCGGGCCCAAAGCGAAGGATAAGATGGACGAACTTCCCTTGGTGCTTTGTTTTATCCTGGCACTTGAGCTCGCAATCGTACAGGTCGGACCCTTGTCGCCCTCGGAATTGGAGGTGAAGGCCGGAGTTGTTCTGAGCCGTTCACCTGACTTTGGTAAGTACGGCTTCGCAGAGCCGGAGACATGTTTGTTTCATAGTCCTCCCGGTGAGACATCAATCCCCACTCGGAACGAGGCTGTCCGAAAGGTCAAAGTGTACCCCCAAAGCGACTTTCTACCCTGCGGTCCCCAAGTCTGCACAAGGGGGATGAACATACTCTTGAGATACTTCGAGCTTAACGTCATTCAGAACTCTAACCCAGACTCCGGCGACGAAGAACGGGCCTTCACGCAATTCAAAATCCAACTCCTCAGGCAGGACTATATCGCAAAGGTATGTACCGCATACCTCAAGACATTCAACTTCAGCGTCAAAAACATATTTCCGGCAACGCCCTGGGACCGCGTCGCAGTCATGCACAGCGAGACCGAGTGGCCTTGGACGATGTACGGTGGGGCTCTGTTCCTCCTGAACAGGTACCGACTTTCACCGCACTACGCCGACGGCGACGTGCTGCGGGACGTCGGCGTGGACTTGGTGTTCTACGCTTCGTTCGTGATCGCGAGTGCCCTCGTCCGTTCGGAACACCAAGAACGCTGGAGCGCCCGGTACGTCTTTTCGTGTCTGGGATTCCCGCATGCGTATGAGGAGAGGACGAGACGCAAGGTATGTAAGAAGCACATTGAGGCGGAGAAGGCGAGGGCGAAAGCCAAGCGGGAAGGGCGGAAGGATAAACGGAAGAGGGAGGAAGACGGGGAAGGTAGGCGGAGCAAACACATCATCATCTCCCCTGGGCCAGTGACCAGCGGGATAAGCGCTGGCGAGTACATGGGGTGCGATGAAGGCGTCGTATGCACGCACGGAATGGTAAGGTTGAAGGACTATATGCTTGCGGTGGTGTTCAAGTGGGACGTAGACGTCCACCTGGAACCCGAGAGGTCAGATTTTCTGGAGTTCGAGAAGGACGTGAAGCAGCGGTTTGGGTATGGGGTGATGCTTGGACAGACTATCCCCTAGTCTGTTAGGCTGTGGGACCTCGTGCGTATGTACTGGTATCTCGTTTTGTATAGATGTCGGTCTCTCCACCGTCCCACGTTCGAAGGATAGTCCGATCCGTGTATTTAAGCGCCCAGATGACGTCTCTCCCATTAATTGATACTCGTATCGAGCAGGCTTACAATCAAGCGAAAAAGACGAACCCATCGTCTCGAATTAACCCGCAGAGCGAGCACACAGTAACCTAAAACTAACGAAGCCGAATACAAGGTAGACTAAAACTAACAAAGTCGAGTACGAGGTAGAGTACGACTAGTAAAGCTAGTAAAGCGAACGAAGGAGAGTACGAAGTAATAGTGTAAAGTTCCTCAACCGAGAAGAGTGCGAAGTAGCAAGTAGCGTAAAGCTAAGAGAAATCTGTAATAGCGTAAGAATAACGATAATCTGAGGGTCTATTATAGACCCCACCCGCTCTCGAACAAATCCCAATCCCAATCCGTTCTCGTCCCCAACCCAATCCCAATCCGTCCTCTGATAAAGCCCCACCAAACCCTCTCTCAACCCCAAACAACTCACCCACCCCTCATCGGAGTCACCCCAAACAACCCCTCACACTCCTCCCACACCTCCCTCCTCACCCTCTCCCACCGCTCCCTCATCCGCCGCACACACGCATCGCAGAACTCTCCGTAGTACACCTCTTCCTCCTCTTCCTCTTCCTCCTCTCCCTCTTTCTCCTTCCCCTCCCTCTCAACACCGGTCCCTCTGCCTCCACTCCCCCTCTTATCATCTTTAGACATCTCACGAGACCCGTTCGACGTCTTAACAGGTGACCGACCCCCGGGGGGCCGCCACCCCCACCTCAACCCCCTTAACACCTCCAACCCCCCAACCACATCCCTCACCCACGCCTCCTGCACCCCGCTCTGCACCACAAGCCGCCGGTGCGCCTCCCGCGCCGCGCTCGCGCTCGACGCTGTGCACGTGTACCAGTTCTCCTCTCCGTCGTCTTCTTCATTATTGTCTTGCTTTGCCCCGTTTTTGTCTTGCTTTGCCCCATTTTCGTCGTGGCCGCCTGGTACAGCCCGACGAGAACCGCAACGCTCGTCGTCGTGGGATATACTGTCAGATAGGTGACTAGGCCGATTAGCGAGCGCGTCGGGACATGGTAAGAGTTCCTCCGGGAACTGCGCGGTCTCGCGCATCCAGAGCGAGACGAGCTTGGAGCGCGCGAGTGTGAGCCGGGTGAAGTCTTTCGTGGGGAGGGTCCATTTTCTTCGTTTTGGGTTTGGGTGTTTGGAGTGTTCTCGGTGGGCTCTGGGTCCTCGTTGAGCTGTGGGGATCGTGTTCTTCGTAGACTTGCTATGGGTTTTGCGGTGTGATGAGGAGGAAGTGTTCCGTGAGACCTTGGACTTGCGACGGGTGGAAGGAGTGATCATCTCGATATCAGAGTCGATGACGATCACGCTCATCGCGTCGTCACTTTCTCCTCCTCCTCCTTCCCCATCTTCCCCTCCTTCCTCCTCGCTCTCACCTCCACCCCATTCCCCTTCCTCATCCCCATTCTCCCAACCCTCACTATCCCCTTCACCCTCTTCACTACCTTCCCCACCAGACTCACCACCAGACCCAGACCCCTGCTCAAACGTCACACTCCTACTCAACTCCCACATCCCCCTCTTCACCAGCCCAGGCAGCCCACACATCCGGCCGGTCGCCACGGCTTCGGTTGCGGACATACCACCCTTCGGTCGCTTTCTTTTCCCGAGTTTGGGGGTGGGGGTCGAAGTCGCTTTGCCATTCCCCTTCGCCCCACCATCCATCGCTCTCCCTTTTCCTTTCCTATCCTCCCCCTTCCTCTTCTCACTCCCCAAACCACCCCCACCCCCACCCATATTCCCACCCGCTGAGAGATCCCCCAACGCATCCCCCCAAACCTCGCCCACCGCCCTCCCCGCCCACGCCCTAAACTCCTCCGCACCCAACAGGTGCGCCGCGCGGAGGACGGACGCGAGTGTGGATGGGGCGGGTGGGGTGTGGGTGTATGACCTGTGTGGGGAGGGGGGTTAGTGTGTGTTTGGTGAAGGAGTGGGGTGAGGTGAAATAAAGGGGGGGAAGGGAAGAAACCACTCACACAACCCCATCCAAAGCCCACACCAACGCCTCCCAATCCCGCCCATCCACGACTCCATCCAGCCTCACAAGCGGTAGGGCTCCCTCTCCCTCCCCTTCCCATTCTACCTCCGTCTTCCCTCCTCCTCCTTCCCCGTTATATCGCCCTCGTCTCGCGTTCGACCCCCTCGCAGGCTCCAAGAGCTCTCGAAAATACGTCGACACCCTAACCATCCGACTCCGATGCAGCTTATACCGCACCCCGTCCACCTGGACGAGGATCGAGCCGTCGAGGTACCAGTGCATCGGGTGTTTCGTGTATCTCTCGGCGAGTTTCGCGGGTTTCGTAGGGTGCTCCGTGTAAGTTTCTTTCGGCTTGGTGCTCGAGCTGCTCGAGCTCCCAGGTTTCGCAGGATTCGTACCCGACGCCGTCGTAGAGGCTTTGGTCAGCGGCACCCTCGATATAAAGGTTTTCGCAGCACTCGACGCCCACACGGTGGGTTCCGACGTGGAAGCCTGCGTACTCGACGTCGTCTTCGATATCCTCGCAGAATACTTCGACAGTGACGAGCCGAACGTGGGCCTCAACGTCCTCACGCTCTCCTTCGTAAAGAGGGGTCGGTGGGCTCCCCGTCTCTCCGTCGGCCTGGGTTGTGGTTTTGGTATGGGCCGTGCTCTCGCGGTCGAGGCAGATACGGGAGGTGGTGGCGGAGGGACGCTCGAAGCGGGCGTTATGGATGCGGGGCGTGAAGCTGACGCGGATGAAGTAGCAGTGGTAGACGTTGAGGTCTGCGTGGACGCACGTGGGATCGGGGGTGAGGCGGAAGGTGGGATCGGGGGTGAGGGAGACGCGCCCTGTCCACGATCCTCGACGTTCTTCTGGGTTTTCGAAGTCGTCAACGGTTTCGGCTTCTTACTAACGGACTTGTGCCCCTCATCATCGTGCTCCCCATCGTCTTCGAGCGAAGAGGACCGCTTCCGCTTCTTCGAAGAAGCAGGCTTGAAGGGAGAGGGAGAACGTTGAGACGAGAGGAGTTCGTCGACTTCTTCGGAGTCTTCGTCGTCACCCCCTTGGTTAGGAGGGTGAGGTGAAGGTGAATGTGAAGGTGAGGCGAGGGGCGAGGTGTGAGCGGGGAGAGGGGTGTGGAGTGTGGCGACTTCTTCGTCGTTTATAGGTGGAGCGTAGGGGAAGGGAGGATGGGTGGGGGTTGGGGGATCTAGTGTTGAGTAAGGGAGATGAAGGGGTGATTCGATAGCGAGAGGTTAGAATTCGAAAAAGAGAAGAAAGAGAGCGGGGCATACCTTGTTCGTCGGGGTAATCGAGGTACATATCGTCCTCCTCCGGTTCATCTTTCACCTTCACCTCGTCCCTCTTTGCCTCAGCCCTGCCCTTACCCTTCCTATTGCGTTTCCTCTCACTCGCACGCGTTCCTTTCTCTCTTCCATTCCCACCTCCACCTCTCACATCCTCCCTCACCGCTCTCCCACCTCCACTCCGAATCGGCTCCCCCTCCATCCCTCCACCGCGAATCGGCTCGCGCATCTGACTCATAATCTGCGTCAACGCCGGCAACCCGTCCTCCCCATCGCTGTCCTCCTCGAGCTCCGGCGGCTCGGGGAGGTCGCGCATCTCGAGCGGGGGGAGGGGAGGGGAGAGGGTCAGTGGGAAGGATGCCGGGGCTGGCGTTGAATTTCGGCTTGCGTCTGACGCTGGCGCTTGGGCCGCCGAGGGAGAGGCAGATGAACCATGCGTTTGGGACGTGGATGATGAAGGGGAGGCGGAAGGGGGAGGTTGCTGGGGACCAGGATCAGCGGGTTGAGCCTGAGCAGGGGTACGAGTGCGGAGTGCGTCGGAGGATTGGGTTGGTGGGGGAGGGGTATCCACGGGCGATCGGCATCCCTGGCCCGTTCTTGCGATGTCCTGGTAGCTGAGGTCCTGAGGGAAGTACACCATGAGGTGTTTGAGGTGCTTTGGTGCGCGATAAGCGGATGATTAGATTGGAGGTCTGGGATTGTGGTGACGTACCACGCATCGCGCACACTTCCAGCACGAGGTTGGCATTTTTCCTTCCCGGTCTGGGATACCGAGGGTAGAACGTGTCTCCACCCAGGGGGGTTTGACTCAAAACGCGAGAACTGCGTCGAGGAGGGAGGAAGGAGGGAGGAGGCGGACGGAGAGCGGCGGAACGCGACGCGTCGTGATTTGCGCCCAATTTTGGTTTGGAAGTCCGATGCCGGCAGACGCCGGGGGCCCCTATCTTCCGAAGGTCCGGGCGCTTGTTTGGGGGATAGTGCGGGATCATCGTGGGGTCCCCGTGGTATTATTGAGTTGGACAATAAAACGTGTGCTTGGGACGTATGGCATGTTGTGCGTTCCTTTGAATTGACGTCTACCCTCCCCCATACCTCAGTACCCCGTCCACTTATGCCGGTAACGCACGGGAATCGTCGTTCCGTGATTTCTTTACAGTTTCAGGGGTGCGGTGATCCATTCGAACTGGGGAAGGTTGAAACCTGCTGAATATTTTTATCATCACTTATCCGTTGTTGTTTTGATACCGCTCACCCGCCGAGGCTGTACATATATTTCTATCACCAAAATGGGTGCACGTGTGTGGACTCTGGAGATGTTGTGGGTACGTGCAGACTCGTAAGTAAGTCCCATCCTGAAATGCAATTTGGTGGGGTCACATTCATGATTTTTATGAAGAGAACTTGCGCGCACACACAAATTCGCGATTAATTATTATCCCATCCCGTCCCACTCGGATTCCTACTCCCCCCCAGCTACGATCTCCCCCCACGATTTACACGGCATTTCGGTTGGGCTTCGTGCTGGGCGTCCACCCACCCACCGGCTTCCGCCCCCCAGTCGGCTTCTTCCTCCCCACACCCTCCTTCTTCCGCCTCTACACCCCACCCCAACTCGTCAGTCCCAATCCACTACCTCACCACAACCACACATGAATAAAGAACGCACATATTCAAACCACCTAACGACCTGACCCTCCGAGAGCCCAGTGGCTCTGATCAACGCGCGTAACCTCCCCCAGTTCTTCATCGGCAAGATGAACTTGTCTTTAGCGTACGCGGCGTTGAGTAAAGCGTATTGGTCTTGTGTGTAGGCGATGTCCGTTCGGGCTCGTGTGCTGAGGGAGACGAGTCCTGGTTTAGCTGTGTCGGGGAATTGTGGGTTCTCGATAGGTCCGCGGACAATCGGGACGGTTAGGACAGTAGAAGCTGCAGCGAGAGCGGCGAGTGCGTAGGAGACAACCCGATAGAGGTACATAGCGAGTGCGTATCCGACGTGAGAAGAGTTCTCTCTTCTTCGTATAAATGTCGTGGGTCGACCTGAGAGAGAGAAAGGTGTGAAATATCGGTGGGTGACCAGCACTGCCCTTCAATCGAACCCTCGCTGGTCATTCTTATATGAAGGACGAGGTGGATTGTGGGCTCATGTAGGTGCGTGATATCAGCAACAATTTCTCCGTATATACCCCACAGTTTCTCTTGATGGGAGATGATTGTGGGTACCGGCAGGTTCTACAGTTGTTGCGGTGTAATACTATAAGGTATCCAACCGTGGCGGGTGGAAAACGACCGAGGAATAATGGGAACTCACTAACCGCCATTTTTCTCGTTCTCGTTGTGTGCCCCTTGGGGGTACTCCTTAACCGCCCGCTTTGGGTGCTTAATTTCGCCCAACAACGAAGCGTGTGTGGTGAAAGAGCCACCTGCAGCGCCCCTTCAGAACCTGAAGCCCTAGCAGAATTCCCTCTCTTGCCAAATAATCTCCCGCAGAACCGTGACTATCTCGATTACCGGAGGGTTTCCATTGCCCTCGATCGTCTGATAAGGGGTGAGTTGATGGATGATGAACGTAGATATGAAATCCCAGCCTTTGGTTTGGAAGGTCGTCCTCCCAAATGTATGAGACAAGAATAGGTGTGACGAGGAGTCAGGACGAAGAGACATGAACCTTCACCCCGCCGTATCACCCGTATATGATTGCGGCCCTGCCTTAGAATTAACCTTCGGCGAAGGTGATTTCCAGCATGCACAGAAGAGAAGTGGGGGCGGGGAACTCGGTTGAGATGTGGCAAAGGCAGAGCGATAAGGGGTAATGAAGTGCAGAAGAAGCTAGCCCCCCTTCTTCAGCCCTCACTATAGACGATCTTAACCTTATTGTACGCCTCGGTTAGAGCCGGAAGGTATAAGTACAAGCAACCTCTGCGTACGCCCACCTCGTTCAAGCAGTCGACCGGAACCCCCGATGTCCGATCCGCGTCGCCCTTTGGGAACGCCCACAGATGAAGCGTCTGAGCACCCCCCTCCTGCTGCGCCTCCACCCCCATATCCAACCTTTCCGTCCTCCAATATCCTCCCCACAGTTGGTCCCCATCTCCTCCCACTACAGAAAGATTGACCTTATCCGATGGCATACAGTCCTCTCAAGGCTCGACCCCAAACGAGGAAGACCCCACAGTACACGACTTAGCCACTCGCCTGGTCGCTATCCGTCGCCTCGAATATCGTTTAGGGGTCCACCTCCTCCAAGGATTAGAAATGGTGGAGGAACTCGCAGGCGGCCGGAATATACTCCAGCCTACCTCGTGACGGCCCTTCCCAGCCTAGCCCTTCAGATTGGGACGCCGCTCTCCTTCGTGCCCAAGTCATCCAAGAACCCCCGGAATATGAAGCTTCTCAGGGCATCGCCCGTCTGGGCTTTCCTGATGAACTGGCAACCAATAATAGTATCAAGGGACTAGGCCGTCGATTCAGCCGAGATCCGTCCACGCTGAACTTTACGGTTCACCGTATCTGGGAGGAGCCCTACGCTGTGGTTCCGTTGTCCGTTTCTTCCCTCGCCACGACGTAGCCTTCCTCTCATTGCGTCAATCCAGACCTCCAGTCTACGTACGTAGGCACTTACAATACAGACTTGTGGTCTATTGAAATTATTCTCGCTTATCAGCAGGCCCACATTTTCGGTGGGAATCGACTATGCCGCCCAAGTGAGCGCAGTGAAGATTCATCGAAGGAGATACGAGGCGGATTCTGTGAGATCCAGCTGCAGGTGGCCTTTGGTTCTTGACTTTCGCAAGGCCGCACTGAAGTCGATCGGAAAGAGAATCGCGACGTCGAGAATGGGGGTCACGAGAAGGGGTTGGGAGAGACGGACGATCCCTTCCACCACGATTGGGGGCAAGAGAACGGACAGCACGAGCGAGTGGGTAACCAAGGCGCGAGAAGATGATTTCCTCGAGCCAAAGTGCCGTGAAGAGACAGGCCGGTACCGAGACAACGAGCGAGAGGATGAGGTATTTTGTGACCTTCCTCGGGGTTGGGTCTTCGCCAGGCGCGGAGGGAAATTGGACATCGTTGTCCTTGTGAAAAGATGTCTTCAAGGCAGAAGACATCACGTTCGTGGCTTTTCGAAGCACGGCCGCGGCACAGCAGACTCCGGTTTATTCTCCGCTTCTAAACGAGCCCCCGGCGACCCAGCCGCAATTAAGCGCCCATACTCAACGCTGTCGTGACATATGGGTCTGGCCTCCCGTCAATAAAAGCTACACTCACTCCGTGTGGGCTTTCTAGTACGAGGCACTTGACTTCCTGCTTAGGTTTCCGGGAACCGTTGGTGTAGGTCCCCAAAGGTGACTTATGCACCCTCTTGTGCGGCAAGGGAATCCGCCCCTTCCACTCGTAGTGCGTTCGTCTCACATTCCGCGGAGCATAGTCTTCCGGACACACCAGAGTCGAACGAGGGGGCCAAGCCCGGTGTTTCAGGAGAGCCCCGAGGGTGTGGGAATGTCCTTCCCAGAGTGGGTTCGAGAATCATCGTGACGGAACAGGCTCTTGCTTTTCAGCGCTAACGTCCACATTCGACTTCACCGTTTCGATTTAGCGAAGGACACATCCCCTCTGAATGACCGAAATCGCCCGCCTCAATACGCGGAGAACTGCGTCCACCGCTCAGGCTGACGTCCCAACCGACGTATGGCTTGAGGTAATTGCGCATCTGGAGGCCCCAGACGTCTTATCACTGCAATCTGCAAGTCGTTCTCTGTATCTTCC
The DNA here is from genome assembly GCA_951394405.1 of Coprinellus micaceus. Lineage (NCBI taxonomy): Eukaryota > Fungi > Basidiomycota > Agaricomycetes > Agaricales > Psathyrellaceae > Coprinellus > Coprinellus micaceus. Next base: position 150,327 of record OX596346.1, read on the forward strand.
ACCTTCAGACTTGATGAATGAACTCAAACAGACGTGCAAGCTACTACACAACGCGCTCCACGAGAAATCTGTCTGGATCTCTGTTCTCCAACGGGGCTGCTCGCGCGATGGCGTCTACTTTCCTTCTTACCCAGTAGTTGAGATGGGTATCAAGCGCCTCCAAAGAGCAGCTCTAGGCCCATATCGCTTGTACATGCTCATAGAGTCGTGTTCCGAGCATAGGAGTGATCCTCCACTCCTGAAGCCCGTCTCCAGCACTCTGGCCGCAACCCACAGCCCTCGATCCGGCAATATCTTGATGATTCAAGACCTCAGGTTCCTTGTTCCTGGGGGAAGGTTCCTCCTGACGCTCTCTCCCGACGGCCTCTCTCTTTGGGACTTGGGCCCACCAGATCGTCCCGCTTTGTCTGATCCTATCCTCGTAACTCGCACTGCTATCGAATCCCATCCGGTGACAAAGAAGTATGGGTGGCCGCACATTTCGGTCCGGATTCAACCAGGTGACGCCCTACTGATAGTCCTTGCAATCGGGGGTACCTTGTAAGTCATTGTCATCCTCTTCACTAGCCGTCGCTCTCAAGACTTAACCCTTCGTTCAGGCTCACTGTGTACGACCTCAACCCCTCTCAGACTTCGCCCTCCTTTCGGCGCATCGCCACAGTTCCAATTAGTTCCACGGACAAAGACCCCCTCTGCATGACGCTCTCGATCTCAGATGATGTTGTTCTATGCGTTCTTGGCAATTCGTCTAATTCCCTTGTCTGGAACTTCAGGGAAGGATGGTATGGCTTCGGGCCGAAACGTGACTTCAAGTCCACGGCTACAAGTCATGTACGTCCGATTGAGCCCTGCCGTTGGTCCGACTAACGCGTCTTTAAACGTAGGTTATCACGGGTAAAAATGTTGTCATCGAATGTGATAGCTTTCAGGCCTCTATTTGGAGCGCCGGGGCGGATTCGCTCCACACCTTGCCCATTATTTCGGGGGGTACGATACCATGGCTAGATCCCGACCGAATTTTCTCGAAGCCATTCACCCCAGTTTCTATGCCCCATCATGGCCCCCGTCCCTCAGGTCCGCGGGAACAGCGCAACATCTGGACAATTCTACCTGCAGGCCTTTCACTCGATGGCGGCGACAGTGTCACCCTTGACATGTTGTTTATCGACAGCACCTTCCAAATGAGCACGGCTGAACACGGACAGCGACCAATTCGAGGGTACAGGTACAGGCTCCGGCCCATCCGACAGCTTGCGGGGGGTGAAGAGTACGATGTGGAATTTAAACAGGAGGCACGGTTCAACCTCCCACCAAACATGAAGGCTTTCTGCCCAGATCCATGCCAATTTCCCGGTCGGCGTGGATCTGGGTCGATATATGGCTCCACACTCCTCGTTCACAGCAACGGAGGGGCGGTTTACTCAGGCGGTGATCCCCGGCATTCTTTCCATTACTTGTATTCACTGCCAAACCGTTGGTCTGATGCCTACCATCCAAACCGCGCAGCAGGCTGCCCTGCCAAGGGTCGAAATGATGACCCCCAATCGTCAGACGATGCCGTTATACAGGCTGGTCTGACCTGCCTCTGGGGAGGAATTTCTTTTCAATCGCGTCAAATGTGTACAACATCCGGTCGGTTCCTTGTTGTAGAAGACGGTCATTTCAGTCACTGTCGTATTTATGACTTCCTTCGTCCATGGAACCACGTGGACTCTATTTGAGACTTGTACGTGTATAATGGTGTATAATTCCTTATACCATGATACTCACTCATAGATCTTGAAGCTCATAGCTGCAGGCCCGACCGACTCGCCCTACTGCCGCGATTGAGACACACCTCTCCAGTCTTGGGCAACTTCAACCACAGCGAGGACTTTGTTGGAATGGTGTGTGTGTGTGTGTAGATAGGACCATACTTCCTTGACACCAAGTTCTCAGTGTACGACAATGCCAGCTAGATAGAGAGGAAATGCATACCGCGCCGCACTAGAAGGCGAGGTCCATCTACGCAAAGAGAAGTGATAGGCCCATGGTCATCCTGTGGAACAGGGTGAGGTTTACCACCCGTTCACTATATAGACAGGTCGCGGATCTACATGGAAGAGGATTCTCGTGTTATCGACCATGACACTTTGGGTAACCAAAAGGCGGGAGGCCGGACTGTACTCCTTTTAGCCAGAGTACGGGCCGGGCGGAGAGGTTGGTACGGAGAGGATGAGCCGATGCCCGATAACACCACGTTCGTGACCTGCGGGATTGACTCTCCAGACTCCAATTCGTCCTCCACACCCCGCTATGTGGTTTTCCCCCGTATTTAACAGCTGTTATCCTGGAAGCGCCTCGTGCATTCGCACTAGTGTCAACTTTCCATCCATATCTTAGCACTTTGGCCTTGAGAACCATCCGTACGGCGGACCCTTTAACACGAAGTCCTGTTTCGCGGCGAAATTTTCACATCTGTGTGCTTAGCGCGAAGGCAACCAACTTTCCTCGGTGACCATCTCGATCACGGGCGCTTAATTTCCGCGCGGGCTCCGAACATTGGATGTAGTATGTACCTATAAGCGGAGGATATATCGAGCCCAGAGTCCTGTTCTTCAGTGGGTGCGGTAAATAGGCGGTAACGTATGTGTGGTGTAGAAGATGAAGGCAGATACAAACAGGCAAGTCGGTGCTACTGCGCTCCGTAGCTCTTTTTTTTGTATGGGACGACTGGCATCATGCGAAACAGACCATCTGATTCTTGGTTTGTACACAACGCATTGGTTGCAACGATGGTGGACCTACTTACTTCATTTTTCATCTTCCATTGGGTTGTCACATCAGTGGATTGTGTACGCCAGGAGCTCAGAAGGAGCCAATAAAGCTCGAAGTCCATCTATCATGTGTGTTTCACGGGGATAGGACGGGGAACACACGCCAAAGCATACTATCATGGAATGGCGCCTGATTCCACCTTGGGCTTCACCTTCAGGACATGCGTCACTCTCCGAGATTTAAAGGGTGTATAGGATCCAACGAAGTTGTGTTTCGCGATGAATCTCCGTGGAGCTTTGTTTTAACCACCGTCCATACTACCTTACTTGTATACATCAATAACCGAGTCCATACAGTACGTCATATTTCGCCCCCTGAGCACCTGCGATACGTGTCGTCTCGAGACTTTAGGCCCTCCGCTTAACCTTCGCGCTTTTCCTCGGGGGCCCTTTCTTCGATCCGGCTCCGGGACTCGCCGTCTTCGGTGCCCCCCGCACGAGTGGATTGGGTTTCTCTTCCCCAGGAGTATTCGGCGGGGGAGAAGGTACTCTGCCCTCCCGTTCCCCGGCTCGCATCTACAATTCCAAGATCAAACACGAGCGAAATAAGGCGATCAGCAATAATATAGAGTGAATGAATATATACGTACGTTCTTAAACCATGTCTTCACATTGTCTTGACTGAGGCCAGTGCGGTCGGACAAGTCAGACAGGTACCGCGGCGCTTCACTGATGTCTTTGATAATAGCCCATGCGTTCATGAGTATCTCTTGTTGCCTCTCCGTGACCTTGAAGATCGCCCTAGTCGAAAGCAACGCGAGGTCATCCTCGGCGGAGATGGGAAGGGGGGCGCCGAGGGCGAGGAGAGTGGATGATACGAAAAGGGTTGATATGAGTGCGAGGGATGTGAAGAGACGCATTGTGATTTGAGGAACAAAATTGACGTGTGTAGGGATGAAGGTGGATCGGTGGCCAGCACTAGGGTATCGCTCACTACACCGGGGTGTATTTATACCTCGTTCGAGTGGGCTTGTGGGCGCAGATGCCGTTGTGCTATGTGTGCGTTTTGTAGATCCCGGTGATCGAGCGTGAGGCGCAGGCGTGAGGTTCGACGAGGGGATACACACATGCAAATAAACCCGACAAGTGCGCGATTGGCGGCTCAACGCAAGTTCGACATTGTTGAACCTTCGATCGGACCAGACATGCCCTGGAAAGTAACGGCGTGGTCAAGTGCAAGGCCGCGAAACCATGCATGCATCCGAGATCTTCATCAACCTGACATATACAATCAATGATTCTATTTGTGCGAATACCTGCCCGCTGGTATCATCCCATTCATCAACCGTTCCTGTCGGTGAGCTACTCCCCCACAGACACACTACATCCGCAGAATCCCTCTACGAATTAGACCTTACGCCCCGTATTCGAGCTACTCCTCCATCCCCTCGTCCCTGATCCGGACTGGCAAGATGGGCTCTTTCTGTGGGGGAGGGGGCCCCAAGGGCAGTTTGGGCATCATCGGGCGAGGAGCATTCTGGGGGTCTTTGTCCGCCTTCGCTCTTTTCTACATCCAGTTATTAGTCGCGAGAGGACAGAGTTGAAGACAGGCCGACGGGGACATTGACGCACATTTTCGAACCACCGCTTCACCTGTTTCTTCTTGAGTCCAGTGTGCCGTTTGAGTGTGGATATGAGTCTTGCATTTGGGGCGGGGTGGTGGGTGACGGCCCAGGCTTTCTTGAGTCTTTGCGTTTGCGCAGGCGTGAAGTGGTGGTGCCCGGCCCTTGAAACGAGGGAAGCGAGCTCGTATACGTCGGATTCTGACCTTTTAACGAGTCTGCAACCCTTGGCGCCTGGCTGAGCATTAGAATTTGGAAAGGAGGATCGAGTTAGGCTGCGGGGAAACGAAGATTATGATATGAGGGGGAACTCACGTTGGTCTTGCAGTACTCGCTCTTTGTCTGCTGGAGCTCCGCAATCTGGTCCCTGTTCACAAGGGACCCGACTGTGTCCACCAGGGCTGCGTATGCCACTCGGGTGTAGACGTCCGTATAAGTGGGCACGTTCGCCCGGAGAGCAAGGTCTTCAGCTACATCTGAGAGAAGCTCACCCCCTCGACTTGCAATCTCAACCGGTGCGCTGAGGACCGTAGAAGCCGTAGAGAGAAGTGCGACTGCGTAGAGGAGAGACTTCGAGAGATACATGTTGAGTGACTTTGGATGGGTGTCGAGAATCGGCCTGCGAGGTGGTGTAGAGAATGGGTGAGCGGCCAGCACTAATAGATAGAAGAACCTCGATGATTTTTTCTTATACTGAAGTGCGAATTGTATTGTAGACGCCTGTAGGCGCATGAGATGATATTTTCTCTCTTCATTCACGACCACCCCACAAAACCGTGTACACATGCGCGCTTTCCGGAGAGTTGGGTTTCTGACTGTCCATCTGTCAAGCCTTTTCCATCTTCAGCGATGGGAAGTGCACATGACGCCTGGCCTAGACGGAGATTCACGAGCACATGGTTCTAGAGGAGAGGGCAAGATAGGGGCGGATGAGACCTCGGCAATTGCCGAAGTCAAATGAAATTCGCCGCGGCATGTTGTCGCGTTACCCTCGTTCCTTCCACCAGATTGGCCATTTCTCGTGAACCCTTCAATTTTAACGCCTACTCTACTCGCAAAGTTACAGGTACAGTACGCATGGAACTTCCGACGTCTGTCTCTACACATCAGTCCGTGCACTTCGCCTATGAGACCTTGCGCTTCGGTTTCGGTTTCGGCTTTGGCTTCGGGCTCCTGCTCGACCTCCTCGAACTCCCGCCTGGACTGCTCTTATTCTTTTTTGCCAAGGCCACACTCGGATTACTCTTTTTATTCGCCACAGCCGCACCTGGAGCGCTCTGCTTCTTCCGAGTCGCCGATCTTAACGGCAAAGGGCCTGTATCTGGCAATGGTGCGAGGGTCATGCCTGGTGACACCAATGGGGCTGGGGACGGTGGTGGGTGTGGGGGAGCCACGGGGCTCGGGAGTGTGGGTCTCTTCTCAGGTTTAGGCTTCGATCCACTCGCAGGGTTCTTCCCCTCGGCCGCCTCTTTCTTTTTGAGTTTCTTTTTATCTTCGCTTCGTTTCTGTATAATGGCCAGAGGTCAGCCACACGCGGTCGTATATCGTCGCAGGGACATGGTGCACGCACGGTTTGGAACCATTGCAATACCTTCCCCCTGGGGAGACCGGTGTCCTTGATTAATTGGCGCAGGCGCTTCTCTCGCGTTATCTCACTTCCAATGTGGGGGTTGTCGTCGTAGATGGCGCGGAGCATGGCGCTTTGCGCTGGGGTGATGCGTTGGCCCGGCGCTCTTGCGACGAGGAAAGGGGGTTCGGATGCGTCGACGACCGACGACCTTTTGACTAGGCCATAGCCCTTGGCTGATCTCTGTGAGTGTGAAAGGGGAGCGAAGGGAGGAATTGGGTATGCTGTCCGGGAATATACATAGGTGAGTACTCACTTGGACCTTGCGGTACTCGCTCTCTGGGTGTGGGAGGTCCGTATTTTGAGCTCGGGTAGCGAGCGACTCGGCTGCGTCCACCAGAGAACCATATGCCATTCGGGTGTAGAGGTCCGTATAGGTTGGTACGACCGCACGGTGGGCAAAGTCCTCGGCCACATCTACGAGCGGTTCTGCTCCTCGACGAGCGACGTCCACTGGTGCGCTGAGGACGTTAGAGGCAGTCGAGAGCAGGGAAACCGCATAGAGGAGAGATTTAGAGAGGTACATAGTGACTGAGTACCAGAGAGACAGATAGTTAACGTCGTGTTTGGTTAGGTGTCGGAGACCGGCTCGCGACGTCGAGGGTTGGGTAGAGATGGATCCGGTGACCAGCACTAGGGACTGCGCGAACTCCTACTGGCTGTAGTTATACCCAGCTGCGGCTGTGCTGTAGACGGTTGTAGGCGCGGTATATCAGCTTCGCTGCCATCTATACGCTTCCATACGCCCCCAACTGTGTCCACAGACGCCGGCTTGTCGATCGATCATCGGGTGTTGTACTTTTCGTCTAGCATCAGGAGCCCCTTCCCGATATGTAGTGACTAGAGAGAAAGAGCATTGCATTAGAGGCTTTGTGCAGAGCCACGGTCCGTTTGGGGAGAGTGGTGCTCCACCGTGGCTTTCCCGTGGCTTTCCGAGCTGTAACCCGATGGGATTTGTTTAAATGATCCCCTGTTACACGGCAGCCAACAATTAAGTGTGTCGCATTTAAATCCTTGTATTTAAATCCTTGAACCATTGGTTTGTGTGGTAGCTCTTATGCGTAACCTCACAAGGCTTCACTGAACGGTGGTCTGTACCACACGATTTAATTACCACCAACTGTTTAAACGTTCGCGTGCGCAGAGGGAGCGAGATTTGCGTGAATTGAAGGGTGAATTTTATTACATATAGGTACGTATCTAAAGGACTGGCAGCCTCTCGGTTAAGTACACGAAGTGGACGTGGCGTGACGATAGGGCCTCAGCGCGAGTCAGGATGCGAAGGCCGATTAATCACTGATTAAATCCATCAGGAAAATCGGGACCAGCTGATTTGATCCGCTGGATGTGACGATCGGCTCCAATGCCGCTGCCGTTGGGCATGGCCTTGTCAGGCTTGACACGGCCTTGTCAACCAATGGCCAACCTGGGCAAGCCATCCAAACCTGACAACAGTCATATGAGAGGCCATGGGTTGATCGCCGAATGGTCATGGCATGATAGGATTTGGTCAGTCTTCCAGTTCGGTGGCCAGGGTTTATATGACCTCATCAGGGGGGCCAATCCCGACCGCATCAGACAACGGCTGTTCAAGGGGCATATGCCTCGCCGACCTTGACCAGGCCAATGTCAGCACATGGCCAACCAAACTTTGTACTTGAGATGAGGTGAGTAGGCATTGTAATCCACTGCATTATCTATAGGTATGTGGCTCACTGAGAAGGCTTTGAAGAGGGGGTTTGTTTGGTATGTGTCTTGGAGTGCCTGTTGAGAGCGTATCAATATTGGAGACGTGAAACCCTTGACTAAGCTCGTGTTCGACCACGCGGGACGAGATTGGGGTACAAATAGCCTCAAATACTTCATTATACATTTGCAAGAGTCCAGAGGTCTACGAAGAGCCATAGCAGATTCCCACCTTACTCTCCACTCTCTGAATCGGGGTCTTGGATATCATGATCCTCGTTTTCCCACCCCTCCTCATCAGAATCCCGATCAGCGACCGCCAGCTCCTCCTGCTCTAAATTGTCCAAAGTGTCCTCGTACACCACGTGAGGCTCAGGGTGGGTGACTGTAGGCTCGCTGGTACCTGAGCCTGGCCTATCACCTTCCGATGGGTGTAACAGTGTTGATTCAAGCTCAGGTGTGCTGGGTCGGGCTAAATTTGTGGGCGAAGGTGGTGGTGTTGCCGACTCGGAGATATTGATAGCGGGAGCATCCCCGTGGCTGTATGTATGCCCCACGCCGTGGCCCCATATATAGCGCATGAGCATATCACGATCTACGAAGCTTGGGGAGTCTTGTGTCAGCCTTTGATGGAGGCGAGATGAAGTCAGGCTCAAAATTCATACCTATTCACATAGTACTCATGCCAATCCTCCTCTTCCTTTGCTATCTTTGACTGAATCCTCCCTCGGTCGTCAGCTCCATAGAGGCGACCGAGAGAGTATCTTGGGATAATATGACAGGCACGGAGCACGTCGGCAGGATCGAGGAAGCCCGTAGATCCGGGATGTGCTGTTGGCTCAAGCGTCAATCGATCAAACATCCCGGTGGCCGGAGTGTCTTTGCAAAATGAAAACCGGCGAATCCAGAGGACGTCAAACCGACGTTTACGAGTGTCGGCGGCGCCTCTTCCCCGGTATACCACATTGACATGGTAGACTCCTAGGATCCGAGCATGGGTGAATCTGTGTACACCTCCTGGGTGATTGGATTCCTCTTCATCCTCGTCCGTCACGCGTAAGCACATGATGTCTCGCCGTGATGTGTTGGGGTTTAGGATATCTGTCTCTCGTCGCACGTCATAGCTTGTGAAGTTAACGTGGAGGATGCTGTGATCGTAGACGCGGTCGGAGTGGATGAAAACACGGTCGACATCGGGGATTTCAGGGGCAGGAGGTACGGTTGACCCTCCGAGTCGTGTTGGACAGTCCGAGCCATCTTGAGTCAATTCGCAGATCAATGATTTCAGGAGCTCGATACGCTTCTCGTCTTGGTCTTGAGACTCCTCCTCCTCCTCCAAGAGCCTATGGTAAACACGAGGAAGAAGGTGGGTTTTGAGGTCTGGAATGAAGTTCTGCCAACGAGAATGGCGTTGAATATATTTGTATCTGGGATATTCGCGGAAGTTCTGAGAACTAACCTTGGTAACTGGGTCATTAAGCTTCCCTTGAAGAAATGCTGGAAGGTTGATGGGCTTATTCTCCGACTTGCCAATGAAGTAGGAGGCAGCTTGCCCGTCGTCGCTGTGGTAGTCTTCGCTCAGATCTGGGACTAGTTGCTTCCGTAGCTTTCGAATACGCGCTTGGCGTGCTTGAATACGTGACAATTGGTGACTGACGTTCTTTTTATTGGTCCGCTTGTAGTGCATCTTCGGGAAGCGATGAAATCGTTCCGGCTGAGGCCGTCTTGTTAGCGCACAGGTACCGGTGCGTGCACTATAAGAAGGCGAGGATCGATCGCAGTACTCACCATCTGGGTGGAATATGAATCCGTCGTCCCAAAAAGACGTATTGTAGACGCTACATCGCCTAACGCATGGAACTTGTAAGTATTGAGGTTTAGAGTTTTGGTTCTCCGTCCATCGCTTAGGGTGTCCTCGTCAAGCAGGTCTAAATATTTTTGTCCTCAGTTGCCACCGGCCTCAGTGATTTGACCGTGCACTCACTCAAAGGAAGGGAATGGTCGTCATCGGGCGGTTTGTCCTCCGCAGGCGTCTTGTCCTGCGGCGATGTTTTCTGGCGTTTTGGGGCCGCTGATTTGACTGCTGGCTCATGCTGCCGTTTGAGCTCCTGATTGGGTTGCTTCCCCCTTCCCCCTTTGCCTTCGTCGAAAAGCCGTGTTAGATCAGATCTCCGCCCATGACCAAACTTGGTATGGCTCACCCTCTGTACCGTCTGGAGCAGGTTGGCGGGATTGCCTAGAAACCCTGGCGGTTGAACTCACGTCATTGGGTTCCGGAACTTTTGAGGGCGACGTCTGGGTGTTCCTGCGTACCGGAGCCTTCTTGGATGCCGATACCTTCTTGGATGCGAGAGCTTTTGAAGACGATGCCAGGGTGCTTGCTGGCGCACTCTTCTTGGTCATTGCTGGGCCTTCTGAGTTGAGGATTTCGAGTCGGTGAGGATCAAGGAAACCAACTTACTAGTACTCAAAGTTTGGGCAGTGCGGTCAGACATGTTCTTGAGACGCTTCGAAGATCGAGACTGGGTTCCGTAGTCGACTTTTCGTTTTCGGGTCGTTGGTTTCTCCTCCGAACCAGTGGCTTGTGGATGGCGTTAGTGGTGTTGTTGCGGAGATAGAATTGCAAGGCTTACTCATAGGCGGGTTATCGGAGCTCTTCCCTGGGCCCCTCCCTGTACTGGCTACCGCAGCGCTTGACGTCGATGCCGACGCATTCTGTTCATTTTGATCCAGGTCGTTCTCGATCGGGCATGCTGATTCCCTTGACGAAACTGGCCCATCTTGCAGGAGTGTGAGCGCAGTTGCGGGAGGTCCTGGGATCGTGACCGTGACAGACACGTCTTGCGGGACTACTGGGGGGGTCTTCATTGCTTCAGGGGGTCCTGAGGTGGACGCGTCGGTCGATGGGGCATCTGCCTGCCTCTTCCGAGCTTCTCTCCTCTTGCGAGCTTGGTACTCTCGGGGCAGCTCCTTGGTTTCGATTTGTGAACAGGTAATGTCAACGAACCCTCGTATGTCATCGCCAAGTTGTGTTGTGAGGCCGTCCAGAACTTTCAAGGTGTGATCAGTGTGCAGACGCAATTTAGCAAAGCCATGCCAACGCCCAAACGTGAACAGCAACTTCATCGCCCGCTCGTTGTGGGGAGTGGGTAGCAAGCCCTCAAAAGCAGGGATAGCGCACTAGTTAGAGATTCCAATGCTCGTCATGGGGCGAGAATCTGACCAGGTCAAAGAAAGCGCACCTGTAACAGATCCTCAAAGTCCCGAGCGGCGAGTTGCTTCATTTCGCTTACATTGTTGATGAATCGGCGGATAGTATCTCTCCCAAATGTCGGCATATCGCGGTATCTATGTATAGGAGGGTGAACGTTTATGCCAGAAGGGCCGACAGAGATGAGGCTAACCTTGCGTCTACACTATTGATGGTGCCTTTCTTCACCGCTTCGAGAAGACGGAGTAGTTGAACAAACACCGCCTTCCAGACCCCCAATTCGACCTCGTGCATGATATCCACCACCAGCATTCGAAATAGATTGAAACCCTGGTCTGATAGCCGTGCAGAGAAGGCGTTCTATGGTCATGCAGTTAAGAATGTGGACACCGAGTCTAATCAGAGAAAGGGACCTACATCGGTCGGAACCAACGAGCCATCGTCAAGTCGCGCCTCCACAAAGTTTGAGGCGAAGGACAAGTGGTCCTTGTACAGATACGCACGGGCGTCGGTGACCCGTTTCTTTCGATTCTCGTCATCCTTTCTAGCTAGTCGCACACGGTTACTCCGGTCCCTTAGCTTCCCCATAGCAGGCACGTCCTTCATGGCAATCTTACAGCGGGGACATGGGCAGGCGCCTAAGTTCTTGATACTGGCGATGAGAATCCTGGGAGTGTTGGTTAGAGGGGGTTGTGCAAAAATGATGTGGGAAGTGAATACTCGCTTTTCGGGATAGTCAGCTGAGTAAGTGAGTATCCGCGGATAGAAACGACGCTCAGCGCCGTCATAACAGGTCACTACGATGCCATGCTCATACGCCTCAATGAACTCGGGGTCCAGCAGGTGCTTCCACTGTGCATGGAACAACTCACGCTGGCAGTGGGTCAGGAGGGTGGGGTTGAGAGCCGATTTACCGGTAAACTGGTTCACAAATTCCTTGAAGTTGTCTGGAAGCTATACGTATTTGTTAACCAAAAATATCCCCGCCAATCAGACCGTCACAATTGCCTACCTTTTCGAAGTATCCAACAGTCTCGAATAGCTTCTCAGATGGCTTGGCGCGTTTGTATTTCGAGTCGTTTCCAAAAAACATATAAAGAGGCCACAACTTCGCAGATCCAAAGTTCGCGAGCATCGTGGCGTCCGAAGCAAACATCAGTCCAACAACATGTCTAGGAAGGCTGCAGTTAGGTTCGGGGGGCGTCGCCTGGATAAAAGTGGTGAGCATATCTGTTTTTGTCGATAAAGCCACAACGAACCTGTAGGTCATTGTATGCATCTACGAACACCGGCGAGTGATACATCTCTCCATATACGCGAACATCTTCCTTCCCTTCACCCGGATTCCAACGGAGCTCGCTTCCAAGAGTGTGGAAGTGCTCCTGTCGCCTTGCAGATTGGAGCCTATCCTTGATAACCGGGACAAGGGGACGGTAGTGAAAGCCATCAACAGTGAATGGATAGCTGCCTGGATGCTGGGAGCTCTTGCTGATCGGAACGTCGATTCGAATCGAGGCCGTGACCCAGGAGATGCCGTCTTCGAGGTCCTGTCCAAGGGCGGTCGCATCGTGGTCTTCATATTGAGATACTGCGAGGGAGCGGTTGATGTAGTTCCAGTTAGCGGCCCGGACCTCTGCGGGATTGAAGGTCTCACTCCCAACGATGTCGAGAAGGTTTTGAAAAGATTGGGTACTCTTTTCATGGTCGTCAGACCAGAACCACTCTCCCAAACGGAAGGAGCTTAGGTTTGGGAAGGGATGAAGCGAGAGCGGCCCAATAAACCGACCAACAGTCAGCTCGATGGGGCCGCCTAGATCCTCGCGGAAGTCGGAAGGTACAGATGAACTGTCGGGGTCATGGGGCAAGTCGTCAGAGTAGAGGTTATATACTTTGTATAGGCCGAAGGTGTTTCTATGCGTCTTCAAGACTCTTGGTTGAGGGGGGACAAAGTCCGGAGTGTCGGAAGCTGGTTCCGATGGAGGAGGGCGAGTAATTTTGGCCATCTTAGCAGCCCTCAAGGCTTCTTCGTGTTCGGTGATGACAGACCGGTAGAGAGACACGGGAAGGGCTTTAGTGGACGATGGTTCGACATTTGCTGCTCTTTGGATCTTGTATGTGAGTGTCTTCTTTCGCAGCCCCTTCCCAAGTTCTCCTTCTGCTCGATCATCCGCACCCTGCTACAACGTCAACCAATGCGCCTCTGAGGCCCATCCTATGCGACGGACTTACATTTGCTAGTGGTCCTGATGATAATGGGGCTTCGCTGAAGGGCAGTGGTGGCCCAGTAATTGGTGTCTGCTTCATTTAGGGTAAGAGCAATCCTTGAGGATGGAAACCAGAATAGCGCACTTCTTTTGACCCAGAAGCTGACTGCCCTGCAGTATTGACTGTGTCTACATCGAGATCCTCTGCTGACATCCACGAAGGACGAACTCTTCTCTTCGCTAACCGGTTTAAGTTCGCCGCTGATGCTGGATCTGTGGCCCCACCCTGAGTATCTCCCGCAGGTCGAGCCTCCACCGGTAGTGCCTGTCCTGCCATTGCTGTAGCCTCCATGCGTGCCTGCTTTGCATGTCGAAGATTTCTTCCCAACCGTGCTTTGAACGTAGTACAGCGCCCCACATGTAGAGCATAACTGTTGGGTTGCATGAACCTCTGGCCGCAGACACATTTTGACGACCACGGTTGATTGGGGAGGTCTGCCCCATAGGGATTTCCTTGGTCGAGAGGCATACGTCACGGATGTGAACTGCGCCGTGTCGTTGAGAGGTGAAACGAGTGGGTATGGATTGAGCTTGTGGTGGTTGACGACAAGACCCAGAGTCGCGTCTAGCATGACTGGATCACCTGATGGCGATTAAAACATCCGAAGAGTCAGCGCCTAATTGGCCTCACCTCCTCACAAAGTCCTCATAACATCTCATGTAGTTGCTGTACCTCGAGAGGTGTTTCATATTTGTACGTCCTAAGTCACTACTGTTACAATTCATCAAAGCTATCGTCAGGGAACTGGCAGGCGATCGCCCAACACCACCGCCCCAATCACATTCCGAAACTTGAAGGTCCGAGTCGTAACCACTAGCACCACACCTCCTTCAACGGCCATGGTCTCCTGTGGAGGGATTCGGGGCGGGGAGGATGGTGCGATGTTTGCCACTACGTGAGGGTCCAGGGGTGGAAGTCGAAGTCGCCATGGTGGCGGTGTGAGATGATAGGCGCCTTTGGGCTTGGGGTGTAGGCGCGGTGGTTGGAGCACCCAATTCCAATTCGGATTCTGCGAGACGACGCTTCGGGTTGCTGGTACGTGCGGTGATACTCATGATGGTCTCCGCAACAGTGGTGTCGTGTTGAGCGGTGAGACGCGCACTCGCCATGATGCTTCGGAAAGCCGGCCAGGCTGATAGAAGCCAAAGTCAGCGAGCAAAACCGACCGTAATATTACGACGACTCACCTTCTCCTGCCGACTTCGGGGTGATGTGAGACATCTGGATCATCTCCATGCTAAGGGATGCCTCCGTAACCCTCTTCACATTTGCATCTATAAAGAAATGTGTGGAGTCAGCCACGGTCAGATAAACGGATGTCAATGGTGTGCTCTCACCATGTGCTCGAATTGCTTCCTCATAAACCTTACCCAGGGCATGGGTCCAAGGCGGTGGGGGGGCATTGGTCTGCTGCTTGAGCTTCTGGACCCAGCCGAGGAAGTCAGTCTGCTGGGGGCCTTCGTCATCGTCACCCTCAGGCTCCATCCAAGGGAGGGATGGGTCCCAGGTTACATAGTAAGCGCGGATGGCAAGGGCTCGACGGGTCCCTTCGGCGGCTGAGATAGCGTTTTCCACCCTAGACTCCATGGCGTCGTTGAACCAGAGCACGTCGGCGCGATTGGCGGCTGGTGCACCCTCCACCATGGTGCCGATGACGAACGTGCGCACGCACTTTGCCTTGATCGTGAAGGTTTCTTGGGACTCGGGGTCTCCCATCAGCTGCAAGCCAGTGACTTCCGCGCCGAATCGATCCAGGGAGTTGAATGCAACGGAGATCTGAACAAATATTGGGTTTACATCAGTATACCGAGGGATACAGAGTGGGATAGCGAGAACAAGAAACGCACCATTGCGGCGGACACGGAAATGAGGGAGGCATAATCCATGGTTTCCTTGGGGTCGACCAGGGGATTGCGTTTGTCGTAGAAGCGCCTGAGGGCGACGGCGGCGTTTCGGGAGAAGTAGAAGATGAGATAGGAAGAGGCTTTCGTCATCAACTTGTTTCGCCACATGGCCCAGCAGCGCTCCGGGGTTTGCTTCGCCTTCTTAGCAGCGTGGTATCGTTCGACAGTCTGGAGGGTTTCTGCGGCTGCAGGCTGAAATGGGTAACAATTCTCAATTAGATCTACATATACAGGAACATTGTGAAGAACACACTTGGCGAGTATAGAGTTCATGCTTGTCGACATCTTGCACATGACGGTGGCCCTTCATGTTGGGGGTGATAAAATGGATGTTTCCCCCACTCATCGCGTAGTCCGTTGCGTAGGAGACGAGCATCGGGATGTTACCCCTCTGGCCTGCCATATCCGGGCAGGTGTAAGGGTCGTAGATTCCACGGAAGATGTGGTCGTAAGTGCCGGCCATGGCACCGTCGTAAAATTTGTCGGCCTAACAACTTGTCAGCGAATGAACCGATGAAAGACCGGCACAAAGACGTACTTGGGGTTTCAAGGCGGGGATGACCCGGTCCTTGTACCAACGCTTTCGTGCGGCATCAAAGACTGCGAGAGAAATGAGCAAGGGGAATAAGAGAACAGACCGGTCGAGTGAGACGCACCAGGTCCACTGATCCAGCCCCTTCGGACATCCTCCAAGCTCCACTTCGTGAGGTCGACTTGGGCCGCGATAGAGAGGAGGACCGTCACCTCGACGGACTCCATGATCATGTCGAAGGACGCCTGTGCCTCAGCACGCGTGATTGGAGTGCGAGATGCGAGGATCTGGGAGGCGACATAATTGTTGATCCAGAGGGATAGGATGATAACCAGAGCTGCATCGACGGCGTCATCCTTCGGGAGTGTCGAGGGGAATTTGTCCGGTTCCAAGACCACCACCTCCAACCAAAAAGCTCGGAAGTCTAAAATAGACTTCCGAATATATTCCGGGCCCAGGACGGCAGAGAGACTGAGATTGTTGAGCCTTGCGGAGTCGGTTGCTCGGAGAGTGCCCAGAGCGGATTCGTTCGCATTCGGGAGGGCCAACATGCACAGAACATCGCGGAGAACCATTGACACGGGGGAGGCCCCCCCACTGAGGCTATAGAAACCAGGACCAGCGCTATCAGAGTCGGTCACTTGGTACTCCTGCGCATCAGCTGGAGCGAGAACATTGGCCTGTTAATCGAGCGTCAGCGCCAGGAGGGTGAACAAAAAGCATTGAAGGGTCTTACCTCGGTGCTGGGCGTCCTCTCAGGGTAGTGATCGCCACGGCCCATGCCCGCTGGAGTATCCTCGTTGATCGTGTTCAAAATCTTGTAAGATGAGGAAGCCGCACGGCGATGTCGGTGCGGATGCTCCATGGTCGTACTCGCCGAACGGGAGGATGCCCCCGGCGTCGGCGCACTCCCACTGCGGTCTCTCGGGCGTGGGGATAGGGGAATGGATGCAGCCAGTGTTGACACGTTCAGTGGCACGGAAGGTAGAGGTCGTGCGATGTGTGAAGACGAGAGTTGACCCGAGTCCCAATAAATGGGGACCTGTTGAATTGATCAGACTCTCGTATGCCTAGTAGACCGAATGGGCGATGACGGCTTACCTTAGGGTCGGTGGAGATGACCGGCGCCTGTGTGTTTGGAGCCTGCAATGACCCCAGCCCTCCCGTCGACGCACTGCTGGACGGAGGCAGTCCCATGCCCTGACCGACAGAATGGTATCAGCGTCGTAGAAGGAATTTGGGCTGTAATCAAACATACCAGATTCGCCATATTGGAGCGCTGCTGCGGAACTTCGCGCAGCATGCTTTGTAGCTCCACGTCGAGCATTGCTTGGAGTTCACCAGGGGGGAGTTCTTCTCTCTGCTGTACCGCCTGGACGTACCACGTAAGCCATCTGAACAGTAAAGCAATAGAGATATGGAGTCCCGTACCTGATGGTCGGCCTGGGGTTGTGTTTCGGTACCAAGTCCTTGCTGAAGGCTCATCGCAGCCGACGGAAATTGCTGTAGCATTATAACTATCAGTGTTGCTTCGTTGAGACAGACTGCGGAATCGTACCTCAGCCTGGTAGCCAACACTGGTATGTTCTTGAGCGACCAGGGTCGAAGACCCCGCGTCGTAAGCAGGCTGCGACGGCTATAGACTTTAATGAGCATGGGGGAGGGGTTGAGACGGTGTATTCATACCTGAGTGGCCTGGCCGACAGCCTGAGCACCATGACTCATGTGAGCCGATGGAACTTGCTGTAGTAGGATAAATATCAGCGCCCGTTCGTTGAGAAAGGGATGTGGAATCATACCTGAGCTTGATAGTCAGTGCCCGGATATCCTTGAGACGCGAAATTCGAAGTCCCTGTGTCGGGAACAACCTGCGATGCCTATAAACTTCAATGAGCACCCGGGAGAGGATTGGCGAGGGAATGTCGTACCTGGGTGGCAAAGTCGTTGTAATAACGCTGGTAGTCAGGGTCTTGAACCGTCGCCGCTGGGTCAAACGGGGTGTTGGGATAACCTGGGCCCTGTTGTTCGCCCAAGGGATAGGAATACTGAGGGCCGTCGTTGAAGGTCGCATGGCGAGCACCGGCGTCGACGTTGGGGTGGCCTGGGCCCTGTTGCTCGCCCAGGGGATACTGAGGGCCGTCGTTGAAGGTCGCATGGTGAGCACCGGCGTCGATGTTGGGGTGGTCTGGGCCCTGTTGCTCGCCCATGGGATACTGAAGGCCGTCGTTGAAGGTCGCATGACGAGCACCGTTGTCGATGGCCATCTAGTAGAAAGGGGAGTGTCAGTTGCGAAGTCCGAGAATTGGATGTTTGGTCAAATGAGACTTGCCTTGGAGAAGTTGCTGAAGGGTCCCCCGTATGGGGTACCGTCGTCGTTGAGAGCGAAGAGGTCTGAGATCGAGCCATCCTCCATTTCCGTGTCAAAATTGAAGTCGTAGTGGGTGTTGAAAGCATTTTGCTGCGACCCTGGGCCCCACAAGGGGGGAACTTGAGCCGGGTCCATGATCTCTTGGTTGAGGTCGGGTTACCAATGGTGTATTTATATGTGAAGTGGGGCATTAATGGCTCCGATGCAAAAATCGAGACCCAACTTCAAAAATCCGAGTCTGAGCGATGATAGCGACCCAAAAATCGGTCAATACCTTGGTCCGCCGACGAGTGAGCAGTGCAGGACAGTCGGCTGGGTTCCAACTACCCAAACTTCACTCCGATATCACAGCAAATCGAAGGTGAAAAGATGGTAGCATTGGTGAAAGTGAGCTCCCTTCGCACAACGCCAGGTTTGACACTTGCTTTTCTGGTCGAATAGGGTCGTTCGAGCTCGAAAAAAAGGCAGAGGTTACCGATAAGGCGGGGGTGAATGCTCGGCGAACTCAGCTTCGTCTTGGACATGGGTAATTTCTTTACAAACGAGGTATAACGACACCGCCAGGACCCTAAAAATCACTCGAACGTCAATACCTTTTCAAGAGAACAATGCTGGTGGAAGTTTGGAACCCAGACGGACCCGCCGCCTCTGACGATTCGCCATTCTGTTGGATTCGGGGTGTTTCACCCTTCCGCAGGTGGCTTCAAAGAACAATAGGTATAAGATAACAAAGCTGGAGCTCACCTGACGAGATGCTAGCTCGCTGTTCTGCCATTTCGATGGCACTCCAGATCCCGCCGGGACGAAGGTTGGGAAGAACAAGCCGCAACGGGCGGGAGGCTCTTGACCAACAACTGGATGTTGAGGCTGAACCCTCGCTATGAAGTACAGATTCCTGCGAACACCGGTTGCGAGGTTCAGTGCCCATCTATCGGTGGAGGTGTCGTTCAGAATATGCGCCCATTTCCGCAGGTTTATTCATCAGCGTGGTCACTCGATATCGGAGAAATGCATATACGGAGAAGTAGTGGCCACTGTCAAAGTCAGATGGCATTTGATAGACACCCTGTCACGGCGCTTCGTCGTTGTCTATGCCCACTGCCCAGATCGCATGACGGATGTGCCAAGTTCATGCCCAGGCTTGATAAGGAGGTGTTTTTGGGCGGTTAGCACCCCCGAAGAATCAGGATGATTGTATCCCTCAGCAGCGTCGCTGAATAGAGCCAAAAAGGTGCTTGAGATACCACTCACCTGATAAGATTGTCTACAATCTTACCCAGCGAGAGGGCGACCTGCATATACAGGTGTAATCCGAACCAGACTCCTCGAAGGGGGTCATGCTTACCGGGTCAACACGTCGAGGCACGTCCCATGCTGGTGATTTGACTAGGAATGGTAGACGTGTGGGTCATCATGCGGTCGGACTTCCTGTGAGAAATCGAAGGCGTACCAGAAGAAGTCGCCATCTCAAACCAAGGTTGGGAGGGCTGGGGAACTCGATGATGGCGGCGGAGGAAAAGGGGCAGTTGCACGATATCACACCGTGTGCGTCCGCAGATCGCGTAATCACAGCACAGGAAAAGGTAATCACGTTACTGGCGCTGTTTTGGAATTCTGAGCGAGTCCGAAACAAGAACAACAACTTGAATGATTTTCTTCTCCCACCTTCCCTTCCTGCCACCCGCACCTCTGTTCCAAACCACTGCTTGGATAAACTGGCCTCACCCTTGCCCGCCTCCAAAAGCGGTGTATAAACCGGTTTCAATGGACCAGGCATCAAGGTCGTCGTCGCCCTCATCCTCATCGTCGAGTTCGAGTAGTAGCAGTGGGAGCGTTGACGAGGAGGAGTACCTGGAGATCTGCACTTCGGATGAATCGGAATGCGGGGATTTCATGCCCCTGGACATGGAAGTACGTACCCTTGAGATCGATGCCCCACCCCTTCCTGCCATACTCACTTTCTGCAGACGTCTCTCTCAGCGTCGGAGCTCGAGCAAGTTCAGCTCTGGACCAAGCAACGTCGGGCGCTATTCGAAATCGGGAAACTTGAGGAGGAGCTTGGCTTACATGTATATGGATGCGCTCGCGCCCTCAACCGTTTGACGAATCTCAACCATGAGGTTCACTTGCTGAAGGAGAAGCAGGCCCAACTATCCAACGGAGCGTCGCAGTTGCGAGGCCTTGACTATATGCACACCATGCAAGAACTGACTACCCGCGACACCACACACAACGCCGACTACTCCCTTGAACAATCCAGTACATCCTCCGCCGGGTACTTTTTCCGCCGTGTTGGAACCCTTTTCTACGGCGAGCCTTCGTTCACCTCCTCTTCCTTTCAAAGTGGTTGGAATTCTATTTTACGGGCTGCAAGGCGAGGCTAGCGGGCGCAGAGTATTGTTATTTGCCTTCTGTATCATACCTTGTAGCATTTATTGTTTAATTTATTCCGGCCACGACATAGATGGAATCAAGTGTGATGAATTAGGGTGGGGGAGTAATGTACTACGATTACGTTCAAACGGAAGGTGAGTACAGGTCAGGGCGCTAGTGCTCCGTGTAGTCGCCGTCCCCTCCATCACGACGAGCTGTGGGCTCGACTGCAAGACCCAAGTCCGTGCAGTCGTGTAAGGTATGGAAT
Source organism: Coprinellus micaceus (assembly GCA_951394405.1). Taxonomy (NCBI): domain Eukaryota; kingdom Fungi; phylum Basidiomycota; class Agaricomycetes; order Agaricales; family Psathyrellaceae; genus Coprinellus; species Coprinellus micaceus. Next base: position 170,939 of record OX596346.1, read on the forward strand.
CTGTGCATGTATACTCGACGGCAGGTGTCGCAAACAACGAAGAGCTGCTCAATATCTTCAGCGGTTAAGCCGGCACATTTGGGACGATGGATGGCGGACATGATGCTGAAGTCCGGCGCATGGACATCTTGAACGTCGGCCTCACAGTCGTGCCTTGTCAAGCTATCGACGAAGATGTGACGATCGCATTCCATGCAAGCATGCATGATCTTGCCGAATTCCGTGAGGGAGATGCCGAACCCCATAAATGTGGTGCATTTGAAGAGAATGTCGAGATTCGTCTCCACAACCCTCTTCGATGGTTTGAATTTCTTGATGCCCGCTTCTCGAAGGTAGAGGACATCGAGGGGCTGCCCTGGGAGGCGTCAGCGTCACCCAACCAAACCAAAGGCAGGACACTCACCAATGGCCCGAACCTGTTGCTGAATGCGGCTAGTGGTCGGATATCGGTTTCGCCTGAGGAAGTAAGGAGAGCGAACGCGCCGATGCAAGTACTCTAAAGGCACAGTCACTGGGACGAAAGCTTCACCCACGAAGGGGGATATGTCCGATCCCATGTCGTCATTGGGGTCATTAGGGCTGTCGAAACCATAACCCGCTTCGGAGGCTAGTTGAAGGGGAATTCAGACCCAAATTCAAGCTTGAAGAGACGAATAAAACACACCGGCATTGTAGCTCAAGGGGGTAGCACCGTCGGCCTCTCCCTCAGAATCCCATTCTGAGTATGTTGGTCCGGTCTCAGTTATGGCTCCCGTCCCACCAGGCATGCGAACGTCGAGGCCAGATGCCATCTCATCGGATTGCAGCCCCTCAATCCTGCGACTCATGCTGGAGAGGGGCATCGAGGGCTGGGGGACATCCGCGGGAACACACAAGAGCTTTGCACGGACTCGTCGAACATTAGGGGTGGATAAATCTGTCTCTTCAGGTACTATTCCAGGAAATGGGCAAGCGAGAATGTCTGCGTTTAGCCTGGCATCAGACCCAAGCTCTGTATACACGATCGAATAAAAGCGAACTCACCTCCCAGATCTGAACCACCCTGAGCTGGACTGGCTCGGTCGTAGGAACCAGGGCCACGTTGGGTAGGGGTTCCACCGTGCCCAGTCAGATACGCGTGCGTGATTGAGTAAGGTTTGACTCGGAAACGAGCTCGACCACGGTGAAGAACGATATCCTTAAGAGGAGAGATGTCGCGAAAATGGATCGAGAGGGGGAAGTCCGGTGTAGGAGTCGTCGAGGCCAAGTTGCTGGCTACGTGTCGGCGAAGGGCATCTGGGCTTGACTCTGTCTTGAAGTGCAAAGAAGAGGTGGTCAACCCTGTAACGACAGGAGTGTCGTGAACGGAGGGTGTGGTGGGAGTATGAACAGAGGCCATGGAGGGGAGGGATGGGGTTACCTGAGGTTGAAGGTCATATTATATACATAGACCCGGCTTGAAGTCGCCAGGGTCTTCCGTTGGTCAGAGGTTGACAAGGCTGGCAAGAGGAAAGAGAGCCCAAGTGAGGCTGTGCGGCCATTGGCTACCTGCATCAGCCAATTAAAACGCTGGGAAAATCATCGACGCTGATTGGCCGATCTTTGGGCGCTTGTTGGGAAATCTCCTGACGAATTTGGCACTTGAGAGATCTACAGACCGAGATCCCATTGCCAGAGTGCGTGGAAGTGACGTAAACACTATTCAGACCTCTACTGGAATGTGGCCAATAATCCCACAACGACCAAGTGCCAACAAATCTCCAATCCCACATCTTTCGAGTCGTCCTCACATTTGCCTCTCCCCAACCCTCCGTCAACATCCGCATATGTCAGAGACGCCTTCCAGGGGTGGTTCTACCCCGAGGTCTGTTAGGGGCCCTCTAACCCGGCGCTGCTGTGGCAAACCGAGCTTGGGTCATCCAAGGGACTTTTGCCCAAATGGCGGAACGAGCAGTGCGCGATCCACCCCGGCACCGACTCCAGCGTCGACCCCCGCTCCCCAGGCCCCAGCTCTCCACGTTCAGAACGTATTTGCCGCTCCAGCCACTGCACCTATGGCTCATCACTTCCTCGGCCCTCAGCACCAAGGACTCTCCATATCCGTCGTCGATGCCAACGGCGCCTCGGGCACATCCACTCCCGTTCCAGCTCAGCAGGTTCAAAGGCGCCGCATGACCACTCCCACATTTTCCGACACGCACAATACCCAGTGGGAAGATGTCGTATATCCCAGAGAAGACCTCCGTGGCTCACAGGCCCAGTCCCACCAGGACAACCACCGTCACATCGAGTGGGAAGTCGCTCTCGCTGGGTGGCGAAACAGGGGACGATGGGTTGTAGAAGCCAGAGTCATAGAGCGACCCAGTACCACTGTGGTTACACCCGTCTCCAGAGGACGCCAGGGTCGGGCTAGCATCATTTCGATGTTACTGGCCGCCCTTCTCGGAGCCGCACTTGCCGTCCTGTTTTTGGCTTCGCTTGCCCGCTAAAGTGGGTTTTGGTGAGTGCTCTTGGATATAGCGAGATGAAGGGGCTGTTAACGACTCAGATCAGTGCTCTACACGTTTGTAGCCTTCCCGTTCCTCCATCATTGGCCTCCGTCGCATGCCTCGTGATATAGTGTTTGTTGTGTAGTCTAATATCGATCAATGGTATTATGGTGTGATATTCGGTGCATAAACATGAGCTTTTATTAACGGAAACTTTCAAATACTATCAAAGGGCAGCGGTGAGCGTGATGAGTTCAAAGACGCCTGAAGTTTGGCGTCGCCGAGCATGGGATTTGGTCGTCGCTTTCCGCTTTCCGCTGATCATTTGAAGAAGCCCTTTCTGGGACGTTTTTCGCCGAAGATACAGTCTCCCCCTCCCCCCCCCTTGAGTAGGTACTTCAGGCTGAGGTAGACCCTGAGATCCACTGCCGATCCGTACGGTCCACCATAGGCGCCTAGAGATTTGATCTGGCGATCACCTTCCTAATATATCTACCAGATAATTGGTGACATTGACGTGTTCGTTGCTTCCCACCCTTCCTTGCCCCCATCCACAACTATCTCACTTGCCATCGCTCACCGATACACACACGATGTCTGAGCCTCACCCCGATGGAACAACAAGTCCCAAGGGTCCACGATACGGGACGCTCAAGTGCCCAGTGGCTGTTGCCGGCCAGAAGCGGTCACATCCTGGGGGCGCGCTGGAGCTGGGTCCGAGGAAAAGGCCGTGAGGATGTACTCTAACGCCCGACTTCTTCGATCTCACCGCTAGCTTCCATCCTGTAGCGCTGCCGCCGATCCACTCGTCCACCATGGAAGGCATTTTGGTAGGACCGTATTTGCGTTCGCGAACATGCACGCCTTGCTCCTGGCTGGCTTGGGTGCAGACGAAGATGAGCCTCCCACAACGCAACAGTACGCCTTCCATCACATTCATCATCCTAGGAAGCTAACGCATTAGACAGGGAGCGCCGCGAGGCCAGAGTATTCGACAAGCTATTGAGGATGGTCCCTCATTTAGAGGAGCGACTCTTCAACGAGTCTTGCGACGAAACCGAGGTCATCGCAATCGCCACCTTGGTTCGTCCTCCCCCCCTGCCTCAGGACATTTCTCACCCAGCTCCGTAGCTTCAGAAAGGGACCTCGAGCGCCCGCTCGGACGACACGAAGAGCCTGAAGGGGGCCATTCTCGACTGGATCGTTCCATCTGAGGACGAACCATTGCGACCCCCCCTCGCACGGAACACGAAGATCGACCGGGGCTTCAATCACTCAAGGACGGGATTCCTACTCTGCCCTGCTGGCTTGGACTGGAGTGATGAAGAGTGGGTTCATTACTGTTCTTTCTCCATATATACGTATTAAAAATTCCACTGCAGGACGAAGAAGAACCTCAAGAACAAGGTCCTGGTGGTACCAGGGAATCACTGGCCCATCTTTCTGTATCGCGGTGAAGAGTACGACCCTGAAGATCCGTGGCGGGGCTTTTGCCGAAGCAAGCTTCTTGTCTGCGTGAGTCCAATCGTCCTCGACTTGTAGTCCCAGCTTCCGCGTTCTGATCAATGTCATCACCCAGGGATACAAGCATATTTTTACCTCTCCAAGCTCTGTCGATGATGATCCCCGGGCGACTAGGTCTGGGAACGCTCGCCTCCATGGCATGACCCACGTTACCCCAGCCTCCATCGCATACGTCGCGACTCAGGTATGTTGATAATGACCTTAGATCGACAACCATTAGTGATGCATGCCTACTAGGTTCGGTTCGGGCTCTCCTCTGCCAGTATCTTCTGCCGTACCGACAAGGAAACGGACTCGGAAACGTTCTACACTTCCTTACTGGAACTCTTCGAAGATCCGGAGGAGCAGGATGAGGTCAGGGACCTCATCGCTTGGTGGAATCGGCAGATCTTCCCTTCTTTCTCCAATATTGCTCGTCTCATCCCCACTAATAGCGTGCTTTCGAAGATGAAAGCGAAGCGTGCTGCACTGAAAGTCATCGACGCTAACAAGCAGCCGGGCCCGAGCGGTTCATCAGAGGGGCAGCGCAATGAGTAGACGGTGTATATACTGGTAGTGATCCTATTACAGTAGAATTTGAATTAATATCCGATCAACGAATGGTGTGGCTGAATCGCCGGATGAGGTGGACCGTAGCGTGCTCATTTGGTGTACCCCCTGTCACGGCTCGGAAACCATGATACCTGTTACCAACACTGACCGGTCTGCTATAAAAGGCCCAGTCAGGTTGGGGATAGCAAGAAAGGCTGACCGTTGTCGATCCAGACAGGTATGGATATTTTGTGAACATGTATCTGCCAGGCATTGTCTGACCCGAGCATCGAACCCTTGGGTAGTGGGACAGCCTGGAGCGGCCGATCACGCGGGTCCAGCCAGGCGCGAGGAGATCATGACGGCGAACGGTGAACGTCCAGCAAACCATTCCCGCGATGGCAAGACATGCGATGTGTGGTCAGATCGCTGAAGTCTTGCCGTTCGATTTCAAACTACTAGAGGTTGTCACTTAAGCCCCCCCGGTGACAAACGTTCGTGTCGGGGGATGTTGGCCAGGCCTACCAGGCTGGCGATGATCCGCAATACGGATCAACGACGACAAATCCCACAAAGTGCATCTGGGCTTACATGGCAAGGCGAGCCCGACAAAAGTGATAACCAGTGGTCAATGAGCGGCCAGGGCTTTGCCAGGATGAGCAGTTGGTGCAAGGGTGGCGATGTTGATAGCGTATGGATCCACCAATTGTCAGCTGTGTGATCCTGCATGACTTGGCAATGGCTGGATAGTATAGCGTCGATTATATTAAAGGGTCAAACTGTCTGCAATAATTGCGGACATTACATCGGTTATAATGGTGTATAAGGCTATTTCAAAAGGTATAAGGGTTTATCCGTCAAACACACATTCCCTGATGTCGGAGCTCGAACCCCTATCTCGCGCATCACCACTACCCTCCCCTCACTGCCGGCAGCGAGGGCGAAGTCGCCGACATTCTCCAAGTTCCCTCCTCCACTGCCGGCACAGCGAGGGAGGGAAGAAAGAGAAGTGCGAGTGGACACACGATGTCCCCCATATTTATCACCGGCTAAAGCTTGGCCGAGCGTGCCATGCTTAACCGTGTTTGTTTTCGTTCAACGAAGTCGCCTCGTGATTTCGCAACGCGACGCGACTGTTTGGATCGGCCAAATACCGAGGGGGTATATAAGTCCGTGCCTTTCTACCAAAGACCTCATCCCCTCTCTTCCCTCGACCACCACCACCGGACTTGGTGTCGAGGGGCTTTGCAGGGAAAGGCGCGTCGGCCTTTGGGTTGGCGTCGGCGGGACTTGGGGCCATCAGGGGTAAGGGTCCAACGTATTAAAGTACTTACTGAGTATACTCAGTATTCTATGCAGTAGATACTGATTGGGAGTAGGTGGAATTTAAAAGATTAAGTACTCACTAGTTAATCACTACTCAGTTTCCTACTCAGTAGTCAAAGCGGGGCAGAATTGAGCCGGCAGTGACTCAGTGTGAGCGCAGATGGCGCAATCGAGTGTTTGCACATGGTACATGCCTCGCCGGATGGTTGCCGCCAATTGTTTGGCTCAGATGGTCTTGCGCTGCAGACGCTGTAAGATGGACCCACAAGCGTTTATAGGGCACAATCCAAGAGTGTTTATATGCCCTGTCTGTGTGATAATGACCTATTTATTCAAAGAGTGCCTATAAGATGTTGAAACACCAGTCAGGAAGCTATACACATCAAGAAGGCGCCTCTATGGCGCTTCCGCCGTGTTCCACTCCGCCGTGTTTGCACCATCAATCCTCGTGAACAAGATATAATCCCCCCTTGCCGGTCAAATTTCCCCCCAACCAACAATGGCCCCTCCCCCAAATCCTTTCCAGGAGTTCATGGCCCTCAATGAGGAGCTCACCAGCCTCGTTCAGAGCCTCCCCACCTCAATACCAGCCACCAAAGCGAAGTCACGCATAGTCACAGTTTTCACCAACATCCCCGTCCCGAAGAATCCCCTCGAGCTGTGGGAGGTCTTCGACAAGCGGTTCAATGCCCTCTTTGGGGAGGACCTTCGAGACGTGAAGACTGGGCGCTTGCCCAATGTCCAGCGGGGCAAGCACGGCCTAGATCTGGTACTCACCTATATTCGAGAGATGATCTCCTCGGGCACTCTTGACTGGGGTGCTGCCATACCGAAGATGCAGAGGCTCGTCAACGAGGTGAAGGCTGTGAAGTGAGTGATATATTTTCAAACGAGTTCCGAGCTGACGTGCATGTACTTAGGTCCGCCGCTCCTGCACCCAAATCTGGCGCTGCGGCAAAGGGGAAGAAGGCGAGCGGAGGAAAGGGGAAAGGGAAGGGAACAGCACTCGCTGATGTACTGGGGTCGGACGACGAAGACGATGGCGATTACGCACCTCCTAGACGTGAACGGAGGGATACCGATGATGAATCGGACGGGGAATTCCCCAAGACCATCCACGATGTAGACGGAGAGGAGTTCAGCGTCGAGACTGACGCCTTTCGTGAGCTAGTGAGTCCTCTTACCATGTTCAGGATCCTGTCCTGATTATCGACGGGTTTAGATGGAAGCACGCACTGCAAAAAAGGCCCAATCGAAGGATACTACACCCTCATCATCTGCCCCCACTCGGTCAAACCCTCTCAAGGTTTGTCGCACTCAACGACATTCCCTACCTATCTAATCCAGATCTCCATAGCGTACCGTATCAACGTTCGTTGAGGTCGCCGATTCAGGCGATGAGTCGGATGGTGGTTCGGCACTGCGCAAGGTCAACGCCACAGCCACTGCTGCGACGGGCTCACGGCGAGGTCCCAAGAGTGCTGCTAAGGACGAGTTCAAGCCACCCTATCCTGATACCGTCAAGGAGAAGGGAAAGACCTTTTTAAAGTGGGTGTATCCATGCAAGCACTGCGGATCGTGAGTGGCGATGTGTTGTTGACGCTTTGATCGTGTTTGCTAACACCATCGTCGTCATCACCAGTAAACGAAAGTTTACTCGCACCATCGACTATCCTGGGTGCAAGATCGAAGACGAACCCCACCTCCCCAAGACCAGCAACCTTGCTGCCCATCTCCGGCTCGAATGTAAGCCCTACCAGGTGAAGAAGGCTGCACTCGCAGCTGGGGAAGCTGCCGAGGAAGAGGCAGGTGAAGATTCAGGGCCCAGCGGCTTCAACACCAAGCCTGTCCGCGACGTCATGGCCGAGTGGTTCAAGAAAGGCGAACTCGACCCCGCCGTGAATCCAACGCAGGCCGGATTCCTGAAGATCTTTGCTCTGTGGATCCTCGATGAAGACCTTCCGTGGACGACTGGCGAGGCACCCATGCTCCACAAACTCTTCCGGTACCTCAAGATCAAGCAGAACCTCCCAAGCGACACTACTGTTCGCAACGAACTTGCACGCATCTATGCCGATCTGCATGGAAAGGTTGTGAGGGAGTTTGCTGTACGTTTCTTTCGAGTTTTCCGTGTCTACTCCGCTCTGATTGGCACCATTGCAGACAATCAAGTCTCGCATTTCATACTCGACCGATACGTGGACTACCCGGCAGATGACATACACATTTGCGTGCACCATGGCCTCCTTCATCGACGATGACTGGAATCTCATTGAGCGGGTAATTGATTTCAAAGCTCTCGAAGAGAAGGAGCATGAAGGTGTATACGCAGCGCGTGCCTTCGTTCAGGGCGCTCGAGGGATTGGGTGCTTGAATAAGATGAGTACTTGTTCCTTTGTATGCATTTGGGCGACGAGAATTGACATATAAACTGTCTATACTTCATGGCCCTGGCCACAGATAACGCCACTACAAACGACGAGATCTTCCGAAACGTCAGCCGCTACCTGCTATCACTCTACCGCACTCCCGAACACGCCGATCGCCACATCCGCTGCCTCGCCCACGTTATTAACCTTGTCGTTCAGGCAATCCTTGCTGGGCTCGATGAAGTTGACTCTCTATACAACGACCCTGTTAATGAGCTGCGGAATGACGACCTCCACGACTACTACCTCCAGAACAAGGACACCCCTATCCACTACGACGTTGCGACAGATCCTACCCAGGATGAGCTCGAGGCTGCGCGTGATGACGACATGGCCATGGAGTTTTTGGATGTGGGCGAGTTTGACGATGAGCTTCTGGGCATTGAGGATGAAATTGAAGATGAGTTAAAGCAACTCGGGTTGACAAGTGCTTTGAAGAAGGTGAGAGTGGCTCACTCTTGTGCCCTGGATACCTCCTTGACATATCACTGCTTAGCTTCGTTTCATCGTCAAGAAAATCACCTCATCTCCTCAGCGCCGCCAGCGCTTTTACAAGTTCTCCGAGAAGGCCTATGGCGACCGGCACACAGACGAGAGCAGCAGGGATAGTGCATTATTGCGACTGCTGATGGTGGTCAGGGACGTCCGAACGAGATGGAACTCGACGTACGCCATGCTCGCTCGTGCTCTTCTACTCCGCGAGGTGAGTTTTGTCGCTCATCTTCATTTTCAAGGGCTTAATTGACGGTGTCATAGGCTATTGATGAATGGGTGATCCGCACTCCAGAGTACCGCCACATTATGTTAAGCAAAGACGAATGGAAGGAGCTTGAGGGCTTGGAGGGCATGCTTTCGGTGTGTCTCCCAGTGGCTCTACACCTTCAATATCTCACCCTATAATGATCTAGCCGTTCACTGAGGTCACAAAGCAAATCTCCGGGTCCACATACCCGACCATCCCCTTCAGTCTCCCGATCTACTACCGTCTCCATTCCCACCTCAGCTCGATTTTGAGCAGGCCAAGCACTACGTCACGGATCCGCTCTGCTGTAGCACTTGGGCTCTCGAAGCTCAATAAATACAAGACTCGTGCCGATGATAACCACTACCTCAAGGTTGCGGCTGGTACGATGCTTCGGCACCACTGCAATTCCAGTTCACTGACAACTGTATACCCCAGCCCTTCACCCATCGATGCGTGCAGCATGGTTTGCCAAGACCACCAAGTTTAGCCCCAACCCCGACACGCATCGGAAGGACCAAGAGAAGAAGATTGACGACCTCAAGATCATTTTCAACGGTGTCGCAGAGAAGTACCAGGCTGAACTCGCTGAAGAGGAGGCTTCCTCGACCCCTGCTATTCCATCAATCTCGACCTCGGCTCAACCACTCCAGCACTCCGATTCATCGGGGAGCTTTCTGGCCGACTTCTGTGATGTCCCGGATGTCATTCCCTTGGATGTACCAACAGTCACACCTGCGGAGGCGCTTAGGGATGAGTTGAGCCGCTACTGGCAATTTGAAGGGGGACGGGGTGATCTATTTGATCCATTGGCGTGGTGGAAGGTACGTACGCTATTTTCTTTCACTTTATATTATTACTGATTGCCCCATGTATAGAAGAATGCACCTCGGTTTCCGGTGCTCTCACAGATGGCTAGGGACTACCTTGCCATGCCTGCCACCAGTGTCTCTGTTGAGCGGACCTTCTCAAAATCCCGCCGTATATGCACAGAGCTTCGAAGCTCGCTGCACACCTCGACGGTCACCCAGTCCCTCCTCACCAAGCTGTGGATCAACAACAAGCACTTCGACTTCCAGCTTATCGACCCCCCTCTGCGCCCCACAAAGCGACGTAAGATCTCGGAGGACGACTAATCGGGGGTCTCTGAAAAACCGATTAGATACTGAGACTAATCGATTAGAGATACTGATTACTGGGTAATTACTGATTACTAAATACTTAGCCCTTGAGCCCTAATCCTAATCTAATCTGTTGGACCCTTAATCAGGGGTATTCGAGCTCCGTTTAAACAGGGCTCCCACCTGATTAAACAAGCTCAACACTCATCTTGGCACCGTGTCTTTGACGGTTGCATCCCGCAATCCCTCCTCGCCGCGGGCGCAGGGGTTGTGCTGACGCTGGTCCACTGCCGTCCATTGCTAGGTCCTCTCGCTTTTCGGCTCAGTCCGCTCAGGGGTTCCACCTGATCGAACGAGCTCGAGGTTTGGGCGACCGTTTAAATGCTCGAGCTCGCCGTATTTAATTGTACCTACTACCCGTACGTAGCTTTCCATAGAGCTGTTTAGCTTGTGTTTAATCAAGTATAATTCATTCCCAATCCACCCAATCTAATCAAACGCCAGCGATGTGTTGAACAGTGGCGTGTGGTGTTTAAATGGCGCGGGCGGTGGGACAACGTTCTCCGCGTCGGAACTCATTCAACTACTGTTTAAATGGTAGCAAAGCACTAGCGTCTGGCGGATGTGCGCGTTACGCGCAACAGTGTTTAAACGCAGTCGTTTAAACACGACACATTTAATTCTTGGCCCCCGTGTAACAGTGGATCATTTAATCAAATGCCATCGGGCTTTTGAATGTCGACCAGCGCAGCCAGTAGGAATATAACCCAGAGCGCAGCGAACGGCCGCGTCCAGGCAAGGAAGATGTGGGGGATTGGTCCAATTGGTCCGGGGCCTCGCGGTGAGTCGGGTCTCCCTTCTTCGTCATCATTGACACCCGTTCCCCCCAGTAACGGGGTCGTCTCATCCCAACTCTGATCTTCCGCCTCCGCGAGCGCAGCCGCGATCGCCCCGGAGACACCTGTCGCTCCTGGTTTCTTCCGCTTACCCAGCTTGTACAGTGCGAAAGCGTTGAAAGCGAAAGTTGAGATTGCCAGGAGGAGGGGAACAAGCACCAAACTGCACGGAAGGGGATTCTCGGGACCCGAACCACATGTTGGGTAGCCATGACGCGAGAACATGATCCCCTCGAGCCAAAGTACCGTGAAGAGCCAGGCTGGTACTGAGAGGACGAGCGAGATGAAGAGGTATTTTGTTGCCTTTCTCAGAATTGGGTCTTCGCCAGGTGGAGCCCTGGGCGGGGGAGGTGGTCCCTCAAGAAGGGGAGAGTTGGACATCGTGGTCGCTGTGAAAGGATGTCTTCGAGCCAGAGGGCATCACGTTCGTGGCTTTTCGAAGCACGGCATTGCGGACTTCGATTTATTCTCCGCTTCTAAAGGAGCCTTCGGCGACGGGTAGCCGCAATTAAGCGCCCGTACTGAACGCTGCCGTGACACATGCGCGCAGTGTCCCGTCAATGGAAGTCGCACTAATTAGGTGAGATCTCTGGTACAAGGCATTTGAAGGTGGTCGCGACTATCTACCTTGAGGTCTGACCTGGGCTCAGTGACATATCCGGGAACCAGTCGAAGGAGCCAATGTAGGCCTCCAAAGATGGCGCATGCACCTTCTTCTGCGTCCAGGGAATCCACCCTTTTCATTCGCAGTGCATTCTTTCTCCATTCTGTGAAGCGTAGTCTCCCAGACACACCGGAGTTGAACGAGGAGGCCAAATCCGGTGTTTCAGGAGAGCCTGGGTGTGGGAATGTCCTTCCGAGATTGGGATCGAGAACCGTCATGACGGAACAGGCTCTTGCCTTTCAGCGCCAACGTCCACGTTCAGCGAAAGGCATACCTCCTCTCAATGGCCGACATCGTCAGCCTCACTCCGAGTCAACCTGGGTCCATCGCTCAGGCTGACGTTCCAACCGACGTATGGCTTGAGATAATTGCTCATCTGGAGGCCCCAGACGTCTTATCGCTGCAATCTGTAAGCCCTTCTCTCTATCTTCCACCGACAGACTTGACGAATGAACTCGAACAGACGTGCAAGCTACTGCACGACGCGCTCCACGAGAAATCTGTCTGGATCTCTGTTCTCCAACAGGGCTGCTCGCGCGATGGCGTCTACTTTCCTTCTTACCCAGTAGCCGAGATGGATATCAGGCGCCTCCAAAGAGCAGCGCTCGGCCCGTATCGCTTGTACAGGCTCGTAGAGTCGTGTTCAGCTCATAGCAGCTATCCTCCTCGCCTAAACCCCATATTCAACACTCTGGCCACGACCCTGAGCGGTGGATCCACAATGTCCTGGACGCAAGAGGTCAAATTCCTTGTTCCTGGGGGAAGGTACCTGCTAACGGGAGATTCCGACGCCCTCTCTCTTTGGGACTTGGGCCCGCCGGATTTACCTGCATTCTCTGAACCTATTATCATAACCCGTGCTGCGACCGAATCACATCCTGCGGCAAAGAACCATGGGCGGCCGCACCTTTCGGTTCGAATTCGACATGACGACACATTACGGATAGCCCTCGCAGTTGGGGGGACCTTGTAAGTCATCGTTAACCTCCTCGGGAACCATCACGCTCAAGGGTGAACCCTGGGCTCAGGCTCACAGTGTATGATGTCAACCTTTCCGATACTTCGCCTTGCTTTCGGCGCATCGCCACGCTTGCTGTTAGTTCTACGGAAGAAGACTCCTTCTGCACGGCTCTCTCAATCTCAGATGATGTCGTTCTATCCGCCATCGGCATAACACCCAAAACCCTCGTCTGGAACTTCAGGGAAGGATGGTATGCTTTTGGGCCGATTCGTCGTTACGGGGCTACGAACCATGTACGTCTGATTGAGACCTGCCGTTGGCCCCGACTAATGCACCTCCCTTGAACGTAGGTCATCACGAGTAAAAATGTGGTCATCGAATGCGATAACGTTGAGGCTTATATTTGGATCGCGGAGGCAGATTCACTCGACACGTTCGCCACTGTTACGGGGGAGGCGATACTGTTGTCAGATCCCAATCATTTATATCCAACCCCGCCCACCCCAGTTCCCATGCCCAACCCCCGTCCCTCCAATCCGCGGGAACAGCCCATGATCTGGACAATTCTACCTGCGGGGCTTTCACTCGATGGCAGCGACAGTGTCACGTTTGACATGCTGTTTATGAACAGCACCTTCCACATGAGCACGGCTGAACGCGACCAGGAACCGATTAGAGGGTACCGGTACAAGCTCAGGCCCATCCGACAACATGCGGGGGGTGAAGGGTACACGGCGGAATTTAAGCAGGAAATACGGTTCAACCTCCCGCCAAACATGAAGGCTTTCCGCCCAGAGGCATCCCAATTCCCCGGTCGACGTGGATCTGGGTCGATCTATGGCTCTGCACTCTTCATTCACGGCAATGGGTGGACGTCTTACCCGGGCAGGAACCCCCGGCACGCTTTCCACTGCTTGTATTCACTCCCGAATCGTCGGTCAGACGCCCATCACACCAACAGCGCGGTGGACTGCACAACCAAGAGTCTGAACGATGAACTCCCCTCAGACAATGCCGTTATACACGCAGGGCTGACGTGCCTCTGGGGAGGGTTTTCTAATCAACCATGCCAAGTATGCACGGTATCTGGTCGTTTCCTCGTTGTAGAAGACGATGCCCTCACCCAATGCCGTGTTTATGACTTCCTTCGTCCGTGGAACCACGTAGACGCCATTCGAGACTAGCACACGAATATTCGCATCAAATTCCTCAGCATGTAGCTCATATTCTCTACGTCCGACCGACTCGTTCTAGGAGTCTGATCTTGCTACTCTTGGATGGCAAGTGGGATGGCGCCAACCACGGCGAGACTTTCTTTAGACTGGAATGAATGAATAGGTAACACCGTAGGAGTAGGGCTTACCGCCCGCTCATTATATCTAATCGTGAATCTACATGGAAGGGTGTTCTCGTGGTGTCGACCACACTTTTTGTGGCCAAAAGGCGGGAAGGTGAATCGTACTCCTTTGAGCCGGGGTAAAGTTGGTATGGAGAGGATGAGCGAGAAGGGGCGTATTGTTGCCTTCCTCAAAATCAGTGGGTCATCGCCGGTTATTCCAATCACCGTTCATAGTACCTTGCCTGTATGTATCACTGACCGAACCCGTACAATACGTTCTACCGTACTTGCGAGAGTTGAGCCGGACGAATCCGCTGCTTCCCAGTGCCAGGCATGTGGGAATGTCCTTCCTAGAGTGGGTCGAGGACATCATGCCGGGACGTTCCTGGCTGTGCCTTTCAGCGCTAACGTCCACGCTGCGTCCACCGTGTTTCAACCCAGCGCAAGATATACCCCCCTCTCGATGCCCGACATCACCAGCCTCACTCCGCGCCAACCTGGGTCCATCGCTCAGGCTGACGTTCCAAGCGACATCTGGCTTGAGATAATTGTGCATCTGGAGTCCCCAGACGTCTTATCGCTGCAATCTGTAAGTTCATCTCTCTATCTTCCACCCACAGACTTAAAACCCGAATAGACCGGCAAGCTACTGCGCGACACGCCCCACAAGCGGTCTGTCTGGATCTCTGTTCTCCAACGGGGTTGCTCGCGCGATGGCGTCTACTTTCCTTCCTACCCAGTCACCGAGATGGATATCAGGCGCCTCCAAAGAGCAGCTTTGGCTCCGTACCGCCTATACAGGCTAGTAGAGTCGTGTTCTGCGCATAGCAGCGATCCTCCGCAACTGAACCCCGTCTCTAACACCTTGATCAACTTGACGACCCCGAGTGTTGAACCTGCCACCCCGTCAGTTCACTGGCAGCAGGTCGCATTCCTTGTTCCCGGAGGGCGGTATCTGTTGACAGGAGGTACCTTCGCCCTCTATCTTTGGGACTTAGGGCCGCCGGACCGCCTGGTATCCGCCGACTCTACTCTCGTCGCCCGCGTTGTAATCCAATCCAATCCTTCAGCAAAGATTGACGGGTGGACCCGCATATCCGCTCGAATTTTACCGGATGACACACTTCGAATCGCACTCGCAGTAGGGGGTCTCATGTAAGTCTCCACCAACTTTATCGCCAGCCGCCATACTCAGCGTCTCCTCGATCAGGATCACGGTGTATGACATCGACCCTTGCCGACCTTCCCCAGCCTTCCGGTCTATTGCCACCCTTCTTGTCAACTCTACTGGCTACCCCTGTGTTGACCAATCCTGCACGGCGCTCTCACTCTCGGATGATGTTGTCCTATTCGTCGTTGGCATGTCGTATCGTTCACTCGCTTGGAATTTCAGTGAAGGATGGCATGGCTTTGGGCCAAAACGTAGCTTCATAGCTTTCAATCACGTACGTCTGACGGTAACCCGCAATTTCCCCCGTTCATGAATCCCCCTTGAAAATAGGTCATTACAAGTGTCAATATGGTCATCGAGTGCGATAACGTTACAGCCGCAATTTGGAGCGCAGAGAGGGATTCCCTTCACACCTGGCCTGTCAAGAGGTGTTGCCGATTCAGATGGCGCTTCGACCCTGAGTCGGAAACTTCCGAGCGACGGCAGGTGCTCGGCGACAGCAAAAGGCCATCGGTTCGAGACGATGCCGCGTAGCTGCCGCTTCCGGCGAGTTGGGAGTCGGGATGGGCCTTGGCTAGTAAGAGTTTGAAGAAGATTTACGACGGAGGGATATGACACACTAGAATAACGCTCATGTGTTTAAAATACAAATTCAAGAGGATGACCAGGTACTGGCGTACCCAGGGCCGGAGAAGCCAGTGAGAACGAAGACTTGAGAGGTCGTCCAATAGCAGGAACGCCGCGAGGAGGGGAGGGGTTGCCTTGATCAACTCCTCGCGGTAAACCATGCGAACTGTATTTCGGGCTATCGATGGGCGACTCCAGTGGAAGTCGCGTTCAAATGCGAGTAGACGACGATTGACTGCAATTAAGACGATGACGCGACGAACAGTGGGTCGTGGCTGATCAACGGCAGCACGCTGGCATCTCGCTCTTTGCCGTACGTACCTCCCTGCCGTTGCCATCAAGAATTTCCCGATTTGGGGGGTGTCTCAATACCTCACCCCCCATCATTCCTTCCATGATCTGAATCGGCAACACCTCTTGCTCACCCCGCGCGCTTCACGCCGATCCCCATGCCCAATCGCGCTCGCCGACTCTCCGGTCCGCAAGGCATTCACAACTCCCGGACAGTCGTATATACAAGCATTTCACACAACGACAGCGACAGTGTCCTGTGCGACATGCTGTTCGATGACAGTACCTTGCAGACGAGAGGTACCCAGCGAATGCAGCGACCAATCCGGGGATATAGATTTAGGCTCAGACCTATTCGACGACCTGGTCAGAGCGAAGTATACGAGGGTGAATTTTACCTCGAAGCACGGTTCAACCTCCCACCAAATTACGATATTTACCATCCACAAGGGGTTCAACTTCCCGGTAGACGGGGATCTGGGTCAATATATGGCTCCACGGCCTTTGTTGACGGTATTCGAGGGAGCTACGGGTTCTACCGCTTATACTCACTCCCAAACCGTTTGTCAGACGCCTACAATCCGAACTACGTGACTGAAGGGATCGCCGAGGGTCTGAGCAATAACCCCGAGCTGTCTGACCGTGCTGTCATACCCGCAGGACTGACGTGCCTCTGGACTACGGTTGGCGGGAACGTCGTGGTTCAAATTCACGCGCGCGACCAAGATTTGATGGGATGGCCGCCGAAAGGCAATAAGCGCCGGGGCTTATGTCGAGCTTCCTGGGCGGTGTAGAGTCACCCTTAGGCGGGTCAATGAAATATAGCACTGTAATCGTCATTCTGGCAAGGCCGCTGCCAGGATGCTCCCTGGGGGGTCGCGAGTTGGCCGGCCATCAGCAGTACTTGCCTGATTTGGGACGCGCGCAAACGGCGCCGCCTTCATGGTCGGGATTTTCCTGCGTCAATAGGGCCACTTCCGGAAGATTTAATAAATTTCTTGGGTAGGATAGGTGTGCTACTGCACACAGTAGAAATTTCAAATAGTTCTGCGCAGAGGTGCACTGGGTGTAATTGCTTTATTTGCTTGAATCACAGAGCTACAAACAGCCAGCACAAATGCAGGGAGATCTGCGAGGGCTTGGGCCTTGACAAGAGTGTCCCTCTCACCAGGATCGCCGAGGACACCCCAGAACCTGCCAAGAATAAAAAGCGGTTGAAGAGTCCGACTCAGAGGAGGAAAATGGGGCTGGGGAGGACTGAGGGCCCCAGTTCAAATCCTGTATACCTTTATTCTGTGTATATTCTCTGGACCGATGCATCTAGACTACACCGTACTCGTACTCGTAAGGGTGATACCAATCTATCGACAGGAACTGCGCTAAATGAGGTAACAGGCACATTTCAAGCGCAATTCGCATTTCCTCCTCTTATGAATGTCTTTAAACACGATATAATAACGCAATACGACGCTCCGAGCCCCTTACGTTGTGATTTGGTTGAATACGGACTCGGAAACCGTTTAACAATCCTCCAGGTTCTCACCCCCCGGTCAAATGGTGTGAGGCAAGCGCACCCGGAATTCCTCCCAGCTTGTACTTCATTAATAATTCATTACAACTGAAACGTGTAGAGACACATCGTCTCTACGTGTACATACCCTCTACATGTTCCCGAGCCGAAAATGGAGTGTTCCGGGAGCGTGCAATTTGGTGATGTAGACCCCTGGCACAATAGGTCCACCAGGGGGCACCCTTGTTCGACGTGCTTCCCCGAGTGCAGTGGGCTTGAGTAAGAAATTCTGACCATATTTTCGTGTCCTATACATCCACATCTACCTGTTTACGTGCTCCATATGAAGGCCTCTCCAAATCGTAGTCCATAACGGCGACGACCAGGGCAAGAGCCTATGCACGTGATGTGGCCCCGCGCGGGCCCATTGGCGCTCGCGCGTGAAATCGAACCACGACGTTCCCGCCAACCGTACTCTGGACAGGGGGATCCGGTAGATGGCGCCAAATTTGCACAGCATCCGGTCACCTCTTCGTTATGGAAGGCGAAGATTTCACTTCCTGTCATGTCTATGACTTCCTTCGTCCGTTGAACCACATAGATGCCGTTTGAGACGAGTACCTCGACGTTTGTATCCAATTCTTCAATATGTGGCCCACTCTTTCCGGACATATATGCACTCGAATATCACTATTCTCGTTTGTAGAAACTTGAAACTTATGGCCCAACGCCCGACCCACGCGTTCTATGAGTCTGTCGCGATTTTGACATCCCTCGCCATTCTTGGATGGTACCAACCACGGCGAGACCCTCTTTAGGCCGGTATGAATGAATAGATAGAACCAAGTTCTTAGTGTACAACATAGAGAGGAAACATGCACCATCTAGTACTAGAAGGCACAAACCATCTACGCAGAGACAAGTGGCGGGATCCCGAAGAACTCCTTTCCCTGAAGCTCATCTCCGCGCAGGTCAAGGATAGGCAGATGCTGGCCGAGGAATGCTCTACCCAGCTTGAAAAATCCGGTAGCATATCCCTGCTGGTCATGCCCCATTATGAAAGCATCACAGTGAATCTTCAACGTGCCCGAGATACTGTCGACAGCGCAGCTCTTATCCATGTAGCGGTACAGTAGTTGGGATATCCATAGGCCCTATGTAGTATATGAGTTAGCATCGCAGATAAGACGAGAATATAGGACTCGAGACATACCTTAATAAATTCATCAATCTCGTGTTCCATGCCGAGATCGACCGCGTTGCTCAGCTCAGCCTTAAGATCGGTGATACTTACGGCCTTGGGAACCTGCCCAAGGTACACCGCAGCAGCCATATCTCCGTTCCGGGTATCGCGCTCATTACCTCCTATCAACGAAAGCCGTGCGCACGAGATTCCCTCCGCTGGAGTGTGAGCGCTCGTCGGCGCGAAGTCTGTGATGAGGAACTCAAGTCTATACGCGGTCATCCTGTAATCGGTTTGGCCAGCCTTCAATGCGACGAGATAGAGCCTCTTGAGTCCGGGAACGGGAGGGGTATGCTTCTGCGGGGAGGAAACAGCCTTAGCGGAAGACCTCTTGGTGACGAGGGCGATGGCCTTGTCGCGTAGGCCGGCGCAGCTTTTCCGGAGACGCAGGCTAGGAGTGGTGAAGTCGGACATGATGAAGGCGTACGAGTATTCGATGAGTGACAAGAGGCAGCTGGGTGGTGAGGAGGGCGCATGGAGTGTGCGGGATATATATAAGGTTAGCAGAACGGAGGGCTTTGAGCATGCGATACGTGGTCGTGGCTTGACCTCGTCGTAAGGCGACGCGGGCCTGTAAGCGGACGAATGGCATTCGCCATAGTCATTCGATGTGGCTTTGCTGGGAGCGCTTAGAGCCACGCTTTGACCTCTGGCTACCTTAATGTCTCGCTTGGGCTCTGCGCTATTTCGGGAGTTGGTCAAAGCAACTCCTCGGAGTCTTAGAACTTACGCGACAAGACGGGCCGTAATCAACCTTCGAGATAGGTGAGTTACGGTTGCGGACGGCTTATGGGCCGGGGTCGTCCATAGGTACTGTCCACGTGGATGTCCACAGCCTCAGGAGCTTGGTCATTGTGGGCTTGGTCGAGTAGTTGCGTGGGGTCGTCCTCGTTTCTCTCAGCCACGACGAGGCTCGCGAGTGCGATATATCCAAGCTGAAGAAACTGGGCCTCGTCATGGTTGGGGTATTACTCTACTGGGCGCCTGTCCACGAGTGAAGGTATATCAGCGTTGTCAATGCTCGGGCAGTAGAAAGGATGAGGAAGTCTTACCAAGGGAACAGAGGAACGGTCACCGCTAGCCGATGGCACTCCAGGGTCAGGACCCATCCTCTTTCATCTCGCTTTCTGCTCGGAACCTGCATTCCAATCTGGGCGAGTAGAGTCATCCACGGAAATGGTCGCGCATCACGCATGTCTTATCCACCCAGATAGCTATGCCGTCCAACTGGATCAAGCTGCGGGACAGTAATTCATTCTATTCGAGAGGGAGTGAAAGCATTACGAACCTTAGGGGTACCCAGTTGATTGGCGGGTAGAGAACGCTACACTGAATGCCTTGAGCAAGACATTTCCGCAGCGAGGCTAGAGCAGCTGGAGGGGAGGAATTAAGCGATCCTGGACCTTCCGAACGACTAATAAAGTATTAAAGTGAGCGAGCAGACGTGAGGGGTGGTATGGTTTCGTACAGTAAGAGGGTTTGGGTCGTGGATTTCGAGCGATTTCGCTCCATATCTGACGCTTGCCTAGCCCCGAGAATTAGACGCCCGTCCGTCACACAGGTACACAGCCCGCGTATCTCCTGTTCGATCATCACCCCCGCTGTGCACAGATTCCAAAGGTAGTTGAAACCCGCTCCACGGTGCAGGTCGTTGGTTCTTTAGAATGTATCAAGTGAATACGGGCCAAGGAGGGAAGGACAGCCTCGAGGACTGCTTTCAATTTGAACATTGAGAGACAGAGCGGGCCCGAGAACGCGGATTTGACGGCTATGATCAACAGAATCTAGCTTTGTATGAGCCGCAGACCATTAAGGGTGTCCGAAACTTGAGTATGGAGGGGATGATGATACAAGATGCGAGCCCGGTTAAAGTTCAGTGACAACTGCCCCGTGTTGACCTATTTAGCCGCCTTTTCTGCAAAGAGGGAATGTAATTTCTTATCAGAAGTCCTAGCCCGACTCGACAGAATGTGAGCGTTCGGCCTACCAACGGCTTAGGCAGGGTAATTAGGCGCCCATAGGACCGTCCGCAAAGATAGCCATCCCACAAGCCTGCTGTCAATTGCTGGTCCTCGCCCTATGATTTCCCCAAAGTCAATTGAGTTTCCTGGACGACCCATCGAGGGGGCGATCCGACTCGGAGGGCTCTCAGTTTCTCCACGCATAGATGTAGAGGACCCCACAAAGTGGGGCCAAGGGTTATGACGCCTTGTCATGCTGTACATCGATCCACAAGAGGCGAAGAAGAGCGGATGAGTGCTAACCCCTGTCCCGAGTCACCGGTCTTCGGAGTCTGAATTTGGTCGAGTACAAACAAGAGTTGGGTGTACAAACAAATCCCACACAACGATGACTTCAATGGCTTTGTCCGGGCTTCTTTCGGGAGAGCAATGCGGTCCGTTGCATGCCGATTCGGGTTCCTTCGCTCTCTTTCTCGACCCGCGATCCGAATCAATTGATCAAGGTTCCCTCCAAACAGGGCGTGTCAGCGGTCGTGCCCTACATTCGTCAAAGGACGGTGATCATACAATAATGTTCCCTCTGCCATTTTCACTCACTAAACGCACCGCTGATGCTTTGACCAACCCTTGTCAAAGCGCAAAGACACTAGGACTCATTGATGACGACTCCTTCGACCAAGAATGGTGCAGGTGGCGTATATGTCAAAGCGCATCCTATCAAAGCAATTGTGCCGAGGCATGCACGCCGCCCCATAAAGCGCGTGCATGCTACCGTCGACGCCCCCATTACATTCTGTCGACCGTATCATGGGAGCCCAAGTAAGTCAATCGCAGCCAAACGCACCCCATCCAGACGACACCAAAATGCACTCCTCCGACATGGCCAGCCTCTGCACATGGACTCTCAGAGCACTGGACTTTGGGACCCACCGCGAAGATATTGGCAAACCCGACCGAACGCTTCACTGTCCAGATCGCATTCCGCAAGACGTATACTACGGGGCCCTGCAACTCCTGAATCGATTTGTTGCGCATGTGAGAAATCAAGTGGAGATAGACCCTCTCGACGACCTACCACTGGAACTTACGTTCTATCTCGCGCTTGCGAAGGTAATGCGCTCCGCGTCTGGGGAGTCAAACGACGGCAGAGGGGTGGACTTCGGCATTTTTGGATTCCCAGACCCTCTCCAATGTCCTGGCGCTTGTTTCTACCACAGTGCTCTACAGGAAAAAGAAGACAAGGAATCCGTCAAGGAAGCGTTCCCTGACACCGACTTATGTTGCGGCCCAAGGGTGTGTACACATGGTATGGGGTTTCTCTATGCCGACTTCGAGGACATTGTGAACCATGAGGTGGACACCATCCCATATGAGTCTATCGAACACTTCAAGGCTCATGTTGTCCAAGAACGATCCATTGCCTACCTCTGCACCAAGTACTTGATAGCCCTCGACCTCGGCAACAAGGAAGGGCTTCTCAAAAATCACGAGCGGGCCATCCAGACTGTGTGGGCCCCCGATACGTTCACCCCCTGGACGTATACCCTCGCACTATACCTCCTGCACAGGTACCGGGAATCAAGTCGCTTTGATCCGGCAGCACTCAGCGATATTCCAACGGAGCATACGTTCTACGCAGCACTGTACATCGCCGCAGACTTATTCAACGAGGACGACGATCTCTACGTCCCGGAAGTAATTTTCACCCGATTAGGCTTCCCCCTCCCAAGGGAGCGACAGAGCGATCGAGAGGTGTGTAGGTCGCACATCGCCGAGCTAGAACGAATTACAAATATGCAGGAGAACCGAATGGAGGAAGAGGATACCGTGCGCGAGCTTGGAGATCGAGACGCGGCGATCACAGAGCTCAGCGACAACGAAGGGATCGTCATTGGGCCGGACATCGTCACCAGGGGTATGCGGGCGAAGGAGTACATGGGATGCGACAGGGGTGTTGTGTGCACTCGGGGAATGTTACGCTTGAAGGAGTATATCCTGGATCGTGTATTCCAATGGGACGTGAACTTCCATACTGCAACGGAGCGCCCTAAGCTTCTCGAGTTCTTGAAGGGGTTGGAAGTGGAATTCGGGATACCCCTTGGCAATGAAATGCAGATTCTTGGATAGCTTGCCCTATGACTACTACTATTTATCACCTTGTAGAACTTAATGTTCCTTGATAGACATCTCAGGCTTTCACAGGAATCGAATGCGACCTCCTAGCGCTTCGCTTGGGCGCTCATTTTAATTTCGGCCGACCCCGCCGGCCTTGGTGTAATCGGTGCCTAACAGTGTCAAACAGTTGGATAGCCGATCGCCATTTTCATCATTCACTCTTCCTTCTCCCTGTCACCCTCTCCCCAAGGGTGCGCCTCAGATTTGGACTAATCCAAAGGACCGGAGTCAATGCTTACCATGCTTTTCATCCAATGTTCTAGGTATCTCAACAGCTTTGCCGCCATTCGAGGATTCTGGCGCCCCAGAGTAGGTTCTCGTACGCTCCAAACAGGTAAGTATGCAAGGACATCGCCACTTGTCTTCCAGCGTTCATACATTATACCTCATCCCGAAGGCCGATACAGCAATCTAGCACACCAAACCCCCCACCCCCCACCTCGTTTCCTTGTCGTCATGTCCTGGGGACCCCCTGTGAGTCTCAGAGATCGTCGATTTCTGTTCCCGATCTCAAAGGAATGTGCAGAAGCGCGAGCCCGCCCCCGAATTACCTGTGGAAATCCTCCGCCCTATCCTCCTATCTGTATACCCAGACCACGTGGAAAGGTTCAGATGGAAGGATTCGGTGCAGTGGGATAATGACTTGGCCAACCCAAGCATCACCCCGAACTCCTATGCCTCAGTTTGCAAGTGGTGGGGCATAGTCATGAGTGGGATCACTGAGTTCTGGGCGCATGTCATCGTCCACATCGACCACCCTCACCATCTCGACCACCTTCAACTCGCTTTGGAATCCTCCCGCCGTGAAGACATCA
The DNA here is from genome assembly GCA_951394405.1 of Coprinellus micaceus. NCBI lineage: Eukaryota > Fungi > Basidiomycota > Agaricomycetes > Agaricales > Psathyrellaceae > Coprinellus > Coprinellus micaceus. The sequence goes on from OX596346.1 coordinate 194,733, forward strand.
AGACAGTTACAATCCTCCATTCAGACCAAAGTGGGGAAATTGGCGAGGAGGTAGAGCGGGAAGAGTTGGAACGCATGCTCTCTCAACTGCTCCAACCCGAACACAAGTCGCGCATTCGATCCCTCGCGGTGAGGGCCCGTTGGAGTGGGTCACTGCCCATTACCATGATCCATCCTTGGACTGGGCTCCGCACTCTGAAGCTGGAGAGCGAGCGGCGTAGTGTAAACCACCTCCCTTCGCAGATCGCCCCACCTATCCCATCGACCTTCTCCCTCTCGTTCCCACTTAGCGCCCTAGGCCTGACCGGCCCAATGTTCGCCAACCTCTGGCGCTCAGGTGATGGCAGAAAGGCAATGAAAGATGCTTCCCTCCTTTCACTCACCGTCTGCAATTTGCGCGAAGAGGACGGGGACCAGGAGCCGTTTACCTTCCGCGAGCTTGCAGAAGCGATAGACGCGTTCTGCGGGGCGAGGAGCCTCACCCTTATCGATATCGATCTCCCAGTTGGGGACAATGCCCCTGCCCTAGCTCCTTTCGTTGAGGTCGAAGGGGAGCGCGTGAATGCGCTCAGATTCGACACGATTCCTCTACGTCTCATAATCCACTTCATCGACTCCCTGTGGCGCCCTGGTCGCTACGATGATCTAGCCTTCTTCAAAATTCACCACTGCGGCGAGCTCTCGCCTTCAGAGCGGACAGAGATCCAAAGAAATACACCCGGCAGCATCACGGTGCTCTACGCGGAGTTTGTGGGCGTCTCTCACCCCTCTGACTTGACACTCCTGTTGAGGAGGTTCAGCGCCAATGATATCCGTATCCAGCACTGCGCCGGTCTCACAGATGAGGTTCTCGGTGCAATCGCGGCAGGTCAATTGGCGTCCCTGAAGAGGGGTCAAAGGCTTCACATCGTCGACTGCACCAACTACTTGCCGGCCAGGCTTGAGGCACTAGTTGGGTCAAATTCTCGCGTAGCTCTGGAAATTCAGGACAATGTCACCACTCTATCTTGGCAAAGGCAGATGCACTGGATATACAACAATTGATTTCCAATGAACGGACCTACATTCCTGTTCAATTCAGACCTCAGGCTTGGCTTATGTATATAGTCAGTAACATGTTTTTTAGTTCTCATGTTCTCCGTCGTTTCCTTCCCCAGCACCCACGCTCCCCAGGGTCCAGACCGACAGTCCTCCATTCATCCCAAAACACTGCTTGGAGCCCTTTCATACCCGTTTTCCCCTGACATCCCCACATGGAATCATCCTCTTGCACAACCATCGTATTGTCCACGACTTTTCTTTACAGCTCTGCGTCGCCTTCAGAGTCCTGATGGCAGTTACATCCTCCATCCGGTTGTCTACCTCTCGACTCCCGCTCCGACTAGTGAGGGTCTGTTTGGGAGGCCTTGCACTCATCCCACCAGTGCACTCAGAACGGCCGGGTCCGATGGACTGTAACCCTGTCGACCTTCCCATCGACCTCTCGCCTCCGCGTTGAGTATACAACTGTAGCCGATTGGGTATCAGGAGGGTGACACATTTTCACCGATCGCGGCCCAGATGAGCGACGAGACGTTTTTAAAACTCTGGAAAGTTCGAGAGAACGGCACGCCACAATAGACAGACCACGGAGAGGGGGTTCGGCGGATTATCATTAGGTCGGCGAAACCTTCATCGCTGGAAGGTGTACCTTGGAACCTGAACCTCTGAATGTGCTCCTTCCGAACGAGATCGAAAATTTGCCGGGGGATTTGAACGGGAAGATTGGCGTCCGTCTGCATCGCACGATTCTGCGCAGTAGCGATCGCCCGCCCCACGGAAATACCACTCACAAAGCACCTAGGGCCGTTTGTCATGATCCTGTGGTGCCGCGATGAGGACGACCATCGTTGGAGGCAATGACTCTGAGTGGTACGGGAGCGACCACATGATTCACTTCCCTTCCGATGACTCCGACGGATAGGCCACCCTGATGATGGGTATAGCGCCATCAACAAACGGCAAGATTGATATCAAAATAAGCGCTTGTGATGAATGTATGGCTGCTGCTGAACTAATTTCAGCATGCAACATCCTCGCTAGGTGGTAGAGCAACCCCCAGAGCATCACCGCCTCATTTTATTCTGGTGGAGTAAGAAGACAGAAACGACCGCCTCTTACGGGGCCTCTGTGGGCGAGGTCGATACGTCATACCAAGTTTAACGTTACCCGACTAAAACGGGGAGATTAACCTTGGGCTCTCATGAGCTCGACCTTCGCTTTCGGCACGCATCACCCGCCTTCATCGCCCCTATGACTCACACCGGACATAAAGCAAATCATTTGCGCCTAACGAAGTCCAGGATAAGCAACGAAATAACTTGGTTGTTCTGAAGGTTATTTCGGACCAAATTATTTGCCCTGGTAAGACAACTTCGGGGGGAATGCGGTCTGTTTCTGGCAATTTGCCGTCAGCAAAATAAGGGGGGAATAATCAAATTATTCAGTGTGATATGTAACCAGAAGTTCTCAGCTATCGCCATCGGTTCCGGTAAGTTCGGACTGAAGATCGTGCCTTCTTGATGGTATAAGTACCACGGCGAGTCCGAAGGACCCCTCATCCAACCCCCACATTTCCTTCTCAATGCTTTTCACGCGATTGGTGATACCTATCCTTAGTTTTTCTCTGTCATTGGGGCAGAGCGAGGGTGGAGGGATCACCCCTCAAGTCGTCGACTTGGGTTATGCCAAGTATCAAGGCGTTCCGAGCGCCTTTGGCAACACGAATTTCTTAGGTGTTCGCTACGCTGCACCTCCTACCGGTGAGATCCCTCTTCAACTCACCTGTAGCTTAGCATTGAATAATCCCTCCAGGCGACTTGCGATTCCGCGAGCCGCATCCGCCGAGCAAGACGTCCGGAGTCAAGGTGGCCGACACCCACCCGTACAGATGTCGAAACGGAGACGAGAATACGACCTCGACTCTGACCAGGAGAGACTTTAACCCCCCTCCGAACGACGAGGACTGCTTGTTTCTCAAGTAAGTTAGTCGACGTATTGTAAGGTAAATGTCGACTAATGCTCCTTCGATCGGAAAGCCTCGTCGTCCCCGGAACCGAGATAAACCCCTCTGCCAAGCTTCCTGTCGTCGTGTGGATTCATGGGTAGGGAACTCCCCTATCGCTCATTGAAGTCGTACTCACGCCTTGCCTCAGGGGCGGATACTACACCGGTTCTGCCTCATACCCAGGACAGGGCGGCGAGGACGTCATTTTCGATGGAAATGATCTCGTGCAACTCTCAGGTGGGAAGGCTATAGCCGTCCTTATACAATACCGCCTGGGAGTCTACGGCTTTCTTGCTGGGGAAGACGTAAAGAAAGACGGTGCCCTGAACGCAGGATTGCGTGAGTACCTCCCAACTCCTCAATTTATACCATCTAACGCGGATCATTCACACTTAGTCGATCAGCAATTCGCTTTCAAATGGGTTCAGAAACATATATCCAAGTTCGGAGGTGACCCTCGGCGAGTAACTCTCTGGGGAGAATCTGCCGGTGCGTACCCCTCAGTCCTACCTCCACGGCCTTGACCTCAGAAAACCCTAGGCGCTGGATCTGTTCTCCAGCAACTCATCGCAAACGGAGGGCAGACCAGCCCCCCGCTGTTCCACTCTGCCATCCTGAGCTCGATCTACTACCCACCTCAGTATAACTATAATGATCGTATCCCTGAGGCCGTATATAGTGAGGTCGTTCAGAAAGTTGGGTAAGTCGTTCTCGTTCGTCGGAGAGTCCCCTAGATGACGACTGATGTACGGCAGATGCGACAAGAGCAGGGATCGGCTCGCATGCCTGCGCGGCGCTGACGCCCTCCAGTTGGATCAGGCTGGAAAGGAGATCACCTTCGGTGGCTTCTACTTTACTACCTATATCCAGCCAGTAATTGATGGAACCTTCATTCGCGAGCGGGCTCTAACAGCGCTAGAGAAACGCAAAGTGAACACCGTGAGTCCATGCCTCCATTAAAAACGATCTCGCGCTAACCAAATCTATAGAGGAACGTACTCGCCGTGGCCAATACTAACGAGGGTTCCATCTTCGTCGATCCCACATACTCGGGAAACCTCACGAGCTACATCTCCGCGCTTCTGCCTACCATCTCTCCGAGTGACGCGAAGCTCGGGGTTTCGATATACGAAGGACTCGGAAGCGTGCTAGACCAAGCAATCAAGTTCAACGGGGAGTGTGAGTCTCTCAATACGACCAATATATTGCCCAAGAGTGACTGACGTTTGGTCGTTGGACAGTCATTTTTATCTGCCCCACTTACGCTTTGTTGCGATCTCTGAACGGTCATGGATACAAGGTGGGAGCATTGCCCCTATTCCCGGAACTAGTATTGATGTTGAACTCTTGATAGGGTCACTTCGCAGTCCCTCCTGCAGCTCACTACCAAGACGCTCCCTACTACTTCCCCTCGTAAGTTGACCTCAAGTTGACCCGCAAAGAATAAGCTGAGCACGTCACTATTAGGTCATCTGCGACTGGCGCGCCTCTTTTCAACAACAGCGTGTTTATTAACACCTTTGGCGGGTCCTTCCTTGACTTTGCTGTTCAGGGAACTCCTAATGCCAATCGCACCGGCTCTCTGCTTCCGTACTGGCCAAAGTGGAGTGACCCAAGCCAAAAAGAGGTCATCTTCAACCGCACGGAGAGTTTGGACCCAGACGTACACGTTTCGCGGACTCCCCCCGATTTGCTCGAACGATGCAGGTAGGCGACTCCCAACCTTACCTAGAATTATTGCCTGACTGCCCTCATTCCAGGTTCTGGGACAGCATCGGCCAAAGCGTTGGACATTAGATAAATTTACAGCTCACTCATACTAGACTAGAGAGTAGAATATACCGTAAGGACCATTTTGCCCACTTATGTCCAACGATCACATCGAAGCCCGCCAAGTTGCAGTGGCGATCGTCTCATCTCCCGAGTTTCCCTTCACCCGAGATCATCACTTCTCCCTTAACCAGAGTCTTTGGCAGGCTTCCAGAGGAAAGAACTCCCAGGAACCGCGAAGTTGAGAACCCTGCCGTGACTCTCTCACCCGCGCTAGTCACCCGACCTTTCGTGGCCTCATCTCACGATAAGAACCTGCTTTGGTATAAGTATCACGCCGGACCTCAAGCTTCCTGCACTTGAACCCCCTCAAACCCCTTTCTAATGCTACGCTTACGGCTTGCGATATACTCCCTCGCACTTGCGATTCATTTCACGCGGAGGGAAGGTGGAGTAATGGGCTCGCCTCCAGTGGTCGACCTGGGTTACGCGAAGTATCAAGGCATTCCAAATGCCCTCGGCAACACAAACTTCTTGGGCGTTCGTTATGCTGCAGCCCCCGTCGGTTAGCACCTCCTCGTTCTCGTTGGGGTTGTGAGTCTCACTCCAGACATGTCTACCAAGGCGATCTCCGGTTTCGAGAACCGCGACCCCCCGGGCCGAGGGAGGCGCAGGGGATCACCGTAGCCGACAGACACCCAGATAGGTGTCACAATGCCGGGGCCAGCACCATCAGGAAAAACCTAAAAATCAAAATTGGACAAAACCGATCAAATTCGGGCAAATCGATCAAAGTTCGGCGAGATTGGACACAGTTCGGCCCAGGCAGTTTCCAATCGCATCCAATTTGTTCCAGCTGGTGTCGAATTTCATCGAGTCGTGTCCTGTTGTGTCGAGTTCAAGCCAAGTTGTCGCCGCCAGTCGGGGGTGGTTGAGGACGTGGGTGGGGAAATGGCATCTTGGCTCAGGGTATATTTGCGAGTCTTATGCGTTACCAAAGGCAACCATTGAAACATACTGGGCGCTAGTCAATCCGTGACTGGGAGCGTCTGGAGCAACCGCGTCCATGTTCGGGTTACACAGAGGTGGCTCTGACAGCGACTGTCCAGTCGCTGTATCCACGGATATAAACCCTGAGTAAGGTAAAGAACGCAAATTACATTTATACAAGACGCACACCTACGAGACGAGAACAGGCGGCGGGGCGCATGAAGGGAGGGAGTCCAAGGTAGGTAGGCGGATCGAATTGCTCTAAGTCGTTTCAAAGTCCGCCGACCCACGACCCGGACACGTGGGATCCGCTGACGGTGATGATGGCAGTGGAAGCTTTCGTTTTTCCTTCTTTCCCCACCACGTCTCTCACAGGCTTACAGCGTCGCCCGCATCTTCAATGCGTCGACGCATTCTGGTCGCTTCACGCGTGTTAGGTTAGAGGACGTTCATGAGGTGCGTAGTCCTATTGCGCCGCTCGAGTGCTAGGGTGCTCGGTGCCGCTGTGACGTGGCGCCGACTCCGCTCAGTGCTCGGGATGAACGTCTCACTACTGATTGCCTTCCTATCAGTACAAAACAACGGCGCGCTTGCCTCGTCGGACGTCGTAGTCACGAGCACCACACCTACCTCGTCGGCCATCACAACCACGCTTCAGCATCTCTCCGCAGACAACCCCGTGCCGCGTTGCGGTCCTTCACCGTTCTTAGCACCTACTGCAACAACCCCCACCACTGCCATTGTTCCTCTGAAGCCCCCACCCAGTCGTCCCGTTGTGACGAGGCTCGGCCTGTCCCACGCTGGCTCGATCTACGATGAACTGACCCTTACTCTTTCTTAGAGCCATTCCACAACGGGTCAGCTGCTCGGACCGTATAACCACATCCTCAGAGTCAGTTAGGGTAGTTCATGTCGGGTTCTCTGACTTTTTTTTGGCCTCCCGTCTCTAGTCACCCGTTCGAGCCATATTCCGGCAACCGAGAGGCTCAGTAGACTTACCCACGTATCTTGCATAGAAATTATGTAGCGCCTAGGGAGCTCACGCCCTACTGTTACAATTGGTCTCCTCGTCCCTATATCAAACCTTGTCCATCGCTGTTGCTAGGCCCTCATGTACCACCCCTGTAGGCTGTAGCCGATGTCGATACCTTGCTAATACACTTGTTTAAACAACTTCACACCTGAATGTCTCATGAGAAACTGCCACGAAAGGAGGGCCAAACCCGTCAAAAATCTCATTCCAGTTGTGTCGGATTGTGTCGAGTTCGATCCAATTTGGTCCAGTTGGACGGGGGGACTTCGCAGATTGACCCAACTCGACCAAGTGAACTAATTCGACCGAGCTCGATCCAACTCGACAAATTTGTGTCAAATTGGATCCAATTTGAAATTTGGGTTTTTCCTGATGACACCTACTCCGGATCACAAAGCCACCTCGCATTTGAACAAAAGACGGTTTGAACCCCCTCCGATGTCAGAGGACTGCTTGTTTCTGAAGTTAGTATGGAGTTCGCGTTCGGCACCGTCGGTGAACAGATGCACACTGAACTTTGCGAAGCCTCGTAGTCCCAGGAACTGAGATAAATGTGTCTGCCAAGCTTCCCGTAATTGTGTGGATTCATGGGTAGGTCTGTCGTCCATTTTCAATCGCATAGCAGGTATGGCTGATTACCTCAGGGGTGCATACTCCATTGGTTCTGCATCGTACCCAGGGAAAGGCGCCGGAGAAGTCCTTTTCGATGGAAATGACCTCGTTCAGCTCTCCAATGGAAAGGCCATTGTACTGCTCATACAGTACCGACTTGGGGTATACGGCTTCTTAGCTGGAGAGGACGTAAAGAAGGGTGGTGCACTGAATGCCGGCTTGCGTAAGTCGCATCCCAATCACTATGTTGACCGCTCCCCAATGCCATAACCATGGGTAGTCGACCAGCAATTCGCCTTACAGTGGGTCCAGCGTCATATATCTAAGTTTGGAGGTGATCCTCGACGAGTTGCTATCTGGGGTGTATCTGCAGGTACATATCCACCCTTCAGATCTTTCGAAATCCGAGTCAACCAGTGCGAATCCAGGTGCCGGGTCTGTGTTCCAGCACATCGTCGCCAACGGAGGCCAGACGGAACCTCCACTCTTCAACTCCGCCATTTTGAGCTCACTGTACTATCCACCGCAGTACAGTTACAACGCTCGCATTCCGGAGAAGGTATACAGCGACATCGTACAGGGAGCAGGGTAAGTTTAATTGGTCTGGTAAACCTCGATGTCCCTCGCAATTGACGGTTGTCATGTTGCAGGTGTGATTCAGCGAAGAATAAGCTCAACTGTCTGCGCAGGATCGACGCCCTTCAGCTGTACGCGATCGCCGATGAGGTCACATCCGGCGCCTTCTACTTCACGTACCCCCTCCAACCAGTCGTTGATGGTTCCTTCATTCGCGAGCGTCCCCTCAAATCCTTAGAGAGGCGTAAGCTGAATACTGTGAGCGCAACTGACGGGGCCCCGCAAAAAGGTTTTAAACTCATGTTGCTGACAGAGGAACGTGCTTGCCGTGGTAAACACCAATGAAGGTTCTATCTTCGTTGACCCAGTAGGTGCCGGGGACGTGTCCTGTTACATCTCCCAGCTACTGCCCAATATTTCGCCTGGCGGTGCGAATCTCGCAGCAAATTTGTACCAGGGACACGGCAGCGTCTTGGACCAAGTCATTCAGGCCCATGGGGAGTGTAGGTTCCCCTCAATCTTATGTGTTTCCTGACTTTCACTGAAACTGCGAGACCGACTATTAGTTATCTTCATCTGCCCTACGTACGCCTTGCTACGCTCCATGGACAGTCACGGATATAAGGTACGACCACAGAAACCATCCACAATTTATATGCTAATCATCCAATAGGGTCATTTTGCGGTACCCCCCGCTGCCCACTACCAGGATGCCCCCTACTACTTCCCCTCGTGAGTCGAACTAGACTCGATGATCACTGAACGAGCTTTCGCCGAGCACAGCACTAGGTCGTCTGAGATTGGCGTCCCACTCTACAACAACCCCGCGTTCATCAGCACTTTCGGCGGGTCGTTTCTAGACTTTGCCGTGCATGGAACCCCTAACGCAAATCGCACTGGATCTTTGCTACCCCACTGGCCCAAGTGGGGCACGCGGGCGCCTAAAGAAGCCGTCTTCAATCGGACCGAAAGTCTGGATCCAGACTTTCATATTTCAGACACCCCCTCGAGTTTGCTTGAACGTTGCAGGTGAATAATATTGTGATATACAAAACGGGATACATACTGATTTCTACTTCGCTCCCTAGGTTCTGGGACAGCATAGGAGAGACCGTCGGACATTAGGAACTTGACATGGGATCTAGGACTGGAGGCAGTTCCCAACACAATAAACCAATACAAGATGCGCCTCGCTTCGCTCCGGCACCAATATGTTCTTCCTCACTCCCTCCCAACAACGACGATAGCCTTCGTCCCGTCGATTGTTCCGTTCATCGTTCCCACAAACGCGTCGTCGAATGAGCCTAACCCCTCGAAGCGATGCTCCTTGTACTTGACCTTTCCTTCAGCGACGAGCTTGGGGACCTCGGTGTAGAATTCCGTAGCCCACTTGGGCATCAATAATGCAACGTTGAGACCGTAGATGGTGATGGACTTGGCGATGAGTTGCATAAGGTTCTGAATAATGAAGACTGGCATCAAGGGCTAGTGAATGAGCAGTGCACCAGAGTACGCACCTTGACGGAAGCATCTCGAGTATTGTACGCCGAGATCATACCGCACGACTGAGGAGAAACCAGCTGTCAGTCGCAGTAGGAGATAATGTGAACGACAGAGCTTACGATAAAGCGTGCATTGGTGGCAGCATGAGCGAGAGCCGAGTCCAAGGTCTTCGTCCCGACGTTATCCCAATAGCTTCCCAAAGTAATTCAGCCAAATACGGACCAGAGGAGTCTGAGTAGGAAGCCTACTCACATATCAAGCGGACCCTCCTTGTCGAGAACCTCGTCGGTACTCTCTTCTTTATAGTTAAACGCAACGTCGGCTCCGATTTCCTTGATGTAAGCGACTCGCTCTGCCGAGCCGGTGCTGGCTATGACCTTGCAGCCGTCGAGTTTCGCTAGTTGAACGACGAAGCTATAGGATGGAGGTGATTAGGGCTAGGTTAATAGGGCATTCGAGAGTAGACTCACGATCCGACAGCGCCTGTCGTCCGCATCAACGTCAGCGATGATACCCAAGTGGAATTTGTGAATCGGATACGCACCAGCTGCGGTGCTAACAAACACGGTCGAGCCCTAGCACAAGAGTAAGTTCACCACTCAGCTAAACCAAACCCGCAAGATGGGCTCACCTTCTTGGCGGTACCGATAAACTCCTTCCACGCCATCCAGGCAGTCATCCCTATCTCCTAGCGTTAGATAACAGGAGGAGAAAACATCCCTAGCGACGTACCCGCGAGACCAGCGACTCCCAGGTACGCAGACAACGGGATGTTGTACTGATTCTGGATGATCATAAGGCCTTCTTCGAGAGTGGGCTTGACGATATAATTCTGGGCCGCTGAACCCTCTTCCAATCAGCCCGCCGCACAACTTGGAGAAGGAAGGTGAACTCACGCAAAGCACCGCAGATGTAGTCCCCGACCTTCACCTCCTCGGTCTCTGAGCGCACGACGACGCCAACGGAAGGCGCAATAATCGATTCCCCGAGGATGAAAGGCGGCTGTAAATTCAATTTCAAAGTGGGTTTTCATCAACGAAAGCACTGTGATAATTCGCGCCGAAGGGGACATACGAAGTCGATGAGAGCCGGCTCGCCTGGCGCGACCATGAGACCGCGCAAGTACGGGTCTGGGGCTACGAAGAGGATCTTGAGGAGGAAGCCGCCGTTGAGAGCGACGGTGTCGACGTCGATCGACTGGGAGTTGTCAACGGCGAGAGTCTTTCCGGGCTCGAAGGGGCCTACGCGAACCAATCAAAGTCTTAGCCTCAAAGAAATCCCTTCGGGGCGGGGGAAGGTGGTGCGTACCTTCACCGGGAGGCGAGTTGAAGATGAGACGACTGTTAGTGACTGGTGCCATTGGGAAGGTACCTGCGATACGAATATCAAGTCAACCCTCCCCCTCTTTATACCCCAACCCACCTATTCAATCGTGTATGACCTCGCCCCGCCGAAGAGCCCAGTGCTGCTGCCTCAGCACCCGTCCTAATCCGTCAAATATGGGTAGACCCGAAGGAAGGATTTCAGCAGGGACGCGGAATGGGCGCTAGATTCTGTGTAAGCGGATATCTCCGGTGGCCTGATTAGGTCTTTTTAGACTGCTGGGACGCTTCAGAATGGCTGCGCTCCCGTCATTAAAGGAGAGGGTGCTTACCGTCGTCGCCGAGGGCTTTATATATAGCTCACGAGTAGAAAAGCACTGACCGTTCCGTGGAACCCTAGCGGATGCATGGCTTGCGTGAAGGAGAGGACTCGGAGAGAGCGACGCAGTTATGACGTACCCAAAGGGATTGTGCTGTGGAACCCCAAGAAGACTCCACAGGGTTTCTCGGCTTTGGAGAGTCCTATAAGCAGGTAAGCTTTCGACGACGAACCGAGAAGACTTGCACGTCTCATCGGCATCATGATCAATTTCTTCGGACTTTGCCGTGCCCCACACCCTGGGGAGTACGAGGTTCTCGGATGCGCGAATTCCCGACAACAGAGGGTCGGAGCCGTCGCTGACTCGAGTTAAGGTTATCCAACCCAACCAAAGGTCCCAAGTACCCAGGGTATCATAATCATCTATAGTCCCAATGAATAGTAAATACATACAATTATAACATATCCTCCAACCCCCCAACCCATTCAAAATCAATCCTCCGCGACACTCTGAAACCGAATCGTCGACATCGGGTCCGTCTCCGTGCTCGTGAGGTTATCCAGCGCGATACCCTGGGTTGGGGTAGCCTTATCCCCTGATCTCCGGAGGTTGAGGAGCATGTGAGATCCCTATTTAAAAGGGTGTGATCAGACAAGCTTCTTAAGGACGGGGAGGAGGATGACTCACAGCCATCGAGTACATCGACCATATCCACCTGTGATATATTTAGCTTTGGGGTTCTACACAGCGATAGGACGAAGGCCCTGCCAGTGGACTTACGCATTCGTCGGAAGTGTATACAACGACCCCTCGTAGATCGTAGCGAACCCTTTCAAAAGCTGCGTGATCGCAATCCTATCACCCAACGCACCAAAATCAGTTACTGTAAACTCGAAGGACTCCATCGGTGTACATCTCCACCGGTGACACAGGTCCAGGAATACAAAGAATACAAGTGACAGGAACAGAAACTCACAAAACGAAATAGAACGCCCCGTCTCGAACGAAGACCTTGAGGAGCGGGGAGACGATGTGGAATCGTTCGCCGGTGTGGGGGTGGGAGTGGTCGATGCGGGAGGACATGAATGTTTGGCGGAGTTTCCAGAATGTCGCGATGAGGAAGATTGCTGGTGATTCATGGGGGCGTCAGTGTGAGGACGAGGGGGAGGGGAAGGGGAAGGAGGGTACGTACTGGAGACGACGAGGGCGGGTATCCTACCAAGAACGAAAGGAGCGAGCATGTAAGTTAACAATGTGCGTACCCGGGTTGCATGATTGAGTAACTGAAACTCACCACCCCGCAATCGTCTTCCCCACTTTTATACCAACCGCCAACGTCACACACCCCGTCCACTTCGGCAGTGGCGGCGGGATAACGCTTTTAACCGATAACTGCAGCACCCAACTGATAGTGTAGATCTCCACGGCGAGCTGGACTGCAGTCGTTCGGCGGATCAGCATAACGCCGGGTGAGGGGGGAGGAGGGGAGAGGGAGGGGGAGGGCTTACTGAGGTATAATGTGGAGAAGAACGCGAGGGCTGGGCGGGGACGGGTTAGTTAAGGAGGACGTGCGTAGGGGGAGGGAAGATGTAAGCGTACCTCGCCGACTTCGGCCGTAGAGAGCGTATAGCCGGAGGATAAGGATGATGTTCAGGATGATCTCCATCGTGGACATGAATCCGCTGCGAACTGCGTCGTCGGCGTCGACATCGGGGGGAGCAGGGGGATCTCACTCACAAGATCATCACCCATAGGTATGCTTGGCAGCTGAGGGTGGGGAGCGGTATGAGTTGCGTTTAAATTGAAGGGGGTTGAATGGACGGGTATGCTCACAACTGAATCGTGGCTTTGGGTTAGTGGGTGGGAGATAGGTGGGGAGGTGCGTGCGTACTGCGATCGAGTGTCTGTGTCTATCCGCTGCCAAAATGCCCCTCCATCAACATCCCTGGTCAAAGGTCAACGTCTCTGGAAGACGCACATATTAGGGCAATCCTATAGGTTATTAGATGTTTATCATGAATGATGATAAGAGGACGTACAGAACGATGAGAATCCCGTAGTACCGCGACGCTAGGTATAGAACCTTCGCTAGACTCCATCGCGTACTATCCGCGCAGCATCTTCAGAGCGATCCTCCTTCTCAACTAACGCGAACTCACGGCCAGATATATCGAACCTGGGGTCGCACGTCAGTTCAATAATGAATTCTCAGTTCTGAACGAGAACACGCACCTCATCCGAGAAGTTGTGCAAATAATCGCACAGAAGGAAGGTGAGGGCCGCCGCTATCGTTTCCACCTACGTCAAAATCTCCTCTTCCGCACGGCACAACCCAACTCACCCTGCGACCATCCCGTATGGATCTGGATCTCGAACGCCTTGAACAGCAGCGCCAGCGGATTACTTGTATCCATCGTCGTGTCGTAACGGGTGGTCGTAAGCGGCGGGGAAGGGGTGCCCGGGGTGGTGGGAGGAACGAAGAGGAGGGAAGAGGAAAGAGGAGGGAGGGAAAGGGGAAACGAGCGTGGCCACGGTCGTCTCCAATGCCCTCGCGATTTTGCCGTCCCCAGAGCTAACTTGGGGGTAGATAGCGTCCGATGCACGCTGCGAGGACTGTTCCATACGGTGCGGTGATCAGCGGAGGAGCATCATGGAAGAAGGATCATAGAGCTGGAAATCAGGGAATCGAAGCTCTCTTCCTACTTACCCGTGCTTAAGTTCATCAAGGGGCCGGTGCCTCTCCGCAGTCTCCGCCTTCAAGCGCTTCTGGCGTCCAGGCGAACCTGGGGTGGGGGATGAGGAAGCTGGGCGGGTGGGTGACGGTGACGAAGGAAAAACAAGCGAATTGACATGCTGGCACGTTGACAACGGGCGATTAGAGAGCGCTATCTCCGCTGGTGACATCACGCCGGCAAAAGTCCGCCGCGGCTGCAGTAAGCGCCCAAAAACGTGTCTCCGATGCCTCCGTGCTGATTATCAGGTGGACATTGCAGCCTCCTGGCGTTTGATCGGATATTCCCCCGCTGATTCGGGGTATGCGAGATCTTTACACATCAGAGAGATAACGGAACCAAGTCCCTCAGAGCACGATCATGGGGTGATTTAAGCGCCCAGGAGATGGACCTTTGTTGGGAATGATTATGATGCCGCTGCTTGTTCCCGTCTCTATTCACGACCTACTTCCTACGGTGTAACGAATGCCCGACCACAGTCGATGTCGAAGGTGCGAGTCTTTCGCCACATGGTAGGTTAGATTAACGTTGACTCGCTACAGATGAACTCCCCTCCCCATATCAATCATCCCCCAAAACAACAACCCCCTTCCCCACATTCGCACCCCCAAACACATCCTCCAACGCCTCCGCCACGCCCCCGAATCCCTTATACACAACCTCCCTATACTTAATCTCGCCACCCGCGATGAGGCCCGGAACTTCTTCGTAGAACCGGTCGAGGTACTTGGGATAGAGGGAGGTGACGATGAAGCCGTGCATGGAGATAGATTTGTTTACGAGGTGGATTAGGTTCTGGGGGAGAGGGGGCGTTAGCTATTTCGAATGAAGGGGTCGTCGTGGCTGATGCCAATGAGTAGGCCTACCTTGATGCCCACATGCCCCGTATTATAACCTGTCCAAGTGGAAAGGGTAAGTGAGAACCCCCGAGCCGGTTGGCGGATGAGACGAACGTACCTCCAATCATACCACACTCAACGAACCTCGCCCCCAAATTCGCCGAATACAACGCCGCATCGAGGGTCTCCCCGCCAACATTGTCCCAGAATCTACCCCGCGTCCCGTTTTCAGTACCTCCTCCAAGTCATTCCCATTCCCCTACCCTCATTCGCATACACAATATAGAGTAACAAGTACTCACATATCAACCCCACCCTCTCTCTCCAACACCTCCCCCACACTCTCCCTCTTATAATTGAACACGACGTCCGCGCCCAACTCGTCCTTGAGGTAGGCGAGCTTCGCGTCTGAGCCGGCGCAGGCGATGACTTTGAGGCCGTCGCGTTTCGCTAGTTGGACTACGAACCTTCATATGATGTGCATTTGAGTTATGAGAGCGTATGAAGATATGGGGAGGAGATGGAAGGGGAGAAGAGAGGAGAGAGTGAACGTACGACCCAACAGGCCCCGCAGCCCCACTCACAAACACTGTTTCGCCCTACAACGTACGCTGGTCAGCACCACCCGCATATCTCTTTTCGCAAAAATGCCACACAACAACAACACAAACGCCGTCACGCACTGAACGCAATGCAAACGAACTAGGAAAAACGAACCTTTCTCGCCCTCGCATACTCCCTCCACCCCATATACGCCGTCTGCCCCGGCATACCCGCAGCCCCGACGTACGCCGTCCACGGGAGGCCGGCGTCGTTCGGGAGGGGGAAGAGGGTGTCCGCGTCGGCAGTGGGGAGGAGGACGTAGGTTTGGTACGCTGTTCAAATTTCGCGATGTGCAAAAGTCATCGGGAGTAGATGTAGATAGGTAATACGGACAAGGTATCAGAGCATAAGTAGTACTCGAGTAGGGAAGAGCCCTTTAAACCGTGACTCACGAACAAATGCATGCACATGCGTCCCCGGTTTGAGAGTTGGGATCTCGGAGCGGACGACGAGGGAAACAGCGAACCCGGTTATCCTAGCCGTCGCTCCCTTAGCCCAGTCTTCCTCCTGAAAAGAGAAGGGATGGGTGCTTACGGCTCCCCGAGTTTATAGGGGGGCTAGTAACGAGTCGAAGCATTGAAGCACAGTTTAGCCCCAATGATCTATGAATGAAAGGAGGAGATGAAGATAGATAGAGAGACTGACCAAATACGACTTCACACTCGTCGGGCCCTTCATCAACGTTCTCAGAAAGGGATCGGGGGACACCACGATCAGCTTTAGCAGGACGCCTCCGTTGAGGGGCGCGGTGAGAGGATCGATTGTCGAGGAGGTGTCGTGGAGAAGGTCGGTTGGTTGGATGTGGCCTGGAAGTCGAAGTGTGTGGTGTGTGGTATTTAGTATGTAATACGAGATGTGTGGGGAGAGTGTGGGGAGGGAGAGGGGGAGTGTGAAGGAGAGAAAAGGAAAGAAGAGGGAGAGGGGGGGGAGGGTGCGGACGGACCGTTGGGTATGGAGTTGAATATGAGGCGGCTGTTCGGAACTGGTGCCATCTGAACACAACTTATAAAACGCGATAGAGAGAGAGTTTCAGAGGTACGATGGCCATTCCCTGTTGGCTACAGGGTCGCCCTTTATACTTTATACTTACTCAGCGTCCTTCGTACATTTCCTTGTCCAGACCGCCAAGATACGCTCCGTGACTCTGTCCATCGGAGGCGAGCCCGAGCCGTCCTTTGCGGGCCTCTCGACAAAGTTCGTTCGTTCGTTCACCCAGATAGGGTCTCGTCCAGGAGAATCGATCTCTAAAGGAGATATAGAATTGGAACCCCAGGGAAAGCTTAGTCAGGCTCTAAGCGCCAAGGACCCGTCGAGGAGGACTGGGGATTGGTAAGCCGCCTTGGGAGAGGACATTCCAAGACTGCTTTTGGTGACGAAGGGGGAAGGAAATAAGCACTGGCAGCCGAGTTGGAGTTGGGGTTGGATTATAAAGCACAGACTGGAGCGAGGGTGGATTTCGGAATGTAGAAATGCCGAGGAAGTACAAGGTCCCTCGTGGAGAGAAAGACTTGAAGCTCTTGCTGCGTTCCGGCGGACACGTTCGTATGTGCCCTTGAATCTCGGAACGCCTTTGCGTACCTATCTGTCTGAAAACCAGAGGAATTTTTGGAGGTGATAGGCCCAGCAATTTCCGGCGGTAAAGATAGTTCCAACATGGAACGCCCAGAGGTTGCATTATGGAGCAGACTCAGGGCCATGGCAGGTGGCGGCAGGGGCGGTTCCGGTAATAAGTAACGGATGGTAACAAGCCTAGGGTCTCGGGGAACAATCGAACCCTCTCTCTCCAACGCCAGACCCACGTTCTTAGCCTTGTAAGTAAACACCACATCCGCCACTCCTCCAGGAACTCAAGCACTCAGTACTCAAGCTTCGAATACGACCCGCTGCCAATGCATCGGCGGGTATTTGGATAAACGGAACAACTTGAAGGAAGAAAGGCGCCGGGTCCCTGTCTGTACCGAGCGAGCAGAATGGCGTCCATGGAGCTGCATAGCACTGGACGCAAGAGTTCGGTTAGGAGGAGTGGCTCGTCGACCGTGGACGGGGACATTGCCAGTGTGGGACTCCAGGTAGAGTCAAGGGAGGTGAAATGCGTCGAGGGTGCGGTTATAAAGGTCAAAGGCGAACCATCGATCGTATTCGAACGTAGGATGCTTGAGGCGCCAAGGGTCCGGGAGGGCTTTGCGCCACGCCGAGACCTCGTAAGTTCCTGCGGATTCCGGACGTTTGTACGAGCCGTGAATCATGAAACACCAGCTTCAGTCTAGGTATAATTATCGTCAAAGTCCCGCCAGGAGAAGGCCTGAGGTTATAGCGTGAAGGAAGAGCGGACAGAGTCCGGCCGAAGGGATAGTATCAAATTGCCAGAGCGAGTGTCCAGGGAGCCTCTGAGGGCAAAGGGAGAACATCCGCGAGCCCCAACTGCAGACAGTGCAGAGGTCGGGGAAATGAGAACACGCAACAGAGACATAACGAAGTTCCATAGCGAGAGTCCAGGCAGTATCTGAGGACGATCCAGCCTAGTTCTGAGCCTCGATGCTAACGTAGAACCTCCCGCTGGATGCCAGTGGTGGATGGAGGAAGCAGAAGGGCCGTCGGAATTTGAAACGCTCACTGCGGGTATTGAGCCGGAGCTTGAACCTCCGGCAATTGATTTTGCCGAAAGCCCCTATCTCGCTCTCTCCCCGACTACGATGTACGTACCTCCCCGTTTACATCTACAGCCCCACCCACTCCTCTTCACACAGCCCCCTACCCCTAGCTTGAGAACGATGGTGTCTTTGAAAGACTCTCGAGGAATACAAATCCAAATTGACATTTGGATGTCAATCAGTGCGGCGCGGACGTAGAGAGGAAAGCTTGACAGGAAGAACCCACAACACACCTTCTTCCGCTCTTACCACCCCACCACCACGATGCTTCCTTCCCCACTCCTCCTTTCCCTCGCTCTCCTCTCCGCAACATTTGCCTCTCCAACACCTCAAATCCCCGGCGACTCCGGGCTCGCTGGTACAGGTAGGCGCCGAACTCAATACAGCGATCGCTTAGGCTCAGACTAAGGGGATTGGAATAGAACCACCGTCGGGACCAGCGTCGTGCACGCACCCCTTCTCCTGCCACCCTCAAGACGCCCAGGGGAACCACCTCGTTCGAGGCGTACCGGGCGCCATATCGCCTGCGTCGTACTACTCGATCTTTGAATGTGTGTATGAGGGACCGAGGACGGAGGAGGGCGTGAAGACGACGAATACGTGTAGTTATGACAAGGTACGCTTCGTCTCCTCCCTTCCTTTCCCTCTCTCCCTTCAATCCTCCTGGTATACAAGAACCTAACCACCAAGGAACACAGATAACCGGAACCCGCTCCCTCCGCCCCCTCCCCGACACGCTCTGCCAACCCACCGCACTCCCCTGCGCCTCCGACCCCAACTTCAACCCGCACCCCGTCCCCGTCCCCATCCCCACTCCCACTCCCGACGACGCTCCGCATCAGACTGGGTCTACAGGGGAGCCGGCGAACACGAAGGTTATCGTGCCGTTGTTCTCGAGCCAGGACGAAGGGGGGAAGGAGGTGGTGTATGAGGTCCCGCCGTGGATGCCGATGGGGAGGGACTTGATGAGGTTGAAGATGGAGCATCAGTAGTGGGAGGGCGTGGGTGTGGGTAGGTGAGTTGGACGGTTCTTTAGGTGCGTGTGCGTTTACGCTGGTCGGGGTGGATCGTGGCTCATGATGGGGCCTGTACAGTTCATGTACTCGATTGCGTGGTTGCAATGATACCCCCGTGCCTTCTGCTTTCGCTCCTCGCCTAGTCGCCCGAGCTCAAGACGCCTGGTACGCATCTCCCCCTCCTTTCCTCCTCACCATCCTCCTTCTCTCTCCCCTTCTTTTCCTCCCTCCGCCCTTCTTTTCTCCTTTCCGCTGTTCTCTTCTCTTCTTGCCGCTCGCCCACCCTCAAACTCGCCAAAACCAAGCTAAAGCCAACAGCCCGCCTAGCTCAATCGGATAGAGCGTCAGACTCTTATCACTAGGCGGTATCTGAAGGCTGCGAGTTCGACCCTCGCGGTGGGCTACTGTTTCTTTTTTGTCTTTTGGGTCTTCTCTTTTGCCGGGGTTCGAAGTTGTGGATTTGGTCACTGGTGTTCCTCTACTTTTTTCCTTCTAGTGCCTCAGAAGAGGAGCTGCGGTACGAGGGGGAGACGCAGTTACTACGGCGCTTAACGACCCTTGGTCTCCTTGTTCTTTCTTCTCTCGTTTGCTGGGTCTCCTTCTCGCCGTAACCCACGGCGACCCCTTGGGGGACGCGCAGCGGCTACGCCGCTCCACCGCCCACCCCTTCCCCTCTCTCCTTCCGTTTACGCGCCCTCCCCTTTCGGAGGTTTTTTTTTTTCTAAAAAATCGAGTCTTCGACTTTTTAAAGAAAAAACCTACGATCTGGGAGTGCGGAGGGAGGGAGGAGGATGGATGGATGATTGACGGGGTGATGAAAGGGGACTGGGAGAACGGGTAGGAGGGGTGCCTATCCACCGCCCCTTGTTCGTTTCCTTTCTTCTCTGTGTCCTAGGTCGAACGTTGTCCCTTTTCGGAGGTTTCTTTTTTTTTTTTAGAAAAGATCAGGAGTCTTTTTTGAAGAAAAACCTGCGATTTGGGACTGCGGGGGAGGGGGGGAGGATGTCGATGGATGACGGGGTTTTTGAGAGGACCGGACCCGAGGCTCAGTGGCTACGGCGTTTTCGCGTTGGGCAGGCAGGCTGCGTGCTGCGGCGTGGGTGTCTACGCATTGGTCGGTGTTTTGCGTCGGGAGTTCGGTTTCTCGTTTGCATTCTCACCTCGTTTTGTTCTTGTTCAGACGTTAGCGTATCGGTGGAGGGCCGTCGCAGTTCGAGCAGGAGACGCAGGGCTTCCGGCGCTTACGACCCATATTGGACGCTCTGCGCCCTTGGCGCTTATGCGCTGCGCCGGGTTTCACCGTCTCGTGGCTCTTCATCAATTATTCGTCACATTCGACGTGAGGTCTGCAGTTCCGTTTATCCAGCCATGTGTTCAGGGTTTTGACACTGAAGTTCGAAGCGACGGTCGATTCGCAGATAAGGGGTCAGCAGACTCTACTTACGAATTGGTACTATTGAGTCGGCAGGGACTGTGGGGGATCGGCTTGTCGTAAACTTTTCATCTTCCTGTCACTGCAAACTGCGCTTACTCAGTCCATCCTAGGTCTTCCTCGAGCCAAGGCCTGCCCCTGCGCTTCTTGTATAGATTCATGTACTCCGAGTTGGGGGCACGGTCGCTATTTACTGGCAAAGAAGGGCGGTCAACGGCATTCAACTTTGTACATCGAACAAGTCGTCTTTGTTCTCCACTCAAAACCGAGTGCCGATTGGCTCCCCCTTGCTCAGCATCCCCATCGCTGCTTAGAAGTGGGCAACTGTCTATACACACGCAGCCTCGTTTCTCTCTTTTGTCGTTGCGACATGAGCCTGCGGCGTGGTCTTCCTGCCCAATAAACTTCAGCGTCAACGTAAAAATCCGACACTGCGGCGTATGCGGGGGTTCGCTAAGGTTAAGCCTGGGACTGCGGAGGGGGTATATATAGGTGGGGTAGGGGTTGTCGATGGGTATCACGAACCGAAAGCCTACTCACCTGCCTTCGAAGAACAGCCAGCTCCGCCTGCCCCCTTGAACTCGAACAACCACAATGGCATCCGATACAGTCAACAACGGCACGGTCATCTTTGCCGCTAGGCCTCAAGGTACGTTTTCGCTCCTTCCCCCTCCTCCCTTTCAACCGTTTCCCTGGCTGACCCCTCGACGCCCTCGTGCCCACACTCTAGGCGTCCCCGTCCCAGGCAAAGACATCACCTACGCCCCCACATTCTCTACCATCAGTCCTTCGACCGTCGAGCTCAATGGCGGGGTCCTCCTCAAGCTCCTCGTCGCCTCTCCCGACCCGGCGTTGAGGACGCTCATGGCCGAGCCGGACCCTAAGAAACCTATGGTTCCGAACTACGTTCCAGGGCATCCGTACGTCCCCTTCCCTTCTCCCCTCCGCCTTCCCCTCTTTCCTCCTCACCCCAACTCACCACTATATTCTCTCTGCAGACTTGCTGGCATGGGCGTCGCCCTCGTCCTCCGCTCCGAAGTCCCCTCCGTCGTCGCCGGGTCTCACGTTACCGGCTTCATGCCGTTCCAGGAGTACCCTCTCCTCCCGAAGGAGATGGCGGGGATGCTCATGCCGCTGAGTAACCCGAGGGGGTTGCCGTGGAGTACGTTCGTCGGTGTGCTTGGGGGGACGGGCCAGACGGCGTGGATGGCTTGGGAGGAGTTTGGTAAAGCAAAGAAGGTACGTCGTCCTACAATGAAGTACGAGAGGGAGGAAACTGACTTGGGGGAATGCGGTGGTAGGGAGAGACAGCGTTTGTGACGACGGCTGGGGGCGCTGTTGGATCGATCGTGGTCCAGATCGCGAAATTGGCGGGGTTGAAGGTTATTGCGTCGACTGGGTCGGATGATAAGGTCGCGTATGTCAAGGGACTCGGCGCGGATGTCGTTTTCAACTATAAGACGACCGATACCAAGGACGTCCTGGAGAGGGAAGGCCCGATTGACGTGTACGTCCTCCTACCTTTGCCCCCACTCCCTCCCTCTCGTCTCGTCTCCAATCCCCCAATTCACCAGGACCATTGAACAAATTATTGATTCTACATCAGGTTCTGGGACAACGTAGGCGGCTCCACCCTCGACCTCGCACTCGACAACGCCAACACGGGCGCCCGCTTCATCGAATGCGGCATGATATCCGGGTACAACGCGCCCGACCTCAAACCCGCTGCGCCGAAGAATATTATGAAGGTTATTGAGAAGTGTATCAGCTTGCATGGGTTTATCTTGCCGTTCTTGTTTGCGAAGGAGGGGCTGTTGGGGAGGTTTTGGAGCGTTATGCCTGGGGTGAGTTTTCGGTTCTCTTTGTGCATCCCTTTCCTGTGTCTTCGGTTTCTCCGATTTATTCTTACTCTACCCGCTTGCAATGGTGAACTGACTGTTCTTGTTGTGATATCCACAGCTCGTCGAAGAGGGCAAGGTTAAGGGGAGAGAGCAGGTATGGCGTGGGTTGGACACTTGGGGAGAAGCGATGCATGCGGTCCTTACTGGTGGGAATACTGGGAAGGCGGTGGTGGTTGTCGCGGACGAGTGAGTTGATGAACACCGATGGACATACTTGACGTGGATAGGAAGGTCGAAGTCCCGGGTGTTCAACAACATTCGAACCGTCATTGTGTAACAAAGCTAAAGTGTACTTGGAATTCAATTGGAATGGTTATGTCTAGTTTGACGGTGTAAGGTCCAAGCGCGGGCGAACTTTCATTCCTATCACTCCCAATGGGATGCTCTATTGTCGTTGTGGAACAAGGCTGGGTGTCTCGTATTATTGTCGCTAGAAAGGGCTCCTGGGTTCGATGGGCCATTTTACTTGACCATCGAAACCTTTCTCCGCTAACAGCCATGGGGGTTAGGTCCCACCTTAAGCACCAACGTTCAACGTTCAGGCTTACCGTGACATCGATACAAGTCTATGGCGATCCCTTCCATAGTTCTCTCTACGCCCCTTCCCTCACCTGGACCTCAACCTCTCCAGCACCTCGCCCTCGACCCCTTCCACCCACCAGGGACTGGTGAAGACCAAGATTGGCTTCGTACGCTCACCAAGCTCGGGAAAAACACCCAGTCCCTCCGCATCTCTGGACCCCGAATCACACCCTTGGGCTGGGAGGACGACTTCTCGAACATATTCGTGTCTTCCCTGCAGAACATGCCTCACCTACGGTACCTCTCTCTGAGTTCCACTGAAGGTTTGGAGGTGGAGACAGTTTACCGAGTACTTTCAGCCACACCGCAGACCACAACACTCGATGCGGACTTTGGGGTCGGCCAAGATGCGTTGCTGCGACTTTTGACCCTGCGCATGTCGCAAGATCTGAAGAGCGAGTTCCCGTGGCACCCAGTAGAAACTGGCGCTACATGTCCAGACATCCTACCAAACCTCGATACTCTAGTGCTGGAGGTGGGTTAAAGTACACATGGCCTACTTTCAGGAGACCCCATCATACTGACAACACACCGTCTTTTTCCCAGGTTGGGGAACAGCCGCTCAACCCAGCCGCCATGGCCGCGTTCCTCACAAGCCGACGCAACCCAGAATGGTGCCTAAACTCACGCGCCCGGCCTCTTCGCAAGCTCGTTCTCTACTCTCGACGTGAAGAGTGGATATCCAACGCCCAAACCTTCACGGTTCCTATCCGGAGCTATATGGACGGTACCTTTGGGAGGGGCCTGGAGTTGGGGAGGTTCCATATTCCGGGGACGGGGAGGAGTCGGTGGATGGATAGGGATCCTTACTCTCCTCGGTGTAATGTTACGATATTTTCAACGTAAATCGTGTTTTTTACCTTGCTCTATAGAGTCGATCTGCGTTTAAATATGCGATGGGCACTTGTTGCAACAGGAGGAAATCTTATCTTATCTCGGACCGGACACCCAGGCCCGACACTTCCCACGGCTGTCGGGTGTTCAAATCCGACAGCCTGATCTCTTGGAGGTTTCTCCGCTAGTCCGTCACTCCGAGTCAGCTCAAAAACGTCTTGCCGTGTAACATCAGGCCTCTCCTTCTCCACTGAACGCAAGACCCCGTTATCCTTATCGTTGCAATAACCGATGTTCGGCAGCCAACACTTGAAGTGCGACACCCAAACATCCCCAACCGCAGGAGCATCCAAGACAGGGTGGCTTGCACGCCCAAGTCTGGAGGCTTCACCACCTGGAAATGTGAGTGTTTTAAGACCGCACTCAAAACATAAGGTGCGCATAGGTACTCGGGAGATTTGTTCATGGCACTGAGGGGCTCGTTTCAACTTCCAAGTTTTCGTCCAAGACTCGTCGCCTTCTTCGCTGCTACAGCACTCCAATTTGGGAACGATGGACCAAGGTGAAAAGGTCTTAGCACAAGGACTACCTTTTGCCTCCTCGCCGCATAGACGCCACTTGTGCGGTTTCAGGGGATGAAGAAGCTCGAAGCTCAACCGTGACGACCTCGAAACCCAGGAAGAGCTTCGAGCATTCATTTGAAGGGTGAACGTTAACCCTTGAATCTTCACAGGAAACCCCGCTCGACGGGTTTCAACCTCAGGCGGGGGAGACTTTGATACCTGACCCAGAATGTGATGACCGTCGGCGGTTTCCCTCAAATCCCCCGCCGGCGGTTAGGCTGAAAAGAGGACATACGCCACAGTTCTCTGGCTACTGAACGCCATGCGACCCTCCGTTTTTGTCGGCCTCAAGTGTCTGTGTGGCTGAGCCTATGGGATCTCACCGTACCATCGAGAAGCTCTTGAAAGCTGGGGCGTTGCTTTTCTCCGGGTGTTCTAACGTCATGCGTCTCGTAGATCACAGCCTCTCTTCGTTGTGTTAGGTGACCCACCTTCAAACGCAACGCACCTGTATCTACTTCTCTGGGCGTCGCGGTACATTTCCGGACACTGCGTCCTCTCCCCTTTTTGGGTATTGCTCTCCCAAAGGTCTCCGCGCCCTCATTCCCCCTCTCCGACGTCCAGCGTTTCCCCTCGCCCTCCTTACGCTCTCCTCATGCTCCCCTTCGTCGCCCTCGCTCGCCACTCCAGATAGTCTGCACCCTAGGATGCTCGGCCAGCCGGTACCTTGATAACGGCGATGGCTTCTCTCGTCTTCTTGGCCCCGGAGGCTTTGAAGAAGCCGTAACCTGTTTCTTCCTTCTGCAGTCTTTTATTCGCACCGAATTTCCAAAACCCTAGAAAGTCGAAACAAATTCTCACCGCCAACGCGTATTCTGCGCCCTTCCTTCGCACCTACGGGTTCCCCGGTGATGGCCCCCTTGACGCTTCTTAGGATGGCTTTGTCTTCGCCTTTGTACGCACCATTTACTAGGCGCCTAGATCGTGGGCATCCCATTTATCAAGAGAAGACGATGAGGGTAGTTCGCCGCTTCACGCAACTCCGCCGTTTCTGAGTGACGTACGACGATAGCTGGGGTGTTTCGGGTTGTGTTGTATTTCATGATCTCCCAGCATTATAGATGCGGACCAGCACACTGTGATGGTTTCATCGGACTGAAAGAGGAGTGCGCGGAGGCCGTTAGGCTTGCATTGGACACTCCCAGCTGTCATACCGTAAAACTCGAATCGGTGGCTACTGAATACTAGGGCTATCAGCGCTTAAGGCACGCTCTTCCCCTGTTGTCGTTGATTCGCGTTGGGGGGACAATGTTCTGATGTATCGATGTTTTGATGCTGGGCGATTCTTAATGGCAGCGTTCTCTGGATGGTTGCATAAGTAAAAGAGGCTTCTCCTGCGAGAAGAAGCACCGTTCCAATCCCTACTTCCTCTCACAGATCGTTTGACAGTGAACCGCAAAAATGTCCGAAATGTCAGAGGAAGAGTTCGTGCAGGCTCTCAGTGAGGCAGTATCGCAGTGGCGGATGCAGGAGGTACGTCGCCATATTCGCCCGTGACCTTCTCCATGCTGACGACGGGTCTTTCAGTATGTCGAGAGTGAGTACGATTAGTGCGAGGGGTTGCTGAAAGCTGACTTTGGGATTGCCAGTATCGTTCTACGCTTTCTACGTATGATTTACTTCCAGTTCATATGCTCGCGGGATCACTAACAGAGACCAGATCTACTATGTCTTGATCACGATGGACAAAGACGTACGTACGGCTTGTGGTGGTCGAACGATCGAGGTAGCTCAGATCGTACCCTAGGTCTCCATTATATTCCCTCAACGATGGAACCGGGGGAAGGTTCTATACATCGTTTGTCGATATGGCATGCTGGTTCACATCGCTCTACACCTCGCAAGTGAGTACAGGGAGCTCACACCTTAGACCTACCTCCGTTCACGGCTTCTGACGACTCAATGTAGGAGATTACCGGAATTATTTCGTAATAAGCCCTGTAGTGCGTATGAGTTCTCCTAGTCGCGTGCCCCACTGTGTCCTCTGGTTGTGTTCTATAGCTGACGCTTTCTAGAACTGCAAAGTCCTCCAGGTTATTTATGACTGTGCGCCCTATATTCCGACTTTTCGTCGAATGTGTGCTAACCTTGATCTACACAGTCGCCCTGTGGTTCGTTTTCCTTGCAAGCGATGGTGAGCACCATGGATCCTCAGGGATTTATGTCTCCGTTCTAACCCTATCACATAGTGGCGCTGGGCCTCTGCCTCAGCGCATTACTCGGAGCGGGAAAGCTGTTTGCGATCATAATACTCTTCCTATTTGCGGTACGTTTAGCAAGCCAGTTCGACTCCCTTGTGACCTGTGTGCTGAAGTATATTGACAGGGACCTTCATTCGTTTCTTTCTTTTTTACGACAGTGGGAGGAATTCAGGCCCCTGGTGAGCGCTTTCCCGCACTGGGGCGTGTCGAGAACTGGGCTAATCTTGTCATTATACCATACTTAGCCGACCCTATCTCTGAACTTGACGAAGAGTTGGGCTACCCATGCTATATTACCTCGAGTGAACAATGGGAGACCACTATCGCCGTCATCGGCGAGAAGCCTCGAGCATATGTTAGTCTCGGTGTCACCGCGGGTTCGTCTCGCTTTGGGCTCTGGGGGAATACGAAGCGACTCACCTCACTTCACAGTTCTGGTCTTATTGGCTTTCGCCACTGTCGCCGTGCGGTATAAGAACCAGACCAGTCGGCTATTCCAAACTATCCGCCGTGATGGTGGACTGTATTACTTCTCCCTGCTTGGTGTGTCGTGGCGCTCTCACTGTAAGGGACGTTGTACTAAGCGTGGTGAACAGCCCTTAGACTGGCCTCGGTCATTCTAAGGGTAACAGGCCAGGCCAGGCTAGAGACTAGCCCCCCTGCCGCCATGTACGCACATTTTCTTGGGTTCCTTCCCTCATAAACTGACTCAATAACGTACGCTCTCAGTCTCTACTCTGCGTACGTCATATGCACCCTCGAACGTCTCGATGGAAACTCATAACACTTTCACAGCATAAGCGATGTACTGATCCCAATACTCGCCCAACGCCTCATGATCAACATGCGAAAAGTCGACTACGTCGGAACGCGACCGTATGCGTCCACCCTCCTCTTCGCCCACTCTCCACCAGGGTCGGAGTACGTACCCAACAAGATGGGCGACTCACTGGAGCTGCACTCCACGTCGTCGGCCATGCACCACAAAGGGAGTCAGGTTGCGACATCGGAAAAGAGTGACACGAGGACGTTCGTCTGATTCAGAAGTAGGGGTATGTGTATCGGCTTCATGTGCTCGCGTATCCATTGACGCCCACCCCAGGTCCCAGGGGCAGATTCACCTTTGACTCCGGCGCTGTGATTTCCAGATGACGCAATATTCTGCTCAAGTTTGTGTGTAGGCAGGACTACAAGCACATACCATCTATCTTTCCTTTCAAAATGCGGTCTCAGGGGGATGACATTTGTGTCCAACCTCCTTGCTTTCCCTGGAAGCAGAGTGTCCTTCCCTTGGGCGCTTGTTTTCATCTCCCATCTAATCTTATCTTCGACGCGTGACTGATTTACGCACGGGCCCGCACAGCGACTGACGCCGACCCGGCGGCAGTGTAAGGGTTTCCTCATTGTTCCCTTGACCTTGAACGCCCATAAACGCCTGAAAATTTCCAAGCTAGCGCCATGCCTACCGATACGCAGCCTTCTTTGAAGGACGAGCCATCTCTAACACCGATGTACAGTCGGTGTTCAAGGGAATGAGTCCCCTGTATCGTAGCCCCACTCCAATATAGTTGGCATCGCCTCGAAGGCTCGAACCCTCTTCAAGGGTCCATGATCGCCACAGAAGACCTCATGTCGTCTGCGGTGGACACCTGGACGTTCCCGCAGCCAATGAAAACATTCGACGGGTTGAGACCTGCCTCGTGCCGCTCACCCCAACCTCATTTCAGGTGCCCGTCACGCCGTTGACCCTCGCTTTTGGAAGTGACCTCCCGATCTGACTCTTCAACGCTTTGGGACCGTGTTCATTCCTTCTTTCCTTTCACCTCCTCTATTTCCGAGAGCTCCCGTTCGATCCTCAAGGCGAACATGGGCGCTTTCTCTGTTGTCGGTAAGCACTCGAAGCCATTTTGGTAGAGCCGAAGCTAAACCCAATACAGACTTGTTCCTGCAGCGAAGGCAGGATGTGAGCACGACTGGTGCGGGCGGCCCAACTGGAGGAGGCGCGACCGGAGGGGGAGGCACACCAACTGGAGGAGGTACGACTGGGGGGGCTACACCGCCAGGAGGAGGTACGACAGCTGCTGGTGACCCATCGCCAACAGGAGGCTCTACCAGCGCTGGCGACTCGCCGCCTGGAGGAGGTACTTCTGGTGGAACTGTAACTGACGCACCACCCACAGGAGGAGGGACCACACCACCATCCGGAGGGGGTACGACCGCACCTCCAGATGGAAGCACCCAAACTCCTCCAGGTGGTACGGTCACGCCTCCGGGAGGAGGAACGGCAACTCTGTCGGATGGAGGGACAGCGGTCCCTTCAGGAGGGACGAATACCTCTGGAGCAGGAACGATTACGCCGACCGATGGAGGGTCGAACACCTCCGGGGCAGGAACGACCACACCGCCCGATGGAGGGGCAACGACACCAACGATCACTACGACAACTACTCCCAGCGGGGATACCACGACCACCCCCATCGCTTTGCCGGTTACGACGACAAGCAGAACCAGGACCTGGGACGTGACGAGCACCTGGTGCCCTCCCGAACTCTCGAAGGATCCACAGTACGCCGCTCAGCCGACCTTCACTGGAACGACGGTCATCGATGGGACGTCCTGGGTCCAAACTACACTCGATGCCCCCCTGACCACGGTATACACGACGGAATCCTTGTGCGCCTCCATACACCTTTTTCACTTGAACAATGTGCTGACTCACTGGATCTTTCGACATGCAGATACACGGAACATGGGCAAGCTATGACCAAGTATATTCCAGTGACGACTGTGATTCCTCCAGGGACGGTCGTCATTCGGCACAACCTTGCTGTGGGCAAGAAATCGAGCAAGGTCCCGATTGTCGCAGGTGCTCTCGGCGGTACGTCTTGTAGTGCCGCTTCCCGTCCTCCCAGAAGATTGACGTTGTCTACCTAGGTGTCGCCGCCCTCATTCTTATCGGAGCTCTCGCCTTCTTCCTGGTCAAGCGTCGACGACGTCGCGAAGCAGCGAGAAACCTCCAAATCGATATCGACCCAACCACACCCACTCACAATCCTCCCTATCCCGGTCTTCCTCCATTGATGTCCGAAGCCACAGGCAATAGCCATCTCCTTCAACCTTCCACGACTGGATCGACGCACTATGGCGGTGTCGTCGGCGTTCAGGGCCGCCCGTCGATGGACACAGCTTCCATGGGTGGTACTTCGTCGATGTACGCCTCGACCAACTACGGGCGTAGCACATCGCCCAACATCGTAGGCGCACAGCATATGCACTATCGATCACCCTCTGCTGCGTCGGGTGGGAGCGTACCCGCACACCAGATCGCGCCTTCGATGGCTTCTCACATGTCTATGGCCCACTACCGAGCAGAGAGTGGGTCGACTCCGATCGGGATTGTCCAGGAGGATGATCCTTTGCTCGGCCCGTTCAGCGATAGCAACCGCGTTCCGACACCGTCGAGTGTAATGCCGCTAGTACATGAGGATGCGGGGAGCGTTCGGAATGTGGAGGTGGGCGGGGTGTGGTCGCCTCCTGCGTACGATGGGGGAGGCTCATCGAGGATGTGAGCCCTGGCCCTTGTCATGGCACAGTCCGTATTCCTGCTTTCGCAGTTCCCTCCGTTCACGACCCTGTATCGCAGCACGATTATTTATGTCATTTCACGCTCTTGGATGTCTGTTACGTTTCACTGGGACTGTAAATCGGACATTGTTTATTCCTTAGTTATATCGTCGAGTATACCTTTGAATGAGGATGTATGTTGTCGGGTTAGATAGCCCGAAGCATTGTCCTTAATGTTGATCCTTGCATAGTCGTAAAGAATTTGCGTACAGATGATAGGCGCAGAAGCCAGTCTGAGCCACGCCTCATCCCAAAAACACAATCTTCAAGCCCAGTCCTCGTCACCGACCTGTGTCGCCTCCCGCCCTCTCGATCCACTCACACGCGAAGAAGATCCGAAACGGACGGTAGACACTGAAGATCTCCCTAATCCGCCTGCCACTGCGCTGAGAGCGTAGCGATCGGAATCGGAGTGGACTTCGGTGCTGCTTCGTCCAGCCGAGCGACGAATGTTGAGGAGCATGTGGCAGGACTGCCCAGAGTTTGGGGAGGAGGTTTATTTTGGAAGTCTAAGGAGAAGGGATGGGGTACTCACGGAGACGGAGAATACGGCTTCGAACCATCTGTTATCGGTGTTGAGAGGTGTAATTAAGCATATTGAGATCCTTGGGTAGAATTTAACTTACGGATTGGCTGGCAAAGTGTACAAGGACCCTTGGTAGAGGGTAGTGAACGCCTTCGCTATGTAACAGGCGGTTACACTGTAGTTCACCATGGGGAACACCGTCATTAATTAGTCTGGCGCGGTCTGAACGTTCCTCAACGTACATGGCGAAGTAGACCGTTCCGTCTCGCAGAAATACTGTAAGCAGTGGAGGAACCTGCAAGCGGCCTTGATTATCCTTCGATCTTGACCTGACCCATTGATCAAGGATATCTGGCTTGAGGGAGCGTCTAAGCTTCACGAGCGTTGCGATCAGTATTCCGGCTAGATTTCAGAACGATCAATCCAATGCCCCCCAAATTACGTTCGCAGTCCAAGCGGAGTACTCACTTGAAATGACCAGGACGGGGACCCTAAGGTTTAATGGGGATTATGTGCGTGAGCCGCGAGGTATCAGTGCAGGGAGGAGATGTATATGCGTACCAGCCTGCGAGAACCTTCAGCATGTTCAGATTCAGGGCGTTCACCACACAGCCCGTCCACATCGGCACGGGGGAGGGGATGATATTCACGACCGCGACTTTCGTCACCCAGATAATGGTGTAGAGTTCAACTCCGAGTTGGCCTAGCTTTGCTTTAGTGCGAGACAAACTAAGGGAACGCAGCACAAGGGCTACGTACACGCGTAAAGTGCTGCGAAGATAGCCAGCGCTGGGAAGGGGGAAAGGGCTGAGAGAGCAAAGCGAATGCAAGAGTGGGGAAACTAACCTCTTCTGCTTTGCCCGTATAGCGCATATAGGCGAAGCATGAAGGTGAGGGATAGGGTAACCTCAAGTGAGTACATCCCGCCCCTGCAAAGCAATCTTAGATGGACACTTGTTGTTCGTAGTACGTTTTAGTCACTCACAGTGTCATCCACCACATATAGCTTTTGCAGCTTGATTTGAGGGAACGTGAGTGTGGTGCTCATTGAGGAAGTAGCCCAGCGCTTACTACTAAAGGCCGTTTTGGTAAGTACCGTATCGGTCTGTCACTGGCATCTATGGGATGGGTACTCACATTTTCCGAGTGGTGGCTTCTATCAGAGACTAGAAGGGATCTGCAGCGCAGGAATTAGCTAATACTAAAGTTGAGTTGTGGGGTGCGGGCGCACGTTAGGACTCCGATCCCATAGTACCTGGAGAATAGGTAAAGGAATTTGGCCAAGCTCGGCCGAGCTCTGAACTCAATCTCCGTCAGACAAACACCGAGGGCAAGACGATCTTAGTAGTACTTACGGCCAAATATACCGGATCTGTGGGTTTGACACATCAGATAGAACCTTCGACGACACGACATGGGACATACCTCATCGTGAAGGTTATGCAGGAGGTCAAGGAGAAGGAATGTCAATGCAGCGGCTGGGAGAAGGCAAGGTCAGGATTTAAAATCAGGACCACGAATATAATCAGAGGTCAGATCGTGACGCCTCACCTTGGGAGTAGCCGGTTTGCAGATTGACCTCCACGGCCTTGATTAGGAGCTTGATCAAATCTTGCATAGAGCTCATTTCCGGGATTTCTCAGTGTGAGCTGGTTCTGCGGAGGTGGGGGGGGGATGCTTGGGTCTCCAAGCGCTCATTGATTATGGTTCTGAAGGCTTTAACCTCCTTACGTTGAGCGCCCATTTGATCTCGCAAGTGGCGTTTTTGCGCTTTGTCTGATGTCAGATGGGTCGATCTGATTCTACTGTGACTGCCCATCGAACAGAGATTGTTGATAGTACTCGTAAATGGCGCCGTATGGCTTGGTATTGTGGGGGTGGAGCCGATGTCGTAAGATCCAAGATGAAAAGTTGGCACGGAGGATGATCTTGTTCGCCGTTCAACAAACAATGAAGGCTGTTGTACTCTGTTGTACTTAACTTGTAGAATACCTCCGCTACACCATCACGTCTCCGTTAATCCCGGTGCTAGCGAGTTTGCCGTCACGGAATCAGGGTATCTGGGCGCCTGCCGGGGGTGCCAAGACCCCGGGTACCGGATTAAGCGCCCAAAATGCCGGGATTGATCAAGCATCTGCCAGGCACCCACTTAGAGAACACTGAGAGGGATGGCCACATATTGAAAAGTGCTGCAACTGCCTTGTACTGGAACACTCACGAGATTAGAGCGATGATCAACCTCGGAATAGCCTCAAGCACCACAGGAAGATGGCACGCGGAGGAGCTCCGGGACCGAGCTGCGCGACACCAGCAGCAAAGAGGTCGGTTCTTCGATTTGGCTCCGAGAAATGGTCCTAGCCATATTACAGAAATCAAGAGATTGGGTCCGCCCCTGCGCTCTCAGGGCATGCCAGTGATGATGCCCTCACCCTGCCCAGGACAGAAAGTACCACTTCCTGCACCAGCCAGACACCAGAATTTCAAGTCTCACTATGGAAATATCCCACCACAGTCACCTCGTGCTTTTCATCCTGTGCCCCAAATCCACGCGATACACCGTCTCCAATGTCTCATAGCAAGGAGACCAACCAATCTGCGTCGGGGGACGATGAAGCTCGCCTCAATTTTCACTTCCCCAAGCTCAAGGCGGTCCAAAGCACTCTCCCGCCATTCCCTGATTCGAACTGTTACTGATCCTTCCTGAAGTCCTTCCCTCTGGCCAACCCCCCATGGTGTTCGTCCACCGTTCAGACCTTCGAGGTTTCGGGTACAGAGCGCCGGATCACTCGATGAACCGGATCAGCCCAATCAGCCCCAATTCAAATCAAGGGTTCAGGGGACGCGACTTGAACTCGAATCGCCATCTTCAATTGGCGTAGCGATGAAAAGAGGATTCCTCGCACGCGCAGTAGGACTATCCTTGCTACTATATAGTTCTCATATGACTCACCATACGACAGATCGACTCAGGACAGACAGTTGCTCCCCCAGAACGAAAATTTATTCCACAACTGGAGCTCGAGGCTGCGACCACCCTACGCAATGCGTTCTCTCAACTCAGGGTGACCAAGACACCCGTGAACCCCCGAGTCACCCTACCAGAAACTGCGGCAGAGGTGAAGCGAGATATCTCTCGGATTTGAGAGGCCACGGAGGATATTATGCGATCTATCAACATCGCGCTCACGAAAGACCATCGGCCACATCCTCGCCCCAATATTCCACGCCAACCTACCCCTCATGCTCAAATGGTTCTTCTTTATCTGTCGAGAATCGTCTTGGGTGTACTCCGACCTCCCCGTGTTCGAGGCAGGCTGGCTTGGGTTGCGAGCGGCGTCAGAGTGTCTCATGAATTTCTACTACCGCTCGCCACGAGAACTGCAGATCGCTTTGACGGACTTGCCCAGCTTCACCGATCTCATGCTTTGGCTGTGGGCTGGCGTGGGCCCATCGACGGGAACTCGTTCTCGTTCCAAGCGGCGGTACAGAAGCGCGATTGCCCGGTCATCGTGCTCCTGACTTCTATCTTGAACTTTTCGGACGAGACGACACACAACTTCCATCAACATGTCGCTGCGCTTTCCCCTGGACGACACCGGCGGTTTATCGAGTCCGCGGCGGCGCGGATCGACGAGTGCTCGGAGTTAGCCATACTGGTGCCTGGTTTCAAGGCTCATATGGATAATCAGACTGGCGATGAAGTTCATCGATATTCCTTCGTACTCCCGCGAATACGCTAAAGCCAAGTTACCGGCACGTGTTTTGGAAGTCGCCGTCGAATACAAGAAACTGAAGGCGTCGCCCGACTTCGACACAACTGAATCAAGAAAGCTTCCCTTTGCCGTCACGGTGTCCGCCAAATTCTTTCCTCCTCAACCCGGCAAAACAACGATGCAGCTCGTCCGTGAGACGCTTCCCGACTTGATTCGAGCTGGGCTTCTTGAGGTGTTCGTCGACCGCCTGTTGTCACAGTCGGAGAGCACACCGTTCCCGTGGTCCGTATGGGTGTACCAGGACCCAACTAACCGTCCGTTCACGATTGTCACATTCTTGTGCGTTCATCTCCCGATTTTTAAGGCGACGCAGGCGGCGATAAAGAAGCTTCCAATGCTCAAGATCAAGATGCTCGAGAAGGGATGGCGCGCAAAGCATTGGACGCCGTGGATGAAGACCTTTAGGCTCTATGAAGAGGTTTGGGAACGGAATTTGAAAGAGGTTGGGACAAAGAAGGTCTCGTTGTGCCATGACCTAAACGTAAGGGTGCCTTTTTGTCAAAGGCCGTGACTAACCGTCGCTGCAGCACCATTTGAAGAAGGATATCACAACACCCTTCGCCCCGAAGGAATGCTCCAACTGAAAACTAGCAGTCTATTGCTCAGAGGAGTGCCAGAAAAAAGATTGGGCCACCTTCCACAAGGCCGAATGCCCAGAAAGTCGGTGCTATCGTATCGGTAAGCGCCTCCCATCCCCCACTACATCTCCGCACGACTCACCAATCACCAGATCGCCAACTTGCGTCCTCCTGGCTCCCACATCACCATCGCGCATTCTTCCTCTCCCTCATCCACCAGGGCGTACTGAGCTGGGAAGTCGGCATGCCCGCAGACTCCATCCTTCCCCTCACCTCACCCACGTCGTCCGCCCCCGTCCTCGAATACACCCATGCCCCATTCACCTCCGACCACAAGGC
Organism: Coprinellus micaceus; assembly: GCA_951394405.1. Classification (NCBI taxonomy): domain Eukaryota; kingdom Fungi; phylum Basidiomycota; class Agaricomycetes; order Agaricales; family Psathyrellaceae; genus Coprinellus; species Coprinellus micaceus. Next base: position 230,158 of record OX596346.1, read on the forward strand.
TAAACTCGAGTTGAGCAAGAATCTCGTCATGCAGTGGAACACGCTCTACTCACCACCGAAAGTCATCTTCAATTCCATCGCCGCGTTCCTCAAGTTTACGCATGGGGGTGTCCCGGTGTATCGCGATCCTAGGTGGTTGGAGATGTACCGCGACTTGCTGGCGAGTACGAGTGGGGTTGGGAACGTGAAGGGCAGGCCGGCGAGTGTTAGAGCGGATGACGGAAGGAAGAGGAGGACGAGGTTGGCGCTCTGTGTTGCGTTTGATGGATTATATTGGATCTACGTCCTGGGAAGGTTTGCCGTTGTGAACGAGGAGAGGAAGACGAGGGTGGAATTGCTGAATGGGTATGTGAAGGTGGAGGAGAGGGATAAGATTGATGAGGGCATGATCTCGGATAGGATTGAGTGAAGGAGCCAGGCTTCAGGAGGAGGAGGGCTGGAGCGTAATTTGGATTGGCGCCCGTTCCGCGTTGAAGACCAGGAATAATATCGGGGAAACAGGAGAAACAGGAACCGAGGCGGAGCTTAAACGGTCCTTAACCTCATACCCCCACCTCCTTCCCAAGATCTCCGCGACCATCCGCAGTAGAGTCGCAGGAAACCGCTCCCAGTTCCGAAGAAGTTTTCTTGTCGGGAACTCCGCGGTTCAGGAGGCCATGTCCGGGAGCTGGGGACGAAGGAGACCCGCTCTTGATGCCAGAACTCGGTGGAAAAGGGGACCGTCATACTTACACGAAGAGAGGGAGAGAAGCATAGTTTAGGCACGTCCTTCTGGCGGTTTAGACCCGGGACTCATCTAACGCTCGACCTTACCCCCGCCAGGGTGTCCGTAGCGCTTCCATAGACGTGATAACAAGCAATACATCCCTATTTCCAACACGATTCCAGGCCACCCTGCTCAAATACCCTGCTCGAGCTTCTGAAGAGCCTTCAACGCATCCTTCACCACGATCTCCATCGCACCACTTAGCGCATACTTCGTCCCCACTTGGTCCAGCTCGTCTACCCCAACCCACGCAAACGCATCGTGCTCCTCCGGGTTGAGATTAATCTCCACCCCACCGTCTACATTCCCCGCGCCGCCTTCAACCTCTACCAAGAAGTTAAACTGAACACTCTTCCCCTTCCCTGTCTCGTATTCGAACCCGTCGAAGCACCCCAGGATGCCTGTCACCTCCAGCCCTGTCTCCTCCACCGTCTCCCTCACGACGGTGTCGATGAGCGTCGTGTCTTCACCTGCCTCAGATCCGCCCCCGGGGAGCTCGTAAAGTCCAGCGAACTCGGACTCGGATGCGGCGCGGCGGACGATGAGGATTTTGCGCGGCTGCGTTGGGGAGACGGTCGCTGCCCCGATTACGAGGCGTTTGGAGGGATATTGGGATTGAAGCTCGGCCAGCGGGATGGTGTAGGGCGTCGCGGAGGGGTGGATGGTTGGAGGCATGATTGACTGTGGTGGACAGAGGAGAAGATGGGCTGGAGAACGCCCAGCTAGGCTTCAGGGCTGTCCTGGTTTACCTTTCGGTGACTCGAGCTCGGCGATCAGCTCTTGGCTTCGTTGCGGAACCGAGGAGCACATGGACCATGTGGAGAGATGGGCGACTATAGAAGCTGGCTGGGGTCGCCCTACACCCCTCGCCGCCGCCACGGCAAGTGCGTTCTTACTACGCCCCTGCAGGTTGTGGTCGGAAAGCCGTGACTATGATAACTACAACAAGTTTCTCACATGACCCTCTTGGAATGGCATTTCTTCCTCCCATCCTTCCTTCGATTTCTCACATTTTGTTCTTTTTTCTCCGCGTGAGGTCAGAGACATGCTCTGCTGACCGTTCTCAAGCATGCTTGACGTCGCATAGTGCGGTCATTCAGCTTCTCAACGACGAGAAGGCTGTCGGTTATCCTACTTCTTGACGAGAGGATTGTCGGAGATGTTGGGCTTTGAAGCGCAGGAATTTGAGAAGGAGCCATTTCGTGGTTCTCCAATGTCTTCTCTCTTTTCCCCTACCTTTTATATTTAACCTCGGTGTGCTGTACGATCTCTTTTCTCGTGCTTCGCTTTCACGATGGGATGGTTGGCCCTCATTATCTCATTATTCACTTATCTGTTCGCCTTGTCCAGCGGCGTCCGAGCACAGCCTGGATTTGCGCCTCCCCCGAAGATAGCTGACCCTGCTAGCTATGTAAACCCATTTATCGGGACGATTAACGTTGGTCATGTCTTTCCTGGTACGTCTTCCCCACCGCTTACCAGCGCAACCTCACTGATAATCACCTTTAGGTGCTACCCTCCCACACGGTATGATCAAGGCTGGAATGGATACTGACTCCCCTGGTAATGTGAGTTGGTTCTATACTACCCTAAGACAGTAGCCGACATTCACTACAAAAACCTGCATTCAGCACGCTGGCTACGACGGCGACCCAAAATACAACGTAACAGGGTTCTCCCAGCTCCATGACAGCGGCACCGGCGGGTCCATCCCCCTCTCCAACTTCAAGCTCTTCGCATATGCCTCGTGCTCATCTTTCGAGAAGTGCCCAAGCTCCATCGCCAATCGGAAGCTGCTGAGGAAGACGCTGGCGGATGGGAATCCGGACGATGCTGCTAGCCCGGGGTATTTCTCAACGAACCTCGTACGTCCTTTCCTTCCTTCGGAATAGGCCGTGGAGCTGAAGTTAGGGCCACACAAACAGACGAACGGGATTCGCGTGGAGCTCACGGCAACCCGGCGTACTGCCCTGCATCGGTACACCTTCCCTCCGGGAACCAAGCAACCACGCATCTTAGTCGACGTAACGAACGACGGGCAAAGGAGCTCAACGAAACCCCTGGTTACGATCGACAACCTCGAGGGTAAGGGTACCGGGAGGATTGTCGGCGGAGCGGAATTTGCTGCTTCGTTTGGACCGGGGAGGTACCAGGCGTTTGTATGCGCGACGTTTCAGGGGGAGGGTTATGAGCTGGGGAAACCGACGGAGTACGGGATTTGGTTGAATAATTACCCGACGACGGGGACGACGAGCAGTACGCAGGTGTATATGGGTGAGTACCTGATGCATCCAGCGGGCCCAAGCCTGACAAGCGGTTCAATAGGATTTCAACCAGAGCTCGGCGGTATATTCACTTTCAAGCCAAATCCAACATCCGAAGTTACATCCATCCTCGCTAGGGTGGGCGTATCCTTCATATCTTCCGCACAAGCATGTAAGAACGCCGAAGAAGAGATCCCTGACTATGACTTTGGGAGAGTTCACAAGGAGGCAAGGGGGAGCTGGAATGAGTTGTTAGGGAGAGTGCAAGTCGACCCGACGGGGGTGGAGGAAGAAACCGTAGAGTTGTTTTATTCTTCGGTGAGTAGCGTCTAAGAGCATGGAGGGTGAGGGGCTGATTGTCTCGTTTTAGCTTTATAGGACGCATATTGCGCCTGCGGATTGTGAGTATCTTACATCGCTTTCGTAGCGGTACCCACTCCACTGTATTGACGACTTGTTCCTAGATACCGGAGAAAATCCGAACTGGAAGTCTAGGGAGCCATATTACGACTCTCTGTACTGTAACGTGAGTCGGAATCGCATCTTCCCTTTACCTTCGTAGGCTGATAATGGTCGTGAAGTGGGATACCTACCGAACACTTTACCCTCTGATGTCGCTTCACGACCCTGCCAGATTCGCCGATATTGTCCGTGGCATGATCGACATCCAGAAGCATGAAGGTTCGTCATACCGGTCTGCCCTACTTTAGTCCCGAGCTAATGTCACCTTCAGGATGGCTACCCGAATGCCGAGGTGCAACTGTTCAGCACTATATGCAAGGAGGAAGCAGTGCGTGCCTCCCGTTCCTGCTATTCGTAAACGCCCTGCTCAGATTGTCGTTCGATAGACGCAGACCCGGTTCTGGGAGAGTTCTTCGTTAAGTACAGCAAGCAAGCTAGAGCTCTTGGAGTGTCGCCGGAGGACCTGTATACCGCACTGCTCGCAGACGCAGAGAAACAGCCTCAGAATTGGAATTTGCAGGGGAGGCAGGTGGATGTTTGGAAGTCGTTGGGTACGTCCGGCTCTCCACCTCTTGTGGCTACGGCGATTGGGTGTTGACGATATCAATTTAATAGGTTACATTGCACAGGATATGTTCTCCCCCGGCGGGGCGAACTCGAAGTGGGTCTCTAGAACTCTTGAAGTGAGTTATATCCCGCTCTTAGTTATTCGAGGCGGTTGATTGACGCTGGCTTGCATAGCATGCTTTCAACGACTTCTCGATTGCTCAGGTCGCTAAGCTCCTGGGGAGGAAAGGGGATACGGCCAAGGTACGGTCGTACATTTCTTGCAATCTGAGGCATCGCTCTCAATTCGGCGGCACAGTACATTAAGCGGGCGCAAAACTTCCTCAACGTCTGGAACCCGAACGTCACCATACCAGACGAGCCTAGTATTCAAGGAATGGTGCAGGCAAGGCCTTGGTGTTTTCTTCAGACTGCCGGGGTATCTGACACGTCGTTGCCTCTTGCAATAGCCTCGGTTCGCTGATGGGACATGGAACTATACCGACCCCCGGCACTGCAGCATCCACGATCCGGAGAAGGCAACCTGCTTCCTGAATGCGGCCAGGAGGGACGGATTCTATGAAGGGTCTCCCATCGTAGTACGCCCTTCATCGATCTCATCCATTCGACCCTCACTAACCGTGTCCGTATTCAGTACTCCCAATACGTTCCTCAGGACACTGCAAAGCTGATAGAGCTTCAAGGCGGAGCTGACGCCTTTATTAAGCGATTGGACTACATCTTTACCCATGACTACTTCGAGTCGACGAATGAACCTTCTCAACAGATGCCCTTCATGTATCACTACGCGAACCGACCTGGGCTGAGTACACAACGTTCACGACAGGTGTTGGCCCAGTTCTTCAATACGACGAAACATGGGCTGCCTGGAAACGATGGTACGTGGCCGTATTCGCCATTCAGAGCGTCCAAACCTAAACCACGGACCTCTTCCTCACAGATTCGGGTGCCATGGGGAGCTATGCCGCATTCTACCTGGCTGGAATGTACCCGCTTCCAGCAACACGCCAATTGCTGTTGTCATCTCCGTTCTTCCCGCAGATATCGTTCTATAATCCAGTCTACCAGAAGACAACGACCATCAAGGTGTTAAACTTTGAAGCCAATCCGATCGATGGAACTGGGGGGAAGGTCTTCGTTCAAGTACGCCTTGCTAGTTGATACGACCAGGGAATTTGGCCTGACGGGATCCTAGAACGTTACCATTGACGGCGAGCCCTGGCACTCTAGCTGTTACATTGAGTGGGAAGCGTTCGAGAAGGGGTCGGTCATCGAGTTGACGCTGACTGATGACATTAACGTTGGCTGCGGAGATGCGGAGGCAGCGCTACCACCATCTATTTCTACAGGAGGATACGATTAGACTGAAGCACGTCGAACTGTACTCCGAAGTTACCATGTAATAACAACAGAGCACCGACCACCTGCTACTTCCTTCGCGTAAATGTCAGATTCATTTTGCCTTGCACCGCAAACGACAACCCATCCTGAGCAGCCGACTCAAGCACCCTCGTCGCATATTGCTCTCTCGTCTCCCCGTCCTCCAATGCCACGTCCAGCTTCCAATCCCTCAAAACGGATGCAAGGAAGGTCAGAGCTTCAGTCTGGGCGAACTTCCTCCCTATGCAGAGACGAGGACCGTATCCAAACACCGGGAGCTTGTAGTCAGAAAGGGTTTTCCACCTTGAGGGCACGAAGTCGTCGGGGCGGTCGAATGTATGTGGGTTTCGTACTGCAGCATGAGGATGTCAGAGAATTAGAGGGAAGGGGGAAGATAAACAAAGAATGGTCACTGACACATATTAATCATGTCCATGGCAATCTTGGTCCCTTTTCTGAGTACAACTCGAGCTGGTGCGGGGCGCTGGACCTCCACGATGGCATCCTCCGTCAGGACCCGATTTAAGAGAGTGCCGGGGGCTAGTAAAGGCCAAGTTTCCATCAGCATCAACACGGTAGACCAGCTGTTTCCGACATACGATATAACCTCGCTCCTTCAAGGAAGCATGCGTAGAGGTGCTTGAGCCGATCTAGCTGATCCAGAGACTAGGGACCATTGATGCCTGTGAGGGGGAGACGCACTTGTATATGACTCTAAATACTGACCGGCTCATCTTGGTCTCCAAGTTCGGAGAGCAATTCTTGGTATGCGAGTTCCTGCTCCTCCTGGTGAACGGCAAGCAAGGTGAGGGTCTCGGCCAGGACCATCGCAGTTGTTTCTGCCCATGCGGCCGTACTAATCAGTACCACCGAACGGGCGATTAGACTCTGTGAGACTCACCGTTGCCGGCAAACATGAGGAAGAATAGGTTACCAATCTAGGTAGGGTCAGTCGGTGGGGTTATGGAATAAAAATGAGGGGGGGTACGTGCCACTTCTTCGTCAGCGAGTGATTGCTTATCGAGGCCTTTATTCGCGACGATCAGTCGACTGAAGATGTCGTGTCTGTCTCCTAGTGCTCCCAGGTCGTTTGCATCATTTGTATCTCGAGAATCTTCCAACTCTCGAACCCGTTCGGCGATAGCTTTGCGTGCAAAGCCCCGGAGAAGCGTGTCCCTCTCTGCCAGCTCTTTGAATCTATCACATCCTAGCGTTAGCGCAGTGCACTGCTGGAGGGGCTTGGGCACTCACGGGGACAGCTTGTAGGCCCATTCTGGGATAAGCACACGGGCTATAATGCTCGCGAGCCTGAACTCCTTCATAAGGGCGGATTGGATAGCTTGACCTTCCGGCTCACTTCCAGAGCTGGAGCTGACTGCGAATGCGTCGAGCTTCCAGGGTACTTGAAGACCAAACCCGCATCGTGCTATGAGTAGAAAGCCCAACTAATGCGAGAGGTTACATAGAGGTAAGCCAACGAAGACAGGTTACACAACAGTAGGCGGATACGCACCCTCCCTGTAATCGTCTTGACGTCGACCATGAACGAACTCTTATCAGATCTGGCATCATCCTCTAGCATTTCCTTGTACGCCGAACGGGTTTCATGGAGGACCGCCTCGTACCTGACACCATGTCAACGACACAGGAAGAATGCGGAATAAAGGCTCAACTCACGTCTTACGACCGAAGGCAGGGGTCATGACGCGCCGATGACGCTTCCAGTCATCTTGACTAACCACGAAGATGTTTGGTCCCCAAGTTCTACAGAGACGGATGTTCAGCCTTGGCATGAAAATGTATGACCTCGAGGCTTACTCACGCAACCCCAACGCTGTTGTCCTCATCTTTAATGAGCCCCTTTTCCGTTCCGATGAGCTGATTGGTAACCTCGGAGGAGCTGATGTAACAACTTGGTTTTCCATGGATTATAGGGATGACTGAGATCATATCATGCGTCTTGTTGAAGTACGCCGTCTTGTGGATATCCCAGGTCCAATTGCTATTGAGGTTCCACCAGCATGTAGGTACTAAGGCTCCGAAGAGTGACAATGGGGGGAAGAATGGTCTGTATCCCGGCATGTGGTCGAAATGCTACAAAACAGTCAACTTCTGGAACACCGGCGCTTTTAGAAGCAATGAGCGCCTACCTTCAGCATCTTCCAGTACCTCAGCGACAGGTGCACGACTGAGGCGCATACTAGAGTTAGGACTGCGGGAAAGATGAGAGCCTTGTCAGCAACCATCGCTGGTATGGACATGATGGGAGAAAGCAAAGGTCCACGTCGGTGGAGCGCCCATCAGCCTTTGCGGGCAATGAGGCAACATGGGCGCTACATCCAAAGGCGGTGCAAAAACGTGCCTGGAGAAGTCGGGAAATGACGCCCACAGCGGCGAAGATCAGCTGCACATGGGGGTAAAGTGACTGGGCGCTTACCAGTCGCTGGTGGGTTCAAGTGGCTCCCAACGATTATAGACAGCCTTGGGGATTCAGGAAATAGAAACAGCAGCGCAAGCGAAATATCATGTGAATCAAACCTAGGAATTCCATTTGAATGCAAAATATAGATGATAGGAAGAGGAGCGGGTCGAGTCTCGACGGAGTCGGGGGGAAGTAAGAAACGTTCGGGGACAGCCCGCATTGATGCGGCGACATAGCTAAAAGATGAGCGTATTCCGGAGTGAAGAGTCCGAGCAAGCATTGTGTCCAAGAAATTTTAGGGGTGAAATATGGGTGAGGCCATGATCATCATAAACGGCTCGTAAATAGGATCAAAGAAACCCAGGAAAAGCAGAGGTCGGAAGAGACACGCGGTCTATCTTAAAACCTCGAAGAACTCCCATAACGGTATTGAGGAGGTGTCCCACCACCACGGACGTCGAGGTCCCGAATGCTACCTCCATCTTCGTGAACGAACACGCCCTGGGGGGTCGGCACTCGGTTCGAGTCCGCGAAAGGCCCTCCATCTTCTTCGTGAACCATCCCCATGTTGGCTGATGTTGTTGCTGTGCCAGCTCCTCCTCGTCGGTTGGGCTGGAACAAGGACGAAGCAGAAGGGGTTTGGTGTACGGATGCTTCTCCCGACGCAGCAGATGGCGTTCGGGTGTGGGTTACACCCATAGGGATGGCCGACGGGTTGGGTAGGTTGCTAGTGGAAGCGTACATCGACGAGGAGCCACCAGAGAAAGTGACATCCACTGAGGTCGGAGTCGCTGAGTGATACCTCGTGGGGGCGGCGTGCTGGTTCGCAGCAACGACTCCACCGTAGCCCGTCGAGGAACCTCCAACGATTGGGCCTTGGGCATGGTCCTGGACCTCAGACATCGACGGCGGAAGACCAGGGTAGCGAGAACGGATGGGTTCCGGTGAGCCTATACTGAGATCGACTTCCGGTTGTTCACGACGCCGATGACGTCTCAAGATGAAGTAGACAAAGATACCAAGAAGTATCAAAGCGGCCACTCCTGTGAAAACTAATTGGTAGACTGGACTCGCAGATAAGTAAACGCACATACCTCCCAGAACGCCTGCAATGATTGGGACCTTGTTCACCTTCCTAACCTCTGCTAGGTTGTGCCTGATGACTACCGTTCCCGGGGGAATGACGGTCGTCACTGGGATGTACTTCGTCATAGCCTGACCATGTTCGGTGTATCTGGATATTTAAGTCCAAGTGGTCAGTGTGTGATCAAGCATACAGAGAATGAAAGCACTATCTCACAAAGATTGAGAGGTATAGATTGTCGTCAATGGGTAATCCAGAGTAGTCTGAACCCAAGTCTGCCCCGCAATGATGGTCGTCCCCGTAAAGGTCGGTGTCTCAACAAATTCCGCATTAGTCGTCAGCTCGGGTGGAGCCCAGGTACTGGTGGGGATCCAAGTGCTCATGAACGAGGAAGACCACGTTTCGTCGGATTGGAACGGAATCGTGACTGCTTCGGCAGTTCCGGATGACGGACGATCTGGGGTAGTAGCGAGGGGCAGAGGGTCATTTGAGCTTGTCACTGGGGGAGCTATTCCAGCGGTGGTTGCGGGAGGCGTTTCGTCTGGGTGGCTGGCTGTCAGAGGAGGTGAGGCTGAGGGGGTTACCATCGGGGAAGTGCCTTCTGGGATGGTCACGATGGGTGTCGTACCTTCAGAACTCGGTACTGGGGGTGGTGCCATGGAAGTAGTTGCACCATCGGGCGTTGGTGAGCCCCCTCCTTCGGTTGGTGTAGGTTGACCTTCGGTTGGTGTCGGCGAACTCACCCCACCAGTAGGTGTGGGCGAAGCTTCGGTTGGGGTCGGTGAGCCCCCTCCACCAGTGGTCGTGGGTGATCCTCCACTGCTGGGTTGAGGCGATCCACCACCCTCTGTGGGTGTGGTTCCTCCGCTCGTGGGCGTGGGCGATCCTCCACCTTCTGTGGGTGTGGGCGACTCCCCTCCGCTAGTAGGAGTAGGCGTATCTCCTCCACTCGTTGGCGTCGGCAACCCTCCCCCATTTGTCGGCGTTGGCGACCCTCCACCATCAGTCGGTGTGGGCGAAGCTTCGGTTGGGGTCGGTGAGCCCCCTCCGCCAGTGGGTGTCGGTGATCCTCCACTGCTGGGTTGAGGCGATCCACCACCCTCTGTGGGTGTGGGCGATGTTCCTCCGGCCGTGGGCGTGGGCGACCCTCCCCCGCTAGGAGTAGGCGTATCTCCTCCACTCGTCGGCGTCGGAGACCCTCCCCCGTCCGTTGGCGTTGGTGACCCTCCACCTTCAGTCGGTGTTGGCGAACCCCCTCCAGTTGGTGTTGGAGGTCCAGTTCCTCCTCCATCGGTGGGAGTCGGCGGAGCTTCCAGAGTGGGCGTGGGCGATCCACCACCACCTGTTGGGGTCTGCCCTCCACTTCCTCCTCCGTCTGTTGGTGTAGGAGGGGCTTCTCCCCCTGTCGGGGTCGGTGTGGGAGGGATATCTCCTCCACCTGTCGGTGTTGGTGTTGGAGGCGTGCCTCCTCCATCCGTCGGGGTGGGCGGGGTCTCCCCTCCTCCTGTAGGTGTTGGCGGCGCTCCTCCAGTAGGAGTGGGAGGGGTTCCTCCCCCATCTGTGGGCGTGGGAGGAGCCCCACCACCACCACCACCACCACCCTCATCCTGCCGTCGTTCGAGTCCAAAGTCTATTCGAAAAAATTCAACAAAACGGATCGCCTAGTGAGCTGCTGCCAACGTACCTTCCAGTAAGAGAACACCCATCGTCGTTGCCAAGAACCCAGGCACGAAGGCTCAAGGTGGAAGACGAAACGCAAGAGGAGGCCCGTGGTATGGCCGTATCGATCGCCTCGAGGACGAACCCAAATCGAACGTCGACGGTATGACGGGACGCCTCCTGCCTATTACGCAGACCCAATCGAGTGGATGGACGGCACGAGGCGTTCCTTCATGTTTTGCTGGTCGATCAACATTCTGATTAGCTGGATGTAGACCAGGTGGCCTCCGCAGACAACTGCAACCTGGGTGGCTGGGCTCGGATCCCGAGAGGGGCGTCGAGGCTATGTTGAAGGTGAATTGGATCTAAATTGAAATCACTGAGGATCTCGTTTCGTTAAATGAAACGCGGATAGATAGACGTACCCTCGAATCCTACTGGAATTCGGAGAACCCGTTTTGGCTGCTTATGTTGGAAATATCCAGGGTCTCGTATCATCCTTGACCGCAGAAAGACAGCGGCCTCTCCTATCGTCACAGGAGGAAAACGAAGTGTCTGACTCCAAGACGTAGGGGACTTCTAGAGCCTACGAGATCGCCCCATGAATGGAGAGAACACAGTCAAAGCCGGGTGAGTGGAACCTGTGTGAACTGCAAATATCAGTCGGCACTCTCGTGCTAAATGGAGTCTAGGCTGAAACATACCCTAAACGGTCCTTTCTAATGCCCATCTAATCCTTATCTTGAACAGAGTCATGATCAATGCCTGGTATTCCATCGCGAACCCATTCCTACAGGCAGAGATCACTACCCGTCGTCATGCGCCCTGCCATGGTCGCCGACTTCGACTGCCTTCATCGTCATCGACCCCCTATCCACCACTCTCTATGGATGATGTACCCGTATTGTGTCGACAGGGCAGAAGTTCCGCAGTCAGGAGTTTCAGCAGGGCTGGAGATTCGTCCAAACTCAATAGCGCCAAATGACGGGTATAGGGCGCTTCGCAGCCGAATCAAGGGCTACCCTCGATGGCCACAAGAATACGCGGAGTCCCATAGAAGCGGGACGCTGTTCTTTATCCGGTAATTCAAGGCTGTGAAACAAGGATTGAGCGATTCCCTTTCATGTAAGCCTAGCCCGCACGCACCTTGGGTCCATTGCTCCTCTCCCCCGCGACGGTATACTCCCAATTCAGATGCCCTCAGACTTCTCCCCTCCTCCCGTGTTGTCTATCGCCGCATGGCATTCCTGGACGTCGCCAGACAAGGTGGAGCCTTGATGTCTGACGGGATGCGTCAAGCGCCAACTGCGCAGTCCAGACTGTTAAATTGTTCGAGGTCGGCAGGTCTACGTTGCAGGGACCGAGGTTGACGATCCTGTAGACGAGGAGCAGAGCAGAACGGGTTCGTCGTCATCGGTGATCGAGTCCAAGTCGCGTCGCCGTCTCCAGTCCCGCGTGACGATCTCTTTTGGTCCGTGCGCAGATCGGCATCAAGATCACCGGAATGCGATTAGATTAGATTGTCGCACAAGCGCCCAAGAAACATTGCGGTCGGCGCAAAGGTACCTGTGCAGCGCACCCAACGAACATTAGGCTCAGGTATACGTCCCATGGTTACAATCGGAAATAAATTTCTAGACCATGTCCTAGGTGAGGTCTTCACCACGAGTCCCGAATGAGGTCGGACGCTCGTTCGGCGAGTATATACACTGGTGCTTGGGTATTCGCTGAAGGAATGTAGGGCTTGGCGTAAAATCGTCAAGATAGACCCCAAAGTTATAGATCAAGTACTCACAAACACAGACGCATCCACGACCCTTATTCCATCAGCGCCCTTCAGCCGCAACTCCCCATCCACGACGCCTTCCTTCGAATTCTTCGCAGACATTCGAGCCGTCCCAACCGGATGCAAGAAGGTAATCGCAGTCTCCCGAACTACCTTCTCGAATTCTTCATCAGATAGTACGTCGGGGTCTGGGCCTGCAAACCCCGTAATATATCCGTCCCAGGCGGGTCCTGAATTCCATCGCTTCATGATACGAACGGATTCCTTGAGAGCTTCGAGGTCGAAGGGGTGCGAGAGTAGGTTGAGGTCGATGGCTGGAACATCGAATGGATCGCTTGACTTCAATTTCAAAGAACCACCTTGACCGAAAGTCAGCGGTTGGGCATTAGAGAGACTGGGCTTCTGCACTGACGGGAGTAGGGCGTCACCAGCCCAACGCTCTGACCTCCGGCGGGCTGTAATGAACCGGTGGGTACACCACGTTGTATTCCCCAAGAAGGGCATAAATCGGGGCTCACCTCGACACTAGCCTGGAAATGCGGAGTTCGAGGCCCAGTAGAAGGATCCTCGTAGGTTTCGAACACTGACCAGTTCGTCGGCAGCCTCGTAAACAGGTTTTGTTGACCGAAACGCTCGGTGAACGGCCCGGTTCTATTTTCGACCCACATCTTCATGGCGACACCGTCTGGTATTCTATCACAAGTTAGCAATATTTAGACGGTACATGGCATATATCGGACTCACGCAGTCACATTGAGAGGTACGGTCGTCCATCTCATTGGAATCGCGACGTGTTCCATGAGGTTCCTGCCCACGTCTGGAATGTTGAGCACGGAAGGTATCCCGAGTTGCTTCAGTTCAGTCGCGTTCCCGATCCCAGAGTTGAGCAGGATTTGAGCACTGCCGATGACACCCCCGGATAGGATCAGCTCTTTCTGGGCGCGGATGGTCTTCCTCACCCCTAGAGACGAAGGTCAGTTTTTGATGATGTCTCTTGAATCAAATGCTCACCCCCTGCGCGAGGAGCTATCTCAACCGTCGTTATAAGAGGCTTTGTCCTCGCACGAGGCGTTGGAAGGACACGGGTAATGTACGTATTCAGTAGAATTGTTAGGTTCGGCCTCTCTCGCACGTCAGGTGGAAGGTATGCCGTCGCCGCACTGCTTCGCTCCCCGTGCCCAATGGTAGACTGCTTAAATCCTGGGGTCGAGGCGTGAGTCCATGTGCCAGTCAAGAGTCGACACCAGACGTACCTAAGCCGATGAAAGTCCCAGCATTCCAGTCTAGTGCAAAAGGGAAGTCTTTCTGCAACTCCGTATTCCTGATAGCGCGCTGCTGGACCTCAGTTGGGCCGCTCCAAGGAAGCGATGTCAGGACCTTCCCCTTGTATCCGTGTGCCTTGGGGTCGTATTGACCTGTGGGATCGCGACCTCCAGCCGGCGGAGTCCACCTTTCGCTCTAAATGGAAGTCGGTGAGCATCTGGAAAGGCGGCCACAACGCAAACGTACCCTCATAATGTACGGCCACAGTGCCTTCCAGCTCCATCGTCGATCGCCTGTCACTCGACCCCAATTATCGTAGTCGTCTGCGGAGCCCCTCGTATATACCATAGCATCTGAGCGACGTTCGTTAGCAAAGGGGGACATTGGCGTTGAACGCCGTAGGTCACGCACTGACTGAACTACTGCCTCCCAATACATGCCCCCGTGGAATCGCCAACGTACGACCATTCAGCCCAGCCATCGGCTCTGAGGTATAATTCCATCTCCACTGCCCCGCTGTCGACCACGCCGGGATCGTGAGGTTTAGAACGCCGAGGTTACTGTGATGGTTTACGAGAGTCGATCAGGTTGGTCGACCGGGGAATAAGCGTAGATATAGACTAGACTTACTCAGACCCCGCCTCGATGACGAGCACATTGAATCTCTTCACTTCTAAGAGACGACTCGCAAGTACGCAACCTGCCGTTCCACCTGGACGCAGACACGATACATGTTAGTCAAACCGAAGTGCAAGGTTTGTGTATGAGCTGATCCTCGAGGAAATGCTCACCGCCTGCTATGATGAAGTCGAATGGCCCGAACTCGGTGGGGAGTTCGTCGATCCCATAATAAACCTTTCCGAGTGCGCCCTGGCACGCCAATAGCGCAGCAATACAGAGGAAATGGAGAATACACATATCAAGGTGAGGAGATGCGCTGTCCAGAATGGACGGGGCTTATACGCAGATCCCAGGAAGTGCTTCGGCACAACCGTGGCTCGACGGATGGCCCCGTGCGCCATATACCACCTGGCACAGGGCCAAGCAAGCCCCAGAAGTTCTCAAGAAACCAGAAGAAGCGGCCGCCCTTGAGAAAATAGCCGGTAGATCCAGCAGTTTGCGTCCTAATTGAATACCCACAGGTCAGACGCCTACCCACTCGGAGCTCCTGGCATCTGTGTGAGATGAATCGCCCGAAAACGCTGGGTCGAAAGGGAATAAGCAGTCAACCGAAGAACAAGAGTCACACAAAATGGGGAAAAGGGAGAAAGAGCGGGCGTCAATCATGGTCGGTCGGGGGTTCCGGTATTTGGCTCGCGTTGGATTCGCTTGGAACAGAGGACGATGACAAACTTGGGCGATTAAGCGCCCGTGGTTCACTGGCGATCATGATTAAACACAAGATTTAGTGTGGAGGCAATAGAGCGATCATGACAGCACGTAAGAGAAGGGGAAGGGAGTAAAGTTGTCCGTAATATGTCATCCAAAACATGAAAGCGCATGAGCAGTCGTAAAAAGGAATGTCAAAGCAAATAACATCATCCACTCGAATGACCAAAATAACGCGAAGCCAGGCAGGAGGTCCAAGAAAAGAAGGTTCGAGAAGAGGCATAAAACTGACAGGGGAGGATCAATCAGGGCTCAGACGAACCTTACGATCACCAGTCGGGGGGACGTAGGATGATGCACTCCCATCCTGGAGATCGGGCACGCTCCCGCCATCTTGGTGAACATACACACCCGCTGGAGCCGGCACGTAATTGTTGTCCGCGAACGGGTCCCGGTATTCTTCTTGAACCACGTCCATCCCGACAGATGGACCACCCCCACCGCGATTGGGCTGATAATGTGAAGCAATCGACGACTCTGGGTACACAGAACCGGTAGACGCCGCGGATGGCGACCGATAGTGAGTTGGACCTGCAATGTTTGGCGAACCGCTACGAAGATTGCTGGCTGAGGCGTACATCGACGATGCCTCTGTCGCGGCGGCTGTCGTGCCTCGGCTTGGGGATCGATACGTCACGGCCATGGCGTTTTGAGCGGCACCACCCCCGCCAAAGCCAGTTGAACTCCCCATTCCTCCGTAGCCAGCCGAGTTACCCGCACCTCCGTAGCCAGTCGAAACTCCGCCGATTGTTGAACCAGTGGCCTGAGCATGAACCTGCGTGTTGCCCTGCGCTTCAGACATCAAGGGAGGGAGTCCTGGGTAGCGATCCGGTCGGACAGGTTCTGGTGAAGCGATAGGGACGGGTTCAGGTGGGGCTTGTTGTCGGCGGCGCTGGCGTCTCAGAACGAAGAAGATAAGGATACCGAGGAGGATTAATCCAGCAGCACCTGTATTGAAGAAATCAGCATATCGAACTTGTATTAAAGGGCGTCATTCATACCACCAAGAGCTCCTGCGATAATAGGGACTTTGTTCGACTTTTGCGCGACGGCCAGATTATGTCTGATAACGACAGTACCAGGAGGGAGCACGGTCGTCACCGGAATGTACTTCGTCATCGCCTGTCCACGTTCCGTATACCTAAAAGTCGAAAACATTCGCATTGAGCGGATGGAACGCGACAAGGAGGGAAACACGTACAAGGATTCTGAGGTATACACAGTCGTGAATGGACGATCGAGCGTCGTCTGAACCCAAGTTTGCCCTTCGATCACAGTCGTCCCGGTGAACGTCGGCGCAGCAGCAAGGTTTGCATCCTTCGTAAGCTCAGGTGGGCACCAAGTAGTCGTCGGGATCCAAGTGCTCATCACACTCGCAGGCCACGTTTCTTCAGGATAGGTTGTAATCTGTCGAGTAGTCGTCACTCCTACTGCCACTGGGGTGACTGTGTTGCCCGCCGTGATTGTCGGTGTGTAATCTCCTGGTGTCACAGTTGGGGTGTTATCTCCAGCGGTAATGGTAGGAGTTCCTCCAGGACTTGAAACAGTATCCGTCGGGGGCGTACCTCCTGGGCTTGACATGGTGACCGTTGGGAGTGTCCCTCCTGGGCTTGAGATGGTCGGGGGAGTGCCTTCAGGACCCGTGACGGTAGGTGTACCTCCTGGTACAGTGTCAGTCGGGGGCGTTCCTTCGGGGCCAGTCGGGGTAACAGTCGACAGCGTACCTGCAGGGCTTGTGTCTGTAGGTGGCGTGCCGACAGGACCCGTCACTGTGTCCGTTGGGAGCGTACCCACAGGGCCAGTATCCGTGGGGGGTGTTACTGTGTTTGTCGGTGGTGTACCTGCTGGTCCAGTAACTGTCGGGGGAGTTCCACCCGGGCCAGTGTCAGTTGGCGGTGGGTCTTGTACGGCAGTAATTGTGGGAGGAGGCGTACCAACAGGACCGGTGACGGTGGGCGTCGCACCACCACCACCTCCGCCTCCCCCAGTCTGACTGCCCCCACCACCAGCGGTCGCCCCTCCCCCACCTCCACCTTCACCACCAGCCGTCACTCCACCTCCTCCGCCAGTTGCTCCTCCACCTCCACCAGTTGCTCCCCCTCCACCACCGCCGCCTGTTGCGCCGCCCCCTCCACCTTCACCACCCCCGCCAGTGGCACCACCACCCCCACCAACGCCACCTCCTCCAGTCGCCCCTCCACCTCCTCCGGTCGCCCCTCCACCTCCTCCAGTCGCCCCTCCACCCCCTCCGCCGCCAGTCTCCCCACCCCCTCCGCCAGCGCCACCACCCGTACCTCCCCCACCAGTTCCGCCACCAGTCCCTCCCTCATCCTGACGTTTGTCGAATATCCAATCTGTACGAAATCGAGTCAGTTATTTCAGGTCACTTCACGTGTCGAACCGAACGTACCTTCCACTATAGAAAAAGCGCCCATCGTAGCTTAGGACGCAGAACCCAAGAGAAACTCGATGTGAAGGAAAGTAGGAGTGAAGGGAAGAAAAGGACGAGTTTGGCGAAACTCGTCGTATCACCCCAATTGAGGGCCTTTCCAAAACCGAAGGTTGGCGGTGTGACACTTTGCCTGCAGGGGCACCCCAATGCCTGGAACGAATTTGGGTGGGCGGCACGAGGCTAGGGTTCATTCTGCTCAAACCCATTCGTTTTTACGAATATCCTGATTGGCCCGAGGCGGACTGGGGACTGACCGCACACGAACGAAAGGGCGTGTGGCTGGGCTTGGTTCCCGAAGGCGTAATCGAGGCTATGCGAATTGACGAGCTGGGTGGAATGGGTTAGTTCTTCGGGTCTTGTCCAAATGAAATCCGCTGATAGGCGTACCTTTGACTCGGGACGCCGTTTCGTTGGCTTTCTCGAGGCCCATGGACACGACTGAGCGCTCGAATCAACGGCAATAAAGGGAAGACTTGGCTAGATTGTACCTGATCGAGACGATTCTGGTCAGACGATCATGTCCTCTCCACAGATGCGCTTAAATTAAGACATCCCAATCCTTTGGGAAAGAAGCGTCTACATGGAGTGACAAACGCAGGGGATTGCGTCCCGCTGGTTGAGAGCAGGGAAAAACACTCGTTCATCGTTCTATCCCGCCGGGAAGAATGTTGAGTTCCGCCTGTCGCTTCAGCAGTCTGGCGACTCCTCGAGGCCTTCGCTTAGGGTATTGAGGCTCAATTGAGGCTGTCATCCGTCCATCCGGTGAACCGATAACGGGAGTGTGTACCCCATCGATGGATTCGAGGCTATACGAAATGAATCCAGGAACACGGGTCAATATGAGCACAACAACCAAAGAGGGATGAACGCCGGAATGCACGCACCTCAAGGCCTCATTCCTGGCCCTTCCTCCTTGGCACCCTAAATGGATCCATCCGGCAGACGTCGTTGCCACACCTCGAGTGCTCTCTTCTTGTTGTGTTCGGTCGACGACGATTCAGACTTCCATTTGCCGCCCAAGTGCAGAGCAGTCTGGGGAGCACTGTGTTGTGTACAGACCTGAGCTGGGTGAGAACGTATGCGTGTTCTCTGTTGTTTGTGAGGCACGCTTCCCATCTGCGAAGACCTGCTCGTCTTCGTAGCCGTCGTCGTCGTGGAACGTGTTGAACGCGGGACGCCGGCGATCGGCGTTCGTGGAAACCGAGGTAGGCTTAGTCAGTCAGAGATAAGATAAGATCTCTGCGACCTTAAGCGCCCAAAGCTGTAGGGCTCGCAGTCACCCCCACGAGCACTTCGCTTGACTAAACTGACCGCTTGACAGGCCACGTTATACAGCTGTCTTGTCAGAGTCTCTCGAAATGATACTGCTCGAACCCCAGGATAGACCGGTTAGGGAACTAGAGTTTGTCTGATGCTGATCAAAGGCGAATGAGTCTTCTGCAGCTACATGCATGTAGAATAAGCGGGATATATACATGGCGTATCATATATGCCGACCGAAAGTCCATTTGAGTCCGTGGAATTTGTAAAGAGCACCGGGGATATGGAGGATCGTACAACCAGAACACCAGAGGCCGCGGAAAACGAAGAGTACTGTCTGCGATAGAGGGGGACAGGGGTAAGCCATACGGAGGGAAACATATCGAATGAGAGTAGTCCATCAAATGGAGTCCGAAGTCCGAGAAGAAGAGCTGAAGCAACGAAGAGGATCACGGTCCAACAACGAAATATAAACACACTGGCAGCTAAACGAGGGGTCCACAGGAATACCATAGGTTCAAACTGTCTTGAGAGTTCGAGAAACGCGGGAAGGGAAAAAATACGGAAGGCCTATCGAACGAAATCATCCAGACGTACCAGCACCCACGAACCGACAACAAGTGTCAAAAAGGCACCACAAGCGATTACTGCGACGGTGCAGGTACGCGATACCTATCATGGAAGGGATTCATCCTATCCACGTCCCTGAGCGTCGCAGCACTCGCATGTCCACCTAACATACCTCCCATATATCCCGGATCGCCCCTCATCTCTGACATGGCGATCCGAGCATCTGGGTAATGTTGAACGCTAGCTCTACCCGCTGCTGGTACGATGACAGCGCGACGTCGCCGGCGCTTAAGGACCAGGAACGTGACCAGGAGGATCAGTGCGACGACAAAGATACCTGTTCGCGTGGATTAGTTAGAACAGTATTCAGATACTTCCAAGGAATTTTCCGTGAGAGCACATACCACCAAACGCGCCAGCTACAATGGGAGCTTTGTTCACTTTCTTCTGCACCGCGATAGGCCGATAGACGAGGTCGCCTGGGGGAATGACAGTCGTCACAGGAACGTACTTTGTGAGCGTCTTCCCATTCTCAGTATACCTAAACATCGCTCCATCAGTCCCAGAATCCAAATCTCAAGAATCGAGAGTATGGATACACTCACACAGACTCCGATGTATACACCGTTGTCACAGGGTAGTCCAGAGTCGTAAACTCAGGTGGATACCAAGTACTCGTTGGGACCCAACTCCTCTTCCTGAACGTAATATCGGGAGTGGGCTCAGTCGTTGACCCCGCACTCTCGTCAGTTGACGTCGTTGGGAGCGTGGCATCTGGATCTGTAGTGACCGACGGCGGAGCGGTACCACCATCGGGATCTGTCGTCACAGAGGGAGGGGCAGTTCCACCATCTGGGTCGGTAGTGACTGGCGGTGGTGTAGAACCTCCTCCCTCGATGGTGATCGAGGTCGGTTCAGTGAACGGCGTTGGCTCAGAGAGGACTGTGAGCACAGAAGGCGTCGTCTCGGGGGACGGGAAAGTCGTCGGTGGAAGAGGCGTCGTCTCAGGAGAGATCGTCGGCGGAAGAGGCGTCGTCTCAGGAGAGATCGTTGGTGGAAGGGGCGTCGTCTCAGGAGAGATCGTTGGTGGAAGGGGTGTCGTCTCAGGGGTAGTCGTAGGTGGAAGAGGAGTTGTGTCGGGAGAGGTCGTAGGCGGAAGAGGAGTTGTGTCGGGGGACGTCGTCGGCCCAGTGAGAGGAGTCGGCTCGGTGATAATGGTCGGTTCAGTAGACGGAGTGGGCTCAGTAGTAAGAATCG
The DNA here is from genome assembly GCA_951394405.1 of Coprinellus micaceus. Classification (NCBI taxonomy): domain Eukaryota; kingdom Fungi; phylum Basidiomycota; class Agaricomycetes; order Agaricales; family Psathyrellaceae; genus Coprinellus; species Coprinellus micaceus. The sequence continues at coordinate 250,739 of OX596346.1, forward strand.
TTGGCTCTGAATAGATCGTCGGTTCGGTGAAGGGGGTCGGTTCAGTCGAAATAGTCGGCTCGGTGACAGCCGTTGGCTCCAAAGAGAAAGAGGTGGGCTCGGTGAACGACGTGGGCTCAGTGACAGAAGGCGGGGAAATCGTCGTCAGGCCCCCCTCTGTCGTGATTGGGGGAACATCCGTGGGCGTGGCAGCGATGGATAATCCGGTTTCGCCATCTGTGGTCGTAATACCACCACCGCCCGCGCCACCATCTTCACCTCCACCTCCTGCGCCTCCACCCCCCTCACCTCCTCCCGCTCCACCTCCTCCACCCCCATCTCCAGAAATTCCGCCTCCCCCAGCACCGCTATCACCCCCTGTCCCACCACCTCCGGTGCTTCCCCCACCACCATTTCCAGACGATCCTTCTCCCCCACCCACACCTCCAGTACCCCCACCGCAGCTTCCTCCACCTCCGCCGTCGTGTCGGGGTGCAACATCGCAGTAACTGCCCCCCGTGTTGTTTCGGCGTTCAATGGCAAGGTCTATCATAATCGATCGCGGTTAGTAAGGGCGTCTGTAGGGCGAGTGATCGAAACGGGGGGAGCGTACCTTCCATGGGTAGAGCACTCATCGCTAGCACGGGGGAGGGAGAACAGGGTTGGGTCGATGAATTTATAAGTCAAGCCTTGTAGAGATCGATACACCTTGCTTTCAATCGAGGGGGAGATAAGACTCTGATACTCGACAGGATTCTCGCTAAATCGACACGCGCCGTCGAAGGCTCCTTACAGAACACGGTCGAGGGTTATGCGGCACGAGGTATTCCGCCCTTTCCGCAAGTTCATTAACCAAGAAATGCGGCTAGGGGCTCCCCGCAATCGACTGAGCACCTTTTTGGGGTGGCTTGGATCCTGGGGTATGGCTCGAGCACCATGCAGCTCGACTGAGGCGGCTTGAAAACGTGAATCATAGCCTTCCCACCTAAATGAAGTTTACATGTACCCATACCCCTGGGCCTCGTTTCAATCCCGCTACCAATCCTCCTGTTCCTTGGCATATCGGTCGTCACCAGTCACCTCTCGGTCAGATGGCCTCCGCAATTGACTCCATCCGCGTCTGGGGTCGAGATATTTGGGCTCCATCTCGCTAGTCAGTCCGCGCATGACGACTTGAGAGTGCCTGGAACCCTGGAACGATGCGTCAATGAAATGAAAGAGGGTGCGTGCGACGATCGCACTTCAGGCATACACATACCCTGAACTATCCTCCCCAGTATCTTTGCCGCTGATCAGGTCTGGGGATGAACATAATACAGGCCCAGGAGATGCGTGAGTCTTCGAGTGGAGACCGTTTCCCAACGCAGCCTTGGGCTAGTCCAATAATCGACGAGTTGGTATTGGCTTAGGCGACCTCTTCATTATTCTCCAAGACACCGCTTTCCTGGGGCTGCGGGCTTCGTTTATACATAGCGTGACCTCGTGAATGAGATTCATGCTCTTGGGTTCCCAATGCGAACGTCGACGGCGTGATCTGAAACGATTCACCCCTTCCCCGGTTCATAATGACGAATGCAATTTCACTGAATTCGTGCGTGAGCGGTATGAGGAAGGCGTCCAGCGAATGGGGGTCGCGGGTAAGTAGACAACTTGGGGAGATCCCCAAAGAATCCTGATCTGAATAAGTGGGGAAGGGATTGAGCGATAGTATGAACGCGAACTGACAATAACGGACACACCGTCACCGCTTGAACCACCGATTCGGAAGGTTTCTGGGTTTGCGTCACGGAGCTAGGCCTCGAGACCTTTCATGAGAAGCCACAGGCGGATCGAACGCTCGGGAAAGACCGAGGACGCAGGCGACCCTCAACCATCCTTCAGTTTCAGCCCTAGGATGAACTCTGCGTGTAAGTTGGAACGGAAAGGCCATATCATTGGCGGATGGACATACAGAATGCAAAGCGCTATCGGGTGAGGGACTGAGTCTGGTTTCTCGTATTCGATGGCGGGCGATATGGGGTAAGTACCTGCGAGTGCGAGAGATTTCAACTGTCACAGCTCACGGACTTCACGCTACGAGCTGGAAGTAGTGTGATATCGGAGTGCAAATACCAGCACTGAGACCTACAAATGTCAACTCACCTCGATATTCTGAGTGCTGAAACCTCCAGACAAGCGTCCAGCGCTACGATTCTCTCGGGATCGCGTCCTCCTAGTTGCAGCCATGTCAAGTGCGAGAGCGTGACCGCTACGAGGGAGAATCAAGAGTGTCGTCCGGCGGAACAGATCGAGGCGGCTTCGATGGTGGTTGCGAGCAACGTTAGAGTCATTCCTCAACGCGTCGAAACCGAGCGGCGCCTCCCGATCCCTGCGTGGGAAGTAGTTCGCGCTTAGTCACGCTGCGATAAGATAATATCTCTGTGCCAAAATAAGCGCCCAACGGTCTTCGGCTGGTCATTTTCCTGTTCTGCATATTTCTCAGGCAGTGGTGGAAGCCGACTAGTTTTTAGAGCATACGGAACCGCCGGGCACCCATGTCTGACCGGCTCTAAAGCTCTCTGAGAGCGTCCAGGTGCCAGATCATCTCGCCAGATAACACTGAAAATGGCTCCTCTTGAACCACGATTCCCATGTATGAAACTTTCGGTCTCATCCTCACGAGCATTGAGTCTATATGGAGCAGTACGAGTAGATACATACAAACAATCCAAGTCTATTCGACTGGGTCGAAATGTCGAAGGGTAGAGAATCTTCGATCCAGTCCCACATCATACCCTAAAGGTCGCCGTAACATATCCGAGGAAACCGAACCGCCCTCGTCGGTAAATCCGCATATCACAGATACGCCCCAGTGGTGAGCTGAAGGTCAACTCCTGCGCTCCGTACCTTCCTCACATCGGGAGACTCGTTCGGGTGTGCCACCCATCCTGAGCTTAGCTCGACTTTAACCTGCTTCAACTGCCTCCCATGCCCGTTTGGACTCCCATCCCGCTCAACCCGAGACTTTAGAAATCCGTGAAGGTCCGTGTACACAAATGATCGATCGAGGCGGAGGATATTCAAGACCTGGAGTCGGGGCATGAACTCGAGGCTCATCACTTCTGGTTGGCGGAAGAACCCTGAGTCGAAGGCGACACAATCGAGGGTCAAGTGGGTAAGCGCTGGAAGTTCACGGAGGAGTCTTTCCAGGCCTGCAACTGAGATGGAGATCGAATGCATCGTCAGGCGGGCGAGGGTCTCCCGACAGTCAGAGCGCCGCATGAGGTCGACGATCTCCACTCTAAGTTCTTCTCGATCGGAAGGGGATCGGTCGTTGCTCTCGAATCCGAGGTCCAGCTCGACAAGCGCAGGCGTTTGAAACATGCGGAGGAACTGGGCGTACCACTTCTTGTCCACATGTAGGCCGCCATGCACTCGAAGTGCTTGAAGGTTGGGGAGTGTGAAGGGTGGGAGATCGAAAGCGAGGCTATCGTCTTGCTCATGATAGGCGAGCCACGAATCGGAAAAGGCGATCTTCAGGGCCAGGGTACGAAGGCTCGTGAAAAAGTCGAGGAGCCTCTCATCCCAAGCGAAGGGCCAGTCGAATGTGAATGAGAAATGCGCAAGGCCGCCGAGAAGTATTGCGACATGCTTGTTCTCGTGGACTAGTTCGACGTCATCCTCATTAAAGGGGCTGTCGATAATCAGGGTGTCGACCATGGGGTACCGGGTCTGGCACCGCTGGCTAATGCCAATTTCTGAAGGAAGATGCAGCATTGGCGAGTTGACCTCGATACGCTTCACCATCGCCCACGGACTAGGGGATGGCAGATCATAGGCATCGAGATTGAAAGCCCAGGCAAGTTGATTCAGGCATCTACCCGTTGGGATGTTGATGATCAAGTGGAAGATGGCTGGACCTTCCTTCAGGAGCTTCACCACGCCTTTGTTTCGGAGGACGCAAGAGAAGCCACCGTGGAAGCAGCGTGTACCTGCGTCAAGGATCACAGTCTTGGGCGCTGTTTTGGAGCGCTCAAGCCATCTCCTGATCCTGTGGACGTCAATTGGGGGGCCTTTTTGTGAGACGGGGTGCACCTCGACGGTATCCCACAGCTGCGGGGTCGACAATGCCGCATTTCTCCACGCTGTGCAAACGAGGCACAATGCTATAAGGGCGGTGGGAATGGGGATGGTGTTGGGTATGCCTTGAGTGCTGGCGAGTGTGAATGTGAATATTTCTCCAAGGATCTCCGTCGGGAAGCTTCGGATTGGAGACAGCAGGGATCTGTATCTTCGAACCTCGAGCTCCAGAGTGCGGATAGCGGCCATGCGCGTTTCGATTTCCTCTTCCACAGAAGGGATCTCGATAGCGCTCAGTGGGGCATTGCTGGAAAAAAGGTGGTAGTGTGGGTCCATGACGATGGTTGGAAGGAGAGAAGGATATCGAGCCTTATTATCGCCGCGAAGACTGATCATACCTCGCCGAGTGGAGCGGATCCGAGATAGGATCAGATAAGCGCCCACATTCCTTGTGAAGGTCGGAGCGACCTCGGAGTGTTATCAATAGCCAGGGTATGCCGCGGAGCTCAAAGCATCGAATCACATCGTCGCACGAAAAGCGCCCTCCACACCCTGCACCCAGTAGGCAAGACTTGAACTCGACGCATCTAGATAACAACCAGGTGTTATGTCACTTGGAGGGGATAGTCACCGCTTACACGGGCAATACTGTGGGCTTGCTGTGAGCCTACTTGACCATTCGCTTGAGACGACTGACCGGTGGATGCGGCAAGGCCAATTTACGAGGCAGCGCCTGGGGCACGATGGATAATCGTCGCTTGAGCCCGCTGCTCCCTCGAGACCTAGTTTAGAGGTACCGATTTCTCCTGTGAGTGAGCAATGCCGCGAGTGTCATGGATTTCGACGATCGAGAGCAAATTGGTCGTTACTAAAGAAGATTTCAAAAAGATGCATGAATTGGGGTAACGGAACATGTGTGAGAGGACCGCGTCAAAGGTAAGTGGGGCACGAGTCGAATGCCAGTATCACGCGAAGTTCGGACCCTTACCCAAGAGTCTTGGTTGGAGCATAATCCGTTGTCCCCGAGGAGCCTAAGAGGCAAGTAAGTTAGGCTTTGCTCAATAGAATGAAGCTGGGGATGAGGGTGCCTTGATTGACCACCCACAGCTATAGCAGGATGGATATCCCATCGTTACCCTCGAGCGAGGGTGTTGGAGGTCAGAATCAAGTAGCTGATAGCTGAACATTCAGGGGGCAGCCGAGGGTAGAGAAGCGTGACCAGCGAACCTCAGAGGGGCCCGCTCTGCTGATTTAGGCTCTGGTCCTCTTCCATGAACGCCCGCATGTCACTCTCTGTCTGAAGATGAACGGTTCAGTAAGCGTCGACTTTGATCATGAGCAGAGGTTGAACCATTTGGGCGTACCAGGAACCTCCAAACTTCGCCACGGCTGGGGCGCTAAACACCCGACTAGCATTTACGTCGAAATCGAGGGCAGAGCCCTCTTGAATATTGAGGGTCCACACAAAGACTATGCTTCGGGTAATTAATGGGCGTTTTGAACGCCTATCTCTTGGGGGATCTACTTGTCGTCTCCATATATTTTACTCAGGGCTGTCGACGCTCTGAACCGATGAGCTGAACCAATCCGAATCGACCGACCTTTGAGGTATCTCGAATAAGACCGGGAAGCGGTCCCAGTCGCGATCAGGTGAACGGTTGCTGTGAACGGAGGGACACGGTAGAGGATTGAGGAAGAAAATGGATGCGGTTCTTGGCGCTGTTTGTGGGGGTTGAACGTGATGAGCAAGGGGGGACGCGGGAACATTTCGTCGGCACACAGGTCGATGCGCGGGAAGTGATTGTGCTTTGTCAGGAGGAAGATAAGATAAGATAAGAATAAAATAGGCGCCCAAAGATCCCAGCTTGTGACGGTTTGCGTTTCAAAGCAAAGAGTATAGAAGATGATACTCAAATTTTTCAAATTTCACGATTCTTTCATAGAAGTGCACCAATCATTGTCAAGGCCATAGTAACGGAAGAGAAAGGTGTGACCGGCTCCGCGAGTCAACGTCTGAACGGGGCAGCGGAACAAGGGTTTGTTAAGCGTCAACGTGGAGTCAAGAGAGAAAAGCTCAAAGCAAAAAATGTAACGGGTTAGGGTAATGAAAGGTAGGTAGAATATAAGAAGTAGACAGAGTGATGAACGGTCGCATATTTACGGCTGCGGATAAGCACAAGGGAATACCCCCAGGCGATATGAAAAATAGGAGACGATTTGTAAGACACAACATTGGGTAGGGCTAAGGCTGGAAGAAACGAGGGATGTGAAAGAATTCGGTACGGATAGATGTAGTCATAGTGGGCAACGACGGGCTAAAGCGGAAATAACTGAGAAAAGGTGAGATGACGGGTAAGCATAGGGGCGACTAAGACAAGCAATGGGAAAGATGGAAAGGAGAGAGAGGATAGGAGAGTTTGGAGTGAAGTAAGAGGGATCAATAACCAAAGTGGACATAGGGAATCCAAGTGAGAAGCGAACGATCTGCATTTCCGAGCCTCTCTCGCAATTGTTGAATGGCGTGATGGAGTGCGTGTGCTGACTTGGTTCCATCGAATCCCGTTCCACTGCCTTCCTCCTTGTGAGTCCAGAGGTACTCATAGAAATCATCGGAGACCTGAGGTGCATGCGAATCCTTGATTGCCCACATGGTGGCGACGACCCTGCGATACCCCGCTGCGAGCATTCCGGCAGCGAGATGGACCGCTTCGTCGGAGAGGGTTTCTTCACCAGTGCTGGTCTCACATGCCGACAAGAAGGCAAGATCGGCGTTCTTGAGGTTCTTCTGCATGATGGTAGCGATGTCAAGGTGGCCCTTGTGGAAGCGGAATCGGCTCTGTAAGGGCTCAGCGGCATTCTGTGACGCGTGGCACGCGAGATGAATGCTACTAAACCGCTCCATGTATTCCAAGCACTCTTCGGCGCTAACCGCGTCCCCATCCAGCTTGACGACCCTAGTGCCGTACCTAGTCGCCTTGGTGTATATGGATGTGACTTCTCTCGTCGTTCCAGCGATTGTGACTGCCCCAGGTGCCTTTGGTTGTGACGTTAAGAATAGCCCAGATACACCATCTTCAATCCGACGATCTGCTTTGACTCTCTGGGTCAGCGCGGTAACCGTTGGGGTGTACGACGATACCACATAGTCCATGATACTCTCGACTTCGGCTCCTCGATAAATGCCGGCGGCGTGAATAGGGAGAAAGGATAATGGTCCTGTTGGACACCACCAGACCCTGGGGAGCGCGCCGTTGGAGGCGTCGGACGACTTGGAAATCTGCTCACAACGTTAGCTGTGTAGGCGGTGGAGAGTGGTCCGACTGCTTACAAAAATTCCGGCCGCCTTTAATATCGGCTTGACGACTTCCTCCCATAATCCACGGAGAACCATGCATACACCACCCTCCAACTTCGTCAGTCTCTGATATGGCCCAGCTACTCTCTCTGAGAGACAGACATCATCCTCTGTTGTCGTGTCGCTGGCTCGTGTACGGAGGCCTTGGGAGTTTAGCTGAATATTGAGCGTAGTTCTGTACCGCTTAGCCTTCTCCAGCGTAAACTTGGGTAGCGGAATGTGGAGAGGTTTGTCAGACCCAGCAACGAGAGCGATTGCGTCGCATCGGTCGTTGTAGACGTTCACAACGACAACGGCGCTTGATACAGGAAGATGCTTCATGACGGCGGGACATCTTAATGGGCGGAGAAAGTCCTGAAATCCGGGGATATCCCTGGCCTTTGCGAGGAGGTCATCCCATTCCCGGGCAAGTTGTATGTGTGCCCTGGCTTCGTTCTCCAAAGAGATTTTAACAGACGGATCCATATTGTTTCGTATCTGTTGCATGGATGATCCTGCACGCTCGAGTTGGTTCGATACATTAACGATGCGTTCAGCAAGCACGGCATTGTGGATGCGCAGGCCGTCCATTGGTGAACGAAGAATAGTGATTTGACCCCACACAAGGCAGCGACCTTGTTCAAGCCACTCCAACGCTTTATCAGGTTGCTGGCGGTGAAATGCGGTGCTAGCGGCCTCGAGGGGTAATGTAGCGTATTCTTGGAGGACAGAATACCGGCGCTCAATTGTCTGCTGGAGTCCGACGACCAATGTACTGGACAAGCTTAGTGCAGTGTCGAACGCCGAGAGAATTTCCGGCGACTCGGGGTCGAACTGACGTAACAACCTGGCCCATTGCACCGCGGCGGCAAGCCTAGTGTGGGGACCCCCAACTGCGGAGCTTGCAGCAACCGTATAGTTGGAAATGCATGCATCTAAATCTTGGGGGTTGCCGGTCGAGAGGTACCGCGTAGCCAAGGACTCGGCAAGCTTGGTGAGCCATGATGGCAAATTGGCATGTCCCTCGGGCGTGAGCTTCACAGCTCTCTCCTGGGCCAAGATCCCTTGGGTGATGTCCTCGGGGTTGTTGGTGTGCCCAAACGAGCGTCGTAAAAGATCGCCAAAGTTACTCAGATATCGAGGCAACTCTGCATGTCCATCAGCGGTGAGCAGCAAAGTTTTTTGCAGAGCTGGGATAGCTTCGCTGCGAAGGTCCTCTAGGTCATTAGTCCATTCAGCACGGTGTCTCAGGAATCGCCCGAGGTTGCTGAGATATCGGGGGAGGCGTACGTGGTCATCTGGAGTGAGGCGCACCGCTTTTCTTTGCTCCTCGATTGCTTCAGTGATATCTCCCAAGTCACCCGTACGTTGAAAGCGATTGACTAGTGAGAAACCGAGGTTGTTGATCCGCGAGGGTAGGCGTGCATGGCCGTCAGTGGTGAGGCGCACTGCTCTCCGTTGCACCGGGATGGCCTCCTCAATGTCATCGAGGTTACCAGTGTGTGTAGCACGATGGCTCAGGTATCGACCGAGGTTGCTGAGGTATTTGGGGAGGAGTGCGTGATCATCTGGAGTGAGGCGCACCGCCTTCCTTTGCTCTTCGATTGCTTCGGTGATATCTCCCAGGTCACCTGTGCGTTCAAAGCGATTGGCTAGTGAGATACTGAGGCTGTTGATCCACAAGGGTAGGTCTGCATGGTCATTAGTGGTGAGGCGCACCGCTCGCCGTTGCACTGGGATGGCTTCCTCAATGTCATCGAGGCTACCAGTGTGCTCAGCACGGCGGCTCAGGTATAGCCCGAGGTTGCTGAGGTGTCGGGGGAGGTCTACGTGGTCATCTGGCGTGAGGCGCACAGCTTTTCTTTGCTCTTCGATTGCTTCGGTGATATCTCCCAGGTCACCCGCACGCCGAAAGCGATTGGCTAGTGAGATACTGAGGCTGTTGATCCACAAGGGTAGGCGGGCATGGCCATTAGCGGTGAGGCGCACCGCTCGCCGTTGCACCGGGATGGCTTCCTCAATGTCATCGAGGTTACCAGTGTGCTCAGCACGGCGGCTCAGGAATAGCCCGAGGTTGCTGAGGTATCGGGGGAGGTGTGCGTGGTCATCTGGAGTGAGGCGCACCGCTTTCCTTTGCTCCTCGATTGCTTCGGTGATATCTCCCAGGTCACCTGTGCGTTGAAAGCGATTGAGCAGTGAGTTACTGAGGTCATTGATCCACCAGGGTAGGTCTGCATGGTCATCGTGGGTGGGGCGCACAGCTCTCCGTTGCACCGAGATGACTTCTGTGATGTCCTCAAGGTTTCCAATGCGATGAAACCTCTTCAACAGGCAACAACTGTGAGTGTTGAGACAAACGTGGAGACTAGGATTGTCCTCGGGAGTCAGATTCACCACCCTGCGCTGCGACAGTACGGCCTCTGTGATGACCTCTATGCTGCCAATCTCCTCAAACCTGGTACAAAGGGAAGCGGAGAGATTGTCAAAAAATGTGAGTTTATCGAGGGGGTCGTTGGGAGAGGGGTCCACAGCTCCATGCTGTGATGATACCGCTTCAGTGATGCCCTCAAACTTGCCGCTGCTTCCAAACCGGACGGATGATGACTCGCCGAGGCCGTTGGTATATGTTGGTAGATGGCGATGGCCATCGGGGGCGAGGTCCACGGCTCTGCGCTGCGATGATACTGCTTCGGTGATGTCCTCGAGGTTGCCCGTCCTTGTATACTGAACATGTAATGCCCCGCCGAGGTCGTCCAGAAACGAGGGCAGGCCAGGGTGGTCATTTGGAGAGACGTCCACATCTTTGCGTTGGGGCGCCACCACCCTGGTGAGGTCCTCAAGGTCTCCGCTGCTTTCAAACCTAGTATGCAGTGAGGCCCCAAGGTCGCTAAAACACCAATATCGGTTGGAGAGTTGTTCAGTAACACTGTTCACACGTCTTTTGCTGTGCTGCGATGGCGTCCGAGATACCACCCACGTCATGTAAAACCTCAAGCCTAATTTCCGACAACCGGCCCAAGTCACTGAGCCGGGCGCATAGGCCTCTATGACCTACAGGGGCCAAGTCCACGGCTTGACGCATTGCAGATACTGCTTCGGTGATGTCGCTGACGTCGCCAGTGCGTTTGAACCGGTCATGGAATGAGCTTCCTAGATTGGAGTAGAACAATGATAAGTCTGTGTGACCCCCTGTCAAGGGGCTAAGGTCCACAGCTTTACGGGCCGCTGACATCGCCTGGGGGAGGTCATCAAGGTCTGAGGTGAGCTCATAGCGAGAACGAAAGGTCAAGCCAAGGCGGTGACGTCGGCTGGGGAAGTCAGGATGACCTTCGGGAGTGAGTTGAACCAATTTTCGTGGGAATGAGATTCCTTCGGAGACACCTTGAAGATCCTCGCTTAATTTTTGCCGAGAGTGTAGTAGAAATCCCAGTTCGCAGAGCCGGTTCGGGTAGCTTGGATCCCCGTTGCAGGAAAGGTCGGCGGCGCTTCGCACAGTGGTAATTGCTTTGTTCAGCCCCACCCCCTCGATCCTACTGTAGTTGATCGTGGAAAGCTGAAGGATCACGTCATAAGGCAGCGAATCTGCAAGTGTGGATTAGAATAGAGCTAAGCATTATCCTCGGACACGCAGAATACACTAACTCGTTGGTTGTGTAAGGGGGTCGAACGGGATGAAGACTACGTCCCAGAACTGTATGGATTCTAACACACAGGGGCACTCTTTGACTTGGCCTGTCATTCAACAAATGTTTCCTGTTTAAGGGGCGAGAGGCTCACCCCGGGGTAAAGGCAGCGTATCGCCCCCTGGCCGGGCACCACCTAAGTGGATGCGCTCGACGTCTTCTTTCCCTTCTCCTTTAAGGATGCATTCGTCTTCCTCGTCTGCCGGAGGACTTAAGCATCCGAATCAGCCATTTCCAATCCCGGCATAGGAAGGGGGAGGAACTCACGGTTCAATATACCCGTCTACCTTCCAGTAGCTCGGGGAGATCCTAGACACTAGGAAACACTTGTCCGTATCCACGCCTCCGAGTCCGGGAATCCATAGCTCCGTTATATTGACAGGCAGGTCATCGCTTTCACCCGCCTCAGAGGATTTGAAAACAACATCTAACATGCTCTTAGCACTGAATATGGAGGCTGGGGATGAAGAATTCAGCCTTACTCGCTAAACAGACTCGACTGTCGTCACTGTTACGGCGACCCTTTAGGTAAATTCAATAGACTTGAAGCTCACCTCTCTTCACCTTCGCTTACACCAGAAGAGATACTCCTGAAAATGGCGTCAGCTCTGCCGCAGGAAAAAGACGTGATAGCGCACCCTGAGTCTGGCATCCCTTCAGCGCTCCCGGAATTATATTAATGTCTACCAGATGTAAGAGAGGGCACTGGGAGGGAAAGCACAGGAGGGGGGGTGATGCAAGGGTGACGTGGCAATATCGATGGGGTATTGAGGACTCCGCTTGTAGGGGCTTATCAGGCGTCTACGTGGTAAGCACACAGCGTTGGGCCAGACCCATACAAAGGTCATCCACGGTGCACTGCGATGCACGTGGGAGCACTCTGGGCCTCGGATGGCCTAACATTACTGCTCTTTGCACTCCAGTATCGCAATAGATCCAATATGTTCACCACGAGTTGGGAACCCATCCTGAGCTCCGCCCTGTTATCGCCGTCGTGACCTTGAAATCCCTCATACGTGCACATAACCGTAACAAGTCGAGTGTCTGCCAGTGCGACATCCCCAAGTACGCTCCTGCGCTTGTATGGGTAGGTGCTCGAATGACGAACCCAACTCCTGCTGCGCTTCTTCGTCAACCCAGGTCTCTTCCGTATCAATGAGCGCTCATAAACCCGAAGGGAATGAAGCTGAAGAATGGGTCTGCTGGGTAGGGTTTTACATTCCTGGATTACACCTTTACACCTCCATATGACAGGTAGAAATCATTTCATATTTCACAGCACTCTGCCTCGCACCACGGGCGCTTATTTGTTTCCATTTGGGCAACTATTGCGGGCGTAGGCCGGCCTTGGTCCGAGGCTATCTAAATATAGTCGTGATGTGTGCCTTATTGGTCCACAGATAAGAAAGATCCGGTTTCCGTAGCATTCCGTTTGAAGAGTGTTCCGTCAGGTTAAGCAAGGCAGACTGGCATCCGCTAACAGGTAGAGGACCTGGCTCAATATTCAAGCATCCGCGGTCGTCTCGACCCTCTTACGTTGCTCATCACATCCCCTGGAGCGCTGGAGCAAAGAAGGAGCGTTTCGGCAGGTTAGTGAATGCCCTGTGATCACTGCATAAGGGAGTGCGCATCTGTCAATGGGGAACTGGAAAGCGGGACACAGGGCCCATGTGCGCATGTGAATTGGACCTTGTCTCCTCACGAGAAGAGCCGGCGAACACCTGGCTGGGAGAAGATGTCACAGCAGGATACGTCGTCCGTTTTTCCTCTTCGACAGTGATATTCTCTCACACATTCAGTCGCGATTCTGAGCCCTTGTCCTAAACCTTATACACCAGTGACTCGGGCACCAGCGCCTAAGTGATGCAATTGCCCCCAGCTGATTGCAATTCAAGAGGTGCTTGAACAATGCCGGTGGAGATAAGGTAGTCCCTATTTCGTCTACGTGTCCTCAGCAATCGCAAGACTGCCCACGCCTCGCAGTTCTGCGAGCCCATCGGACCCCTTGGTCGGCTGTCAGTCTATATAGGTCGGACCTATCGTCAATCGCCTGGAGGAGAATCGCAGCACATGGTAAAACTGCTTCGCCAGTGCTTCGGGACGACACTTAGCAGTCATGTCGCTAGTCTCCAAACCCCGAGTAAACAGACAAAGTTACGAGGAACGTGGAATTAAGTACCATTCATACTTCTGTATAGAATACGTACATGGGCGCTATTCTGAGCTCCATCTTCCAGCTTCTCACACTTCTACAGCAACTCATTAGATCAATTACTCGTTCCTCCACAGCGGATGGACTCGGGGACACTGCCGAAAGGCTCGCGCCCCTCTTCCTAGAGTGCAATTGGCCCATATCGCTCCGTATCGGGGTTCTCATCAAACTAACCCCATCCTGGTGCGGGATGGTGTGGTCCACTGCAGTGGCATATAAGCATACTCGCTCAATGAGGACTCAAGTTTCATTGAAAGAATATGAATGAAGCTATGATACAGTGGGTGTCGGCCGAAAGAGTGATGGGATGGCATCGAGGGTGGAGATTAGGAAGCGATGGACGTGATAGCAAATGGGGTCTGGAAGAGAAAGGTGAGAGGAAATGGAACGATAATATGTAGGGGCCAAATCGAATGCGGGAAGTATGGCATCGGCCGAAGCTCGAGCACAAACACGATAAACAGGTGTTTACGCACCTGCCCTCGCTGAATTATAGATGCCACGAGAATATCTCCAGGCAGCCACGCCTCAGCTTCGCAATATCGATGGGCTGAGCTCTTCCGATATGGAGTCGCCGGTGCGAAGTGGATTCGATGGGTAGGCCCACCTACAGAGGGTGAAGAAGCTGTGTCGACTGTGTAGGTCAGTAGACGGTGAGGGTTTCGCCGACACGCCCAATTACAGGAGGAAGACCAGTGCTGTCGCAATACCGGGTTGAGATTCGGGAGAGCCTACGCAGGGGCAAAGATAATCTACCCGGCACTCTAGGAAACGTCGGTGTTGTTTTTCCAGCGTGGCCCAGTATAGTGTGCAGTGCGGTCCACGCCGTCTCACGGGACAGCCCTGGGCGGGACCATGTCGACAACAATCATCGATTGACGGACTTTCCTGGCCAAGGGGACAGGTTATCAGGCGGGCTGAGTAACCGTTAAGAAATAAGGAACGCACCTGAAGCGAGTGATGGGTATGCTCTGCAAGGCAACACTCCGACGAGACCAGTTGCGCTGTCCCCAATCTGAGTGCCGTCTTGACTCTTGAACCTCAAGATGTACAGAGCCCTGCCCAATTGAGTTGTGAGGTGGAGTGCACCCACGCAGGGTAGAGCCTGCACCTCGGGCTGAGGTCGTTTGTTGGTTCATGTCGTGGTGGAACGGGAAAAGATGTGTGGCGGCTTGGACCAGGAAAGGAACTAGCGCGTGGGAACATTCGGCTGAGTCATGAGGTCAGATAAGATTAGATGTGCCCTGGCGATTTAAGCGCCCAAGGTCCGACAACGCCGCACAGGCGATTACAACCTCGCTGCATGCAACTTTAAAGTGCATATGGGCGATGAAATGACACATCTCGCTCGTAGAATCTTTATAATTGCGAGCGAACTGCTTCGCGTCGCGAGTTACGGTACCGGAACTCGGGCGAGCTCGCGATTTGGAATGGTCGAGGTCGCCTTGCTTTGCGGCTTCCCAAAGGCTTTCCCGAGAAATTGCACAGCACATGGGGGGCACAAACCTTCAGTCAGGTCATATTCATCGTAAGAGCGAGACCTTCGATAGGGACAATCAATGACTGCAGTATGCCACGAGACTTACTGTGCGGTCACTAGTTGGGACGGCGAACGGCGAGTGTCCATGTGCCGTTGCGGATGTTACATGATCTTAACTGACAGCCACTTCCATGGCACAGAAACTGAGAGCCCCGGTACCCTCGGTGGTGTTGGAAGACAATGCTCATGTCAACTCTATCTCTACAAAGAATACCTCTATTTCGAATGTTTTACTTATCTTCTATTGTTCTACAGAGAACAACAACCACCTTGTATTATTCCCATTATACTCGCACTTATTGTTCTCTTATCTCCACCTTATCTCCATTCACTGCTATTGTTCTCTACTTATGGAACATCTATTGTTCTTTCTTATTGTTCCGCATATAGGTTATCTATTGTTCTCCACAGTATATAGTCCACACTGTAAGTGGGTGAGTCCCCATCAAACTCTCCCCACTTACAGGTGCGTATCTTGTATACTCTACTTACTTTCAATCTAAGATCGAACTCTCCCCGCTTACAGTGGGTCATACTTGCATCGTTCTACAGGTGGCGAGGATGACAGGGACAAGATAAGTCACAAAGACCCATGCCAAGTGCGCTGATTCGGACCTTTTCCCAAGTACAGGAAACAATGGCTACACTTCGGAGCGGATAGTTACAACACAATATGTGGGAATAGTGAGCTAAGGAGAGCATATATAAAATGCACGCAGAGTCTGTCTTCGAGCCGCATGGGAGCACTTGAGGTCGTTGGTCGGCAGACTCTAATGGGAGCATCTTCTGTCGTACTCTGAAGTCACAGCTTGAGTACGAATACGACTTGCTAATCTAATGTTTTACTCACTACCTCACGCATAACTAACCCCCTCACTCGTTTCACGTTTCCCAACCATGTCGCCCGTGTGTCCCGGATGTCGGAGACTAGAAGGGCCTGGTGCCATCTCAAAGGAAACGAGTTTGCCTTCAAGTCCTCCGATCCAGGGACTGGAGGTGCGAAAAGAAGCTTGGAGGCAACGGGCTCACGCCCCATGCGGTCCACCTTTCGCAAGTTAATCAGGAGCCGCTGTGCTGGAATCGGTATCAAGACCTTATTTGCCCTGTGGAGAGGGGGTGTGAGGAAATACCGCAAATGTGGTTAGAGATACAGAGCCACTCACTCATTCACAATCCTTCCCCAAACCCTCATTAGCCGTTCACTCCTGATGCGGAGTAGGTGGAGTACGTACAAACAACATCGATTGGCTTTGAGGACTGAAGCCTACAGTACAAGGTTGGCTTACGGGGGGTGCATTTCAGACCCACCAGCCGAAACGAAGGAGTGTGAACGACGCTATCTCAGATACCAGCTGTCCAGAGCGCAGGGGAAGCAGATCACTCACCGTTGCAGTTATCGAGAATCCTTTGGGGTAAGAGGTGACTGAGAAACTGATTCCTGAAAGATGAAACACCCTTCACCACTTACTACACAATTGCAGGGCCATACAGACCAGTATTACATACCGATTAGTTGCGTAGAGCAGCTTTCCACGATTCCATTGTGTAGGGAAGATGATGGAAACCTGAACGCTGTGGCAGTGCTACGGACCCACATGGACCGTCATGAGCGGAGATCCAATCCAATTCTAGCCATGTAGCGACCGAGTAGCGTAGAGAACATCATCATCTCTTGTTTTCCTGCACCGTCGTCTCTCGTCGAGCCCTAGCTCCGAGATCCCGTTCCAGCACGCCTCCATCTTGGTGACGAGAGCGCTTTCCGACTACACCACACATCTTAGCAACCCTGGAGTCCCAGCGACCAAAGAAACTGAGCCCAGCGGAAATTTTCGCACACAGATCGCGACAGGACGCCGAAGCCCTAGAGAGGAAACGGACAGCGCAAGCAGCACAGAGAGCAGCACGAACAGCCAGCAGAACACCGGCCATAACCACGCCATCGAGTGTTACCCCCAGCGGCGTCTTCTCGAGCCCCCTCAGCTCCCCACCGCCGACTCTGATCAGCACGAAGCCAACGACACCCACACGCACCCACAGTCCCACACCAAGCTCCAATATGCCGACATCCGACACCGGTGACACCAAGCTGTTTCGGGGCGACTACAGCAGCGGTGAAAAGCCTCACAACTTCCTCCGCCACATCGAGGGGAAGTTCGACGGAGCCGCCACCATCACGGCGATCCTTCATAAGTTCTCCAAGAGTCTGGAGCCGGGTAGGCCAGCAGACGTCTGGTTTGGTGCGTTAACGGACGCTCAGAAGGCCAGCTGGACAGCCTTCTATGGCGCCTTCATCGCCAAGTGGCCACTCCCCGTCATCGTTGAACCCACCAACGACGAGCTATTATCAAGGCTGTATGCGGCGATGTTGGACGAGGCGGATCTAGGAACCCTGGTGGAGAGAGACGGCGAGAAGGTGTACGCACATGTTGCTTGGGCGGAGGAGATCAGGTCCATCGTCAACGGGATTGGGGATGACAATGGATTGCTCATCTCTGTGGTACGTCGCAACCTCCCCCTCTCGATGCGCCTTGCGCTACGTGACCCATCAGCCAAGACATGGGACGCCTTCCTCACATCAATTACGTCCCTATCCATGGAGCGCCTCCAAGACCACATTGGCCTAACAGCCCTTGGCACACAACCGAACCCAACTTCCATGACCTCATTGGTCGATCGCTTCACATTGGCCTCCGTAGCGAGCCCTCGCACCCAACTCCCCTACCCTGTTAACCGTACCACCCCCACCACGATGTTCACACCCTCGCCAACCCTGACCAACACCCCTTGTGCCCCATTCCAACGTGCGACACCACCTCACCAGACCGCCAATTGGAACAACCGCAACCAAGTCCCATTCACACCGTTCACCCCCGTTCCTGTCCCACTGCGCACCCCACAAGCCGGAGCCACGAACCCCTTCCTGGGTGGAACGACCGCTGGCAACAATGCCCCATCCCTCTTCAAGAACATCAATGCGACACCACAAACACCAACACCCAACTGCTCGCAAGGCCCCAGCCTACTCGAGCTTGCCAACAGGGCGACCTCAGTTTCAATCACCTACGCCAACACAACGGAGGGAGTGACAGCCTACAATAGGGCGATGATAGCCTGGGAGACGGCGTATTCTTCGAGCAGAGCCGCCGACTTCACCACTGCTCCCTACCCCCTACGGCCTGGTACCGCCAACATTGGTAGTAAGGAGTGCTTCCGCTGTGGGCTCCCGGGACACATTGGCAGCGCCTGTCCCAACCTGGCCAACCAGCTTGACAAGAAGGAACAGGACTGGCGCTCGCTGGTCAGTCGACACCTCTATGGGGGACCACGTGGGTACGATATGTACAGGGTCTCACAGATCTCAGCGGAGGAACCTGGTGTTGCGTACGACCCCTCCATCTATGATGCAGAGGCGCTCGGGTTTGAGGATGAGGAGGATGGGCAGGGAAATGGGCAGGGGGTACTCGAGTAGAGGCTCGAGCTCCTCCTATTGGTAAAACCTCGGAGCTAGGTGGACGGGAGAGTGTGCACATGGACCGGGACGTTACTAGTTCGAACATTGATGCTGTAGTACCAAATACACTCATTGTTCACTCGTATTCGTCGCCCACCTGTGCTCTCATCCTGCAGATGGAGTCATCGGAAGAAGAAGGGAAGTCACGTCCATTCCTGCAGCGGATCCAGCTGTGTGGACCAAAGGATGTGATTGTGCGAGCGACGGGACAGATTGATGATGGGGCGGACTGCAACTGCATCTCACGAAGGCGCTGGGAAGGTTATGGGCACTGCCTAGAACCACTGCAACAATCAGCCACAAGGATCAAGGTGGCAAGTGACCAGGTTATCCCATCGATGGGACGTTGGGTTGGGAAGGTGATGGTTGGAGGCACAGAGGTGGTTGCGAGCTTTGAGGTGTTTGAATGTGGAGATGCGTTTGATGTGATACTGGGGAAACCGTGGCTGAGAAAGGTACGTGCAGTCCATGACTATTGGACAGAGCGGATTGCGATAGGGATGGAAGGTGAACGAGAGGAGCTCGTGAACCTCCCAGAGGGAGATAGGGACGTGGGGGTGACAAGGGTGGCAGAGGTGGATCGGGTAGAGGCTGCAGAGGAGAAGGGGCATGTGCTACATGCAGTGCAACAGGCGGAGGAGTTGAAGGAGTGGACGAAGGTGGGGAGGGCGGTGAGAAATCGAGGGAGGAAGGCAGAGGAAGCTGGGCGTGGACGCAGGGTTAATAGTGATTGGGATGATGAGTTGGAGGCAGAGTGGTCTCGGGTCCATCTCCTTCAGATCTCACCCACCCCGTGGGCAGAGACACGATTCGAGGGGTTAC
This sequence comes from Coprinellus micaceus, assembly GCA_951394405.1. Taxonomy (NCBI): domain Eukaryota; kingdom Fungi; phylum Basidiomycota; class Agaricomycetes; order Agaricales; family Psathyrellaceae; genus Coprinellus; species Coprinellus micaceus. The sequence continues at coordinate 269,879 of OX596346.1, forward strand.
TGGACCTGAAGGAGGAGAGAGAACCGTCAGAGGCATGGATACGGTGGAGGGATGCAAGTGTTCAAGAGGATGAGGACACGAGTGGAGGGATTGTGGTGGAGAGGACCTTTATGGCATCAGAGAGATGCAGGGAGGAAGCAGCAAGAGTTTCTGCTGTTTATGCTGAGCGGAATTTACGACTCTCCAGAAGGATTGAGACTGACAACATGACCCCAGCTAGGGTTCTCCGAGTCCAGGCCACCAAGGCTGCCACTGCGAAGTGGCATTATCACCGCCAAACTCGACACATGGCCAGTGTTTTTGGCCTCAAGAATACGACCATGAATGACGAGCGCAAACTTGCGGCAACGGTTCAGTCAGAGGTACACATTCACCGACTCAGGGAAAAACTGAACACCCTCCGTGGGATGGCTATAGACATGGCAGGAGATGACGCACCAAGTCAAGTACACACAATGGGTGATGTCAACGAGGACACCTTCAAGTTGGACCATGGAACGAATGACTCACAACGGACGACGGACCCCTTTGGAGAGACACGTGTCAACGAGATCTTGTCAAAAATCGCGATAGGGCCTGACCTCACAGCAGACCAAACTGAAGAGGTGCGCTCTCTCATTCGAGAATATGCTGATGTGTGTGCCCTATCCCTCAAAGAGGTTCTCTTTGTTGACTGGTACTCACACAAGTTGAACGTTGACCCCGACATCAAGTTCTCAACGAAGGTCAACCAACGACCAGTTACGGAGGCCCAGAAGACATGGTTCCATGGCATTCTGGATGAGATGGAGTCTTCTCATGTCATCCAGAAAGTCCCAGGTGAGTTCATCAAGGCACTGAGCAGCACTAACCTAGCCCCAAAAGAGGCGGGTAAGATGGGAATGACCAGGACGGAGGTTCTGCGTCAAGTCAATGCAGAGTGTATCCGCAATGGCCTCCCCCCTTTCTGGGAAGAGGTAATGTTACCAGGTGAGACGCCTGAGGCACTACTGGAGGCTGTGGAGGGTGAAGCACCGAACACCAAAACATCGAAGTGGAGGGTCTGCCATGCCTTCAATGCGTTGAACAAACTGACTCAGGTCCCAGCATTCCCTGCAGGGGACCTGAAAACCAAACAGGAGTTTGCAGCTGGTCACAGGTGGGCGAGTGTCATTGACTTTGCAGCAGGGTACTATGCAGTCCCACTTGACGGTGCATCAGTACCCTACGTCGCATTCTACGTTGAAGGGCGGGGTTACTATGTCTACCTGCGGATGCCCTTTGGACTCACAGGTGCACCAGCGATGTTTTGTGAGATGGTTGCAATGGCCCTAGATGACATGATCGGGCGTGAATTGGTAAACTGGATGGATGACATATGCCTTCCTGGCGACATCTTTGAGACCAAGCTCAAGAACCTACGCAGTTTCTTCAACAGGTGTCGTTCCAAAAAGCTCTCTGTTTCTCCGTCAAAGACCAAACTCTTTTTCACTGACGTCTTATTTGCAGGAGCAATGATTGGACCCCAGGGCATACGTCCCAACCTTGACAAAGTCAGCGCAGTGGTCAACTGGCCGGTCCCAGAAACAGTTCAACAACTCATGGGGTTTCTGGGCCTTACTAACTACTTCAGGCGTCTCATCGTGAACTACGCACGGATTGCAGCACCCTTGTCTGACCTGACCAGAGATGTCAAGGTGGAACAACCAGGCAGCAACTGGCGGGTACGAAAGGGTGCCTACAAACGTGCACTAGCATCAGCCTCTCTCAAGGATAAGTGGGGACCCAACCAACAGAAGGCATTTGTCACACTGAAGGTCTTACTATCCCAAGAGCCCTTGTTACGTGCACCAGTATATGATGGTCGTCCATTCAGGGTAACCACTGACGGGTGCATGAATGGGTTTGCCGGCTTTATCTCTCAAGCCTTCACTAGCGTGGACACGAACGGGAAAGAGGTCACTCGTTGGCATCCGATTAGCTTCTGTTCGAAACGAACGTCCAAGAGTGAAGCTCGGTATGAACCCTTCTTACTTGAATTTGCGGCACTGAAATACAGCCTCGACGAATTCGCCCCATACATCTATGGTGCCCCTATCGAAATTGAAACTGACTGCCAAGCCCTACGTGACTGTCTGGTACAGGAGAAGATGAGCGTCCACCACAGCAGGTGGAAGGAGTCGATACTCGCACATGATATTATCACCATTCGACACCGCCCTGGAGTGGAGAACCCAGTAGCTGACGGACTCAGCAGAATGTGGGAGGGCCGATCACGCACAGAGCTGGATGGCTCCAACTTCACTGTCCTCGCTGATTGGGAAGCACGCCATGGGATGGTGAATGATATCATGGGCATAACCTCAACAGGGGATATGCCGCTCTTCTCCACCCACCCACTTGAGACAATGTTTGCTGATGACATCTTTTTCAGACCCATTGTACGGCACCTACTGGGGTTGACAGCAGGGGACACACCAGCGGAGTGGCGGAAGGCAACACACAGAGCGGAGTCATTCATGATCGCAGATGACAGGCTCTGGAAGGTGAGTGGGAAGGCAAGCGACAGGGTGTCTCGGGTGCAGTGTGTACCAGTGAGCATGGGCTTCGAGCTTGCTCTGGCGGCACACATTACAAATGGGTGCTTTGGCCCAGAACATGTACAACTGCACCTCCGGGATAAGTATTTCTGGCCTGGCCTCTACACTGACACTAGGCAGGCGGTCCTGGAGTGTCCACGATGCAAGTCGTTTGGTGCTCCTGCACGAAATGCAGCCCTACAACCCATTCGGAGGAGTAGGCCGTTCCAGTTGGTAGCTGGGGACTACCTCTCACTCCCCACTGGAAAGGGCGGGTACAAAACAGTTGGGCTCTACATAGATTCTTACTCTGGGTTCATATGGGCGACACGGCTAACAAAGGCAGGCACAGGGAAGTCAACGGTTAATTCGCTACGTGGCATTTGCACAGGTTTTGCTACACCAGATGCAGTGATGACTGACGGCGGATCGCACTTTGACAACCACGAGGTCAACGGATTCTGTGATACAGCTCAAATCCGACATATCACCACAGCAGCATATGCGCCATGGGTGAACGGCCTGATCGAGAACGCCAACAAGATGCTCCTTGGTCGTCTCAAGCGTCTCTGCGCCCCGAATCACGACAACGATGATGACGACCCCACGGTGGACCTGAAATCGATCCCGCACAATTGGCCAGACCACCTTGAAGAAGCGGTCCGCCAACTCAATGACCGCATCACCCCCACCCTGAATGCATCCCCTCGCGAGCTCCTGTTCTGCCAACCGTCCAATCGACCGGATGGCTCACTACCCCTTTGCCCCCTCCCTACTTCTACCACAGATGCCCACATTAACTTTACCTTAGCTGAAGTTTACCGAGCCAATGCCCACCTTTCTTCCCTAAAGGACGCCGATCGCCGTGCAGACAGCTTTGACAAGAACTCGCCCATCACGACCTTCAAAATTGGAGACCTCGTTCAGTTCTATGACTCAGCTGCAGATTTCAATCACCTCGCTGTCAACAAGCTGGCCCCCAAGTGGTCCAAGCCGCACATCATTTTCGCTGAGTTCACGAAATCTTTCTCACTCTGTACTCTCACTGGGATCCCGTTGAAAGGTCTTTTTCATTCTCGCAGACTACGTCACTATATTCCGCTGCGGGGGTCCGCACTTGACACCATGTTCCCCAGGGAACAGACAACACAGGAGCATAACCCCGATGTCACCGAAGCAGAGGATAGGATGGAGGCGGAGTTCATGTCTCAGGAACTCGCCTCTGGGAACACTCCCTAAAACCTACCTTGTTTTCGACAACAGGGGGGACCCACGTCGGGTCATCGGTCACGCCCTTTGGTGGTGTGTTGCTGGACGTGGGTATTGAGTGGCGTGTAACACACGTTTTTGTAGAGGAAGTCCGACGTTGGGTGGTCCGAGGACGGACACCACTAGGAGGGGGGTACCTGTGGCAGTGCTACGGACCCACACGGACCGTCATGAGCGGAGATCCAATCCAATTCTAGCCATGTAGCGACCGAGTAGCGTAGAGAACATCATCATCTCTCGTTTTCCCGCACCGTCGTCTCTCGTCGAGCCCTAGCTCCGAGATCCCGTTCCAGCACGCCTCCAACGCACAACACGTTCGAGTTAGCGATCTCCGGGTACCAATGCCCCGCTCACTTCCTCGTCCGTGGTCGTCAGAACGTATGTAGTATACCTTGTTCGGCAAACCATTAGGCTATCCTCCGCCACACCAGGATGGGGGGATACCCACGTATAAAGTAAAGAAAGAGACCCCAGAGCAGTCAGTCGCCGCCTACCCATACTGTAAGCACTAAGGATACCCACTGTCAATATACTGCAAATTTTCGATTTCTGAATTTCAGATTAGCGGTGAAGGTATCACCCAAACCTCTTGTGTCCGCCACAACGATACCGAATCCGCCAGTAACAGCGTGTATTCCGGTGACACGGGCATCCTAGGCCAGGGTGAGCGATGGGGGAGGGGCGCAGTGGCTGCCGACGCGTCTTAGCGAAGGGAGACCGCTTTACGCAAAGTCTGGTCATATCGCCCAGCTCGACTCGGGGCGCAATCAGGGGTAAGGATCTTAGACGGTGTGTCTTCCATGCCTTTTAGGACTGCGGGGAGAGATGGAAGCTACCCCTTGACGTAGGCGCACTCACTGGGCTTGACGGACTGGGAATGACGGGCCTCAAAGTAGCAGCCCCGAAGATCTAGGTGCCACTCTAAATTCTGTGAGATGCTTGTCCCCAAGATAGCTACGCGTCCCATTTACACGGAGGCCAGAGCGGTGCTGAGAGGTGACACGCACAGCATCAGCGAGGTAGAGGACGTAGAGAACCAAGGTCGCTCGAGATTACTTGAGAAGGATAAGGTATATCGAGAGCATGCATTCTGTACACGGGGCCAGATTCAACAGCCCATGACGCTCACGTTCCAGCGAAACATGATCCCCAGCTTTCAATAACGTCGCTCAGGGTTCCCTCCTCGGGGCTTCCTCTAGGCGAGCTGATACCAAGGGCTCAGTGAAGCAACAAGTGTCAGGAAATGTTTATACTGGTCTTATTAACGCAGGCTCCGTACAATTCGACGATTCAAAGAAACTCAATATCCCGACGACCTACAGCGGAGCAATACAAATGCATGCCTGGTGACAGGTGCCTCGCTATGTAGGCGTTGCTTTCCGTTCCATCCACATCACTCGAAGTCGCCTTCGAGATCATCCTCTGACCCTGGCACATGAGGGGAGAACATGAGCTTGGAGGCCGCAGGCTCCGAGCCCATGTAGTCGACCTTTCGCATGTTGATTAGGAGGCGCTGGGCGAGGATGGGAATAATTATATCGTTTGCCCTGTGAAGGGTATTCGTGTGTTAAGGGATTGGGGATCAGTACTCAGTCCTAGCGGGCCACGCACATATAGGAAAGTCTGGATCGCCCCTTTCATCAGGCAGCCGACCTAATAGGAGATGTTCGGACACGTACAATGTTGCTGGGTTAGCATTAACCGCCAGAACCTTCGGTTCGCGGTTCACATCTACATAAGTCACAATCGGCGTGTATCAAAAGACGGAGCTTACGGATAGCACAGTAGGGGTGTGAATAATTGCAGCAACTAGCCTGATTCCTGGTTTGAAGGAGGTCAGCCGTCAACACCAGAAAACGTTCCCGAATACTGACCTATGAGGCAGAGGTAGTACATTCCGCCATCACGGCGTATTACCTGGACCAACTGGCCACCATGGCACTTGTATCGCTTGAAGATGGCGACAACGCCTAACAGAGTCAGGACTATATAGCGCATCGTGAGCTCCCCATCCCCTTTCTGCGGATATCAAAGTTGGAGTTACGAACCCGTGGTTACTCCCAAGTTCACGTACGCGCGAATGTCTCGTCCGCGATAAGCAATCGTTTGCTCTGCCCATTGGGTAGATGAGGGGGCGTAGCAGGGATAGCCTAGGGTTTTGAACAAGGTTGAAGCTGGTTCGGCTGGGATCGGATGATCAGTCGACGGCATTGGAGCGATGACACATTACTTTGAGCTCACACGGATATTGAATGGCTGCCACGACTTCGCAAACGGCATTAACAATGGGTATGGCCTAGGGAGCGCCGAGGGAAGGTGTGAATGGAGGAATGGTTCTGGTGCAAGGTGCCCATAACGCACGCAGACAAGCGTCAATATCGCGACGCAGGAGAGGGCTTTCGCGCCAAGCAGTGCGCTGAGGCATAGACCAAGGCAAACTATTGGTTTAGGTTCAGCCCAGCTGTACCCACAGGACTGAGCCAGGACTTGAACTCACAATCGGATGCCAGTACGGAAAAACAACGAGCAGCTGATACAGGGACTGTAAACACACCTGCTCGATATCACGATACGACCACCTACTCGTGTGGAAAATCGCCAATGCCTTACAACCCTAACCATGGATTAGAGGTGTGCGGAAGACGGAAAGCGCCCGTGGCTACTCACCACCGGGGATATCGTGAAGTAGTTTCTGTAGTCCCCTTGTGACAGGAAGTATGAAAATTGAGTGAGTGACTAGTAGAGCGATTTATCATCCACTCACTGCAGAGGTGAAGGGCGATGTATACCAACATCCCGTATCGGATAACGACATAAAGCGCCTTTCCGCGATTCCACCTCTGGGCGTGGATCACGGAGACCTAGCCCCACCGCGTGTCAGCTCCCTCAAGGGTCTTGATCTCCGTAAATCCTACCGACCTCTTCACCCATAGTCGTCACAACATAGTAAGCCTGCGATCCCCAATACGTTAGTTGGCCCCCGAGAAGATCCGCGCAACTACACTCACATAGAGTGCAAAGAACGAGACTTGGAAATCGTCAATATCGGCTCATGATGAGCCCGGGCGAAACATACTGAAGATGTACTGCGATTGCCTGTTAGAATCCCCGTGTTCTCAAGCAGATCGGAACGTACTTCTTGCAACCTCCACACCGACACCTCACTCGCAAGCGCTTGCATGAACTCCAGTGAACCCGACATCGCGTGTAAATGAACCTTCCGCGAACCGAAGTGAAGAGTTATGGGTGGGTAGGTGGTCGATGACGCTTCCCAACCCTCCCCCGCAGGTACCGCATCCCTTTATATACTACCGGATGCGATAAGCGCTCTATCGATGGGAATTCAGAGGGTCACGCACCAGAACGTCCGTTGACAAGGATCCGTTGGAGTCGCGGGCCAGAAGATTTGCAATAATAAGTGCCCATCACAGACATGCTGTGGGATCATCTCGCCCGCAGCCCCGCAGCGCGACCTGGGAGGTGTCAACAGATTTCCGAAGGGGGCCAACATGCTTTCATCCGAAGAAGTTTGAACGGGGAAAAGGCTCACGGGAAACCTGAAACACTTTCTCGCGCGGTGATTTCTGGGAGAAGAAGGGATGCATCCCACCGTTAGAACCGTGCCAGGGTTCTTCTGACCGCGCAGTACGGATGTTCTCTGTGAAGGCAGTGGTTACTAAGTATACCTATCGGACACGACCCTCAGAAGCAGACGGATGTTGCCGACACATAGCCTCGCGAAAGCAAATCGAACGCCATGGAATTGGGAGATTGAGGTTGGCTAGAACATGTGACCTCTGATCAGATAGGAAGAACGACATGGAAGAAGAACGCGAGCGAGCAGTCGAGAACCACGCGAGGGTGGGGGTGCCCAGGTCAACCTATCTCGTACGCCTTCACTTCACTATAAACCTGTCAGTTTATTCCCCCTGCTGAGCAAAGTCGTAACTCACCTGTTGGAGACTTGGAAAGTCGCATTGGATGGTTGAGGTACTGCGGGTGGCGCGTCAATGCGGATTTATATGGATAGTGGAAAGATCGATCAAGTGCTAGAGAACGGCAGGAAGAATGTCAAAACACGGGTGGAGGACCGAGAAAAACCATGAAAGACGTATGGAACGGGAACGGGATAAGGAAGGGCACAAGCCGACGAACGAACTTTTAAACAGGGGACCCAAACAATTCAAACAGAAAAGAACGGCACGTACTCACGTCAGCCCAAGCGCCCATGAACCCCGAACTCATGCTCCTGAATGTCAACACCGCCGATGTTCTGTAACGGGCACTTGCCAGTGGCAATGTCGGGACGCTATATCTTCGCGCTAAGGCCCTGTCGTAATCCCGTAAGTTGCTCGTCGAGCAGGAAAGGAAATGATGCCGTACTCGCAAGCCATCCCCCCTTTCACCCCAAAGGTAGGTGCGATGGACTCCGACACTCCTCCTCCAGGTCACCTAACGGACCAAGCCATGCGTTGATTGCGTACTTCAGGGGCCCGTCTTCAGCAACTGCGCCGTAGCCGTTGCCGGGGGGAGAAGGACGATACTTTCCCGAAGCCAATGTGCGGGGCATGGGATAGGCCGCGATTTGGTAGGAGCGGGTGGGTCGACCGGGGATCGTAATGCGTAGAGAGGGTGTTTGGTACTTCGGCCCAGTCGAGAGTTGGCCGGGGTAAAGAGGTGTGACGCTGGCCGATGAGGCGTCAATCAAAGGCGGTTGCACACCAGGAGCACCGCCCTGCTAAAACTGCCGGTCTTCGATGTCATGCTGGCTGAGGTGCATATCCTTCGTCCCTCCCGAACGGTCATCCACTCCTGGAACGATAAAAAAAGACCTGAACATGAGGACAGATCGGGACGGGTTGATGGAATGGACGCACCACGCGGACTACAATGACGCGAGACTCTCGCGCAACGCTCCTGCCAAGTCGACAAGCTATCGAAGCGAAGCCAGGAGGAGGATGGAGAGAGCAAGGACCGCCGATACTGGGTTCGAGTGGGATCGATGTTATGATGAAAGACGGGAGAAACCGTCAAGTCAATGTCGACGACCTCATCAACCAGGTTCATGGGAAGAGATTGTGCTGACTCATCGTGCAGAGATAAGATAAGATGGAGCATACGGAATAAGCGCCCAACATCTTCCCCTGCCGCTCAGGTTCCCAGAGGAGTGCTCAATCGCCCGTTTATGTACGTACGTACAGTAGAGACTCAAAATTAATTAAATAGTACAGTTCCAAGATACACATATCAGGAAACCAGGAGAAGGAAGGACGGCATGGTTATTTGCGCTGAGCCTTGCTGACGATTAGATGTTACTGAGGGGTTAGACGTTGAGTTTCGATCGGCCATCTGGGCTGCATGACGTTGGGCGGCTGATAATTTATTTCAAAGCTCTGAAGCTCGGACTCTGTATCATCCTCCAACCCCAGTACATCCGAGGAGAACAGGAGCTTGGATGCGAAAGGTTCCGAGTCCATGTAGTCGATCTTTCGCATGTCAATTAGGAGTCGCTGGGCAAGTATTGGGATAATGACGTTGGTCGCCCTGGAAAAAGGTGTCAAGGGATGGATAATCTCAATTAGAAGCCTACGCACATGTACGACAGCCTGCATGGCCCATATTAGCCGCGAGAACTTGTGGTAAATGACTGAGATACGCACACAGTCGCTGGGTTCGCATTAACCTTCGAACTCTGGAGCTCACTGTCAGCATGTATTTGGGTCAAAACCCGACTGAGCAACGTACGGATACTATAGTAGGCGTGCAAACAACCGCGTTGACTAATCTAATAGCTATTTGAAATGGCGGTGTGCAGACCGTCAGCGTCATCTAACTGATGAAAGGCCGCAAAACGAACCTAGCAGGCATAAGTAGTACATCCCTCCGTCCAGGCATATCACCTGAAGGAGCTGACCACTCTGGCCTTTATAACGTGAGACAAGGGCGGCGACGCCCAACAAAGATAATACTAGTCAAAAGGATGTCAGTTACCCCCACCAGACTATGAGCGCGCCAACCAGTGACGAACGTATGGTGGCCGCGAGGGTTACGTATGCGCGTATATCTCGCCCAAGGTACGCGATTGTCTGCTCTTCCCACTGAGCAGACGACGGGACATAGCATGGGTAACCTAGCTCACTGAGAACTGGTCCAACGGGTTCGGCTGGGAAATTCAGTAGGGTTCATCTGCGCAACAATATCTGAGCGTAGAGGGAGCACTCTGAGGCTTACCTAGGTATTGAATGACTGCCACCAGCTCGAAAACAGCGTTACATATTGGTGCGGCCTAGAGGTCATTGACAAAGGTGAGCCTTTAAAGGATGTACTTTAGTGCGACGTGCCGAGTACGCACAGAGAAAAATGCCAGCATCGCAATACACGGGAGGGTTTTCACGCGCAGGAGTGCACCAACACACAGAGCCACACAGACTATGGAATAATTCATGCCAGCGTTAGAGGTGCCCGGGGGAGGAAACCGGGCTTTTCACTCACAGCCGGATGCCAGAACAGACGCCGAACGAGCAGCTGCGTCATGGGATTATCAACGCTCTTCCACTTGAAGCCGGTGAGGTGTCTTACCCGTGTGGATAGCCAATAGCGCCTTGCAACCCTGACAAAGGGAATTAGAGACACAGTGAGCTCCGAAGGCTCCTCAAGCTCACACTCGGCGAGATAGTGAAGTAATTCCTGTAGTCTCCTTGTACGGCAAATACATGGTCTTCAGCTTCGAAGAGACCGCTAAATAAGTCATTTCCCACTCACTCGCAAGTTGTGCAGAGATGTACACCAGTGCTCCGTATCGGATGATGATATACAGCGCTTTGCCCCGATTCCACTTTTGAGGCAGAATTACAGAGACCTATTCCCAATGCCCGTCAGCTTCCTTAGGATTGACGTCGTTCAAACCACCGACCTCTTCACGCATAGTATCTATAACGTAGCGTACCTGTGTCCCCCGTTACATTAATGAAAGTCCGCTTCGCAACCCCCCGGTCTCCAGAAGCGACCCAGACCGATGTACCCACGTAGAGGGAAAAGAAAGATACTTGAAAAACATTAATTTATGCCATAAGAAGCCCCATCGAGGTACGCGCACTGAAAATGTACTGCCATTCCGCCGTCAGAACCTGTGCATAAAACCCGCATTCCAGATGAGATCGCGACATACTTCTTGCATCCTCCACACTGACACTGAATTCGCCCATTCGCGCACCAACTCCGGTGACTCCAGCATCTAGGGCACACCGATCGTCTGTAAGCCGAGCTGCAAAGGTGGGAGGGGGAAGCGCTTATTGTCCACGTCAGTGCATCCTCTTAAGGCGCTCGGCTGACTGCGTTCCGGAAATTCACGACCCGGAGTGTCCGTTGGAGTCGCGGAGGAGAAATGGCGCGATAGGCGCCCAGCACAGCCTTGCTGCGGGATCGTGATTATAATCCGAAGCGCGAGAGTAAGCACATGTCGTCAACGGATTCCAAATGAAGATAAATGGTCTCATAGGGGATACCGTTCATTGGGGAGACGTTCCCGAGAAGCCTGAAATAACCTCATGAAGGGTAAGTTTGAAGGACTGGTGTGAAGGCGTCTCTGGAGTCGAGTAGTCCATCATGAAACGTCACAGCATGGCCATGCACAAGACGCTTGATAAGCCGGGGTCCCCAATATATCGGACCATCGGTCGCAGATCCGGGTGAGAAGCAGATGGCAGACGCGATTGAACTGAGTGGAAGTGAGAACGAGCGAGATGAACGGGCATATCCTCAACGTCCCTAATCACAGCAGAGAAGGATCCCCAAAGACAATGCGGGCCAGAATTTCCATGACAGGTTAACCTCGAATTGAACAGCGCCGCGGGTACACCGAAGGTCGAACCAGTCTGGGAAGAAGTGTCACCCGCGATTAATGAGACGTCTGCTGTAAGCGGAGAGACATTGTAGACACTCGAGCAAGAATATAGATCGTGAATACCCAAAGCCAGATGCGGGGAGGGCCGAATAGAAAACGACGGGAAGAGAAACCCAGATCGCTGACGTCACGCTTAGTGTTGATCATGAATCCCTAGGGTAGAATGTGCGCTCCCAAAGATCCACATTGTTGATCGATGGTAAGTTCGAGGTAGGGTCCTGTCTGCGTCAGTCACAATCTCCGAGTCCGCAAGCCATCCCCGACCGGACTCCTCAATCCCAATGCCGGAGCCGTGAGCTCTCCGCCTTCGGGGTGTTCTGCGAACCGAGAGGGTTATGCAACCTGATTTATGAGGTCACCTTTGAGGGCACAGCTCGTCGTTTTGTGAGCAGGAGCGGAGGGGCGAGGTTCTTCAAGCAGGGGGCTCACGGCGGAACGAGCTCAGTGCGTTGAAGCCGTGGTTTCGTCATCGTGAGAAGTGAGCGGCCCGTGTAAGATAAGGTGGCTGAACTGGAAACAAGCGCCCGCCCGCAACAGCTTCGCATTTGGGTTCGCTCTAACATTTACACTCCACTAATCTATTGAAGCGGCTTCCATTATGTGCGTACCATGGGAGATAATATACAGGAGCACAGTTCCTTGCCGAGTCCCGTAACTGGCAGTTCAGGTCGAAAACGAACGCGCCTCAGGATCGGCATGCAAAATCGCACGCCAATACTATGGGATAAAGCGGTGAGAGTGAGCCAAGGAGGAGCCACTCTCCTGGCATGTGTGCATTGTCCCATAATATATGCCACAAGAATAAATATGTACATTTTCCAGACCAAGGATGTTGATATGCGGGCCGGACACACTCCAGAGTGGCCTAGCATTCACCTGGTAGAGACCGACCTATAGTCAATCGAACTCACCAATCAAGCCTCTGCGCCTTGCGCCCCAAACACACTACCTGCAGCCTTTCGGTCACTGGGACCGGAACGTTCCAATGTCATCTCAAAGGATTCTGGATCACGGGTATCCTCCGGTTCGGGTGCTAGAGGGGCAAAGAGGAGCTTCGAGGCCACAGGCTCGGAACCCATATAGACCACTTTGCGCATGTTGATGAGCAGGCGTTGGGCGAATATTGGGATGATCACCTCGTTTACCCTGTACACAATGGATTAAGAGACCCAGCGTAGATATGTAGCGCTACCCACAATGTCAAAAGTCTGAAATGGGACCTGCATTAGCCATCACTCCCGGGAATGAAACGCTGGGGTACGCACACCGCTGCCGGATTGGCCCCCAATTCAACGCCCTTGGCACCACAGTCAGTACTCGGTTCCACGGTTACACGTATGAGACACACCTTAAGCACGTTAGGGGTGTAAAAAACCGCCAGGATTAACTTTAAGGCTATGTGTTGTGGTTATTGAAATGTTGATACAGTGAAGCACACAACGCCGCGCGACCACCAACCTATCAAGCAGACGTAGTAGACGCCCCCATCCCGCCGTAGGACCTGAAATAGCCGACCCTCGTGGCCCTTGTACCGCGTTACAAGGCCCGCAACGCCTAATCCAACCAGCACTGTAACCCAGCATCAGCAAATCAGTTGTTCGAGAATGGATTTTCAGAATGAGACGACGAACAGATAGTTGTGGCCAAGCTCACGTAAGAGCGTATCACAATGCCAACATAATCGACTGTTCGCTCCGCCCATTGCTCTTCAGAGACGTAGTAGCACGGGTATCCAAGTTCGGAATCGAGAGAAGAAACGGGTTCAGCTGGAAGGAATGCCTGTGTCAGAGAACACGGGCATATTTCTAGTCCGCCCGTGGGACAGCACTCACCTGGGTATTGAATGTTTGCTATAGTATCGAGGATTGCGGGGACCATGGGAGGGACCTATAAAAATGGGGTCAATGCGTCAAAAGGCGACTTCATATAGACTGAATCCCTACACAGGAAAGAGAGATAATTCCAACAACGTAAAGTACCCTCGCTTGGAGCATTGCACCCAGACATAGACCGAGGGAGACTATGGTGCCACGGTTAGACGTGCTCATGCAGACGGGCCTGGTTAACAACGTACAATCGCAGGCCAAAATTACGAGCCAGCGGACGGCTGTGTGGAGCCCGTTAACACACATCCCTCGGTATGGGCGCTAAATCCCACCGTCGAATACCACAAGCGAAGCTTTGCAACCCTTTTCAACGATGCCTCAGATATCAACAGTATTCAGCCCATAGGGGAGGCCCCGCACTCACCATTGGGCTTATTGTTATGTAGTTCCGGAAGCCTCCTTGCAAGGTAGAGGTATTCATTTGAGTTGACGACAGTTCCAAGCAGTCGCCTTGTACTCACTGGTAAGTTGCAGAGGGATGAAGACTAGACCACCGTATCGGATAACCGTGTAAAGACTCTTTCCACGATTCCACCTCTGGGGAGCGATAATGGAAACCTAATCCCAAGTCAGTACCCAATGATTGGGGCGAATCCAAGTACCGACCTCTGTGGCCATTGTCGTCATCAAGTAGTATACCTTTGGTGGACTCGGATATTAGAACGATATGTTAGAAATGGTGCTACTCACGTAAAGAGTATAGAATGATACTTGGAGGAGGTCAACCACAGGCAATTTAAAGGGTACTGGGGAATATACGCACTGGAGATGTACTGAAAACGACCACGGTCAGACACTGGAGAGGTGCGACGAGGAGGGTAAAACTCACTTCTTGCATTCGCCACATACTGACGGCATCTGCGAGTTCTTGGATATCCTCCGTAGGTAGACTCATCGTAGGTTGTGGGTGAGTGTGTTAACCGTTGATTAGGAGAGAGACGCAAGGGACGTGGCTGCTGTGGTGCAGCGCAAAAGGACTCTTTATATGACCCGACCGCTGTACTAGGCGATCCTTGGGCGATCCTTCAAGCTTGAGTATAGTAAATATCAGCATCTCCCGAGATCAAATTAATGGTGATCGTTGAAGCGTCACAGCACTTCGGTTCTACTAGATATAGAGTTGTGGTATCTTCGGACCAGGGTGGCCATTCCATTTGGCGGATGGCGTTTGAGCGAAGCTCCCACACCCCGAACAGCATTTCTTGAACCACGCGAGAGACAGGTGCGTAGGTTCCAGTCCACAGCGTTTAACGATTCCAGAGGCAGTCGTCCCCCTTTCACGAGGGCGTGTGGTGCGAGTTGGCGTCTCCCGTTCACACTTACCTGGGGGATGCAGACCCCTGTCTCTGAAGTAGTGACCAGCGTCGATTAATCACCGTATCAGCCCTCTCTCTTCATACTGCGGTATGTAGTGATTTCAAGTATCTAGTGGGAAGCACTTTGATTGGGAGGTCGTCTTTCTTCACCTCCTCACTTAAAGGAAACCCCTATGGAGGTGATGTGGTCTGTGGCGCCACACCCTTGGCATGTGCAAACCGCATTGACCCACCCTCCACAAGCCGATCCCTACCATTGACCCTGATGTAGTGGGCACATATGAAGCCAGTAAAGCCGCCCAATATACATGTGAACCCCTAGTCGTTGTTGGTTGGGCCCGAGGAACGCTCCCATACAACATAGAGATCGAAGGGGTCGCAGGCAGCGAAGGGGGTGAGCCAGCCAAACCAGCGCATTGGCGAGATTATGGGGACGGGTATTCATGGGGCAGGGATTGCCCGTCGCCAACTCTTCTGATCTTTGAGCATACGTTGACCGCAAACCCAACTAACCCCCGCATGCTAGAGATATCAATCAACCCGAAACAGAGGTGAAGCAGAGGTGAAGCGAACAGAACTTAGGTTTCACTGGGGTGTCATCATCTTTGCAGGTGCCCAAATGCCGCAAGTCGTTCGGAATCTCACCCTGGAGAAAGAAGACAATAAACTGTGACTCGATTGCGCGTGACGCCGCACATAGATAAAAGGTTCGATCAAGACAGAAGGGTAGTTCGTCTCAAGACCGGTCCAAGGAAGAACCCTGCAATGCGCTCTCAAAGAGGCGCCCACGGAGAACAGGCATCCAAGCACTGAGAAACCCAACCACGAGTCACGACGTCTTGTGGACCGTCAAATTCCCGATAAAGAACTACGAGCCGGGGCCAAGCGGGATAATAGCAACCCGAAGAGACAGAACAGTCCTGGAGGAGAAGAGAAAACACTGACACCCAGTCAGTTTGACACATGGTCTACGCCCGAGCCGTTGAGCCGGGATGGGTGTTGAAGGACGAGCGGGAACACGACCGCCCTCGAACGAACGGAACACCACACTATAATGCCATGGGTCCCCCTGTCAGGATTGTATTTGAAATCATGTTTCTTCATCATCGCCTAGATCGATGTGAATGGCACTCCGATATCAGAAAGCGACTCACTTCGGTAATGAGAGATCGGATGGCTCAAAGCCTGCCGTGCCCAAACAACCCGCATTGAGGCGTCTCCCATCATACACCTACAATGTTCATCCGTTCCAGTTGGCGTTGAGCCAGTCTTGAGATGGGGATGATCAGCGAGTGGGCAAGGGAAGGTCGAAGAATCAACGAAATGTCAAAGACAGTGCGAAACAACAACAACGGGCAACAAATAGCGATAATGGCGAGGGAGGAAGGTCGGTGGCCGCTCACATCAGCCTCGGCGTTCACATATTGCACGCCGGACGCGCCTCCCAAAGTAACAGAGCGACAGAGGGCGTTGGTGAGTGTTTGAAGTGTTTCATCTGGGGCTCGTATCCATCCAAAAGTCGATCGGTGGGCTGCAGCATCGAAGTTGTCGAGTGAAGCAGCGGCATAGTATGTGTCCACTTGGGGCTGCTGTTGACAAAGCTGCTGTTCGTGCTGGACGACAGATAGAGACGTAAGGGAGAGGTCAACGTCCTCGAATTGATGAGTGTGTAGTTACCCGGAGGTTATGAACGGGATGGAGGGCGACTTGCAGTGAGCACTACTGAATGGTCGGTGAATGAAGCAGAGTTACATAGCGGGAAGAGTGGAAGAGCGTTAATCGACGCTGCGGCCAGGTGGGAAGCAGTGAAGAAGTGCACTAACGGGACAGAAATCTTCAACTGAGGTTTTGAATGCGTGCTAATGCATCTCCACGTTTAGAATAGGTGAGCATGAAGGGAACCAGGAGAGGGACGCTGGAAGGCAAGCGCCCTTTGCCTGGGTTGAAATCGTTTCGTGGGAAGAAAACGGGCCGAGTAACCCGTCAAGATAAGATAAGATGAAATAAGCGCCCACCCGTAACCGCTGCACAGTTGCCTTCACATGTGCTTTACCTTCACACACTATGTTTTCGCTGGTATAATCACATCTCCCGCTTATGAGACACGATTACCCCATATAAATGCCGAGCCGCCCATTGTTTGACCGGAGAGCGGTGCCACAGAAAAGGAACGATGGCATTTCACCGTTTGCCGCTGAAACCACCAGTTGGTTTAGATACTGCGGGATATGGCGGTAGCCCTTGGTGAAGGGGGGTTATAGTACATACAACAACGACACCCTAAGTATAATGTGACGGGCCGAGGTGACTAAAGGGTGCCAGATATGTTTGCAGGAGTCAACGGCTTTGACCGCTTGGAAGGCTGGAGGGCGTAGAAGGCCATCCTAGGGGGGGTAAACTGATGGGGAGGAGCTCTCAGCCAGCGGGACTTAAGCTCGAGGAGATGAAAGCCATACTACCTCAACGTCATTATCGACATCCCACGTGTCCTACCTGCCTCGACCACGCTGGGATGCGTGTCCAACACCTCGGGTGAGCCTTCATGTCCGGGTCCGTCTTCGAAGTCTTCCCCTGAGTCAGGTCCAAAATGGGGAAAGAGGAGCTTGGAAGCCAACGTCTCGGGGCCCATGTAGTCGACCTTGTGCATGTTTATCAGGAGGCGCTGGGCAAGGACCTGGATAATGATGTCGCTTGCGCTGCGGAAAGGCAGTTAGGGAATACCATCTCGAGCACATCCGCACACGCACATATACGAAACCCTGCGCGTATGGTTGTGTGACTAATCCGATACAGCCTCAGATGTTTGGAGTACGTACAAGGCTCCCGGATTGGCATCGATCTCCAAAACCTGAAAGGTCATTCAGTGCGTATACAGATCAGAGACACGGCAGAGCACAACTTGGAACGTACTGATTGCAATTTAGGGGTGTACGCGATGGCAAGAACCAATCTGATTGCTGTGAAAAAGGCGGTGTGAGGATGGAGAGACCAAGGAAGGTAGATCTTTGAACCTACCTAACAGGGACAGGTAGTACGCCCCGCCATCACGGCGTATGACCTGGACCAGACGGCCTCCATGGCCCCTGTAGCGTACAGCAAGAGTGGCGACACCCACCACAGCTAGGACTGACTCGACGTAAGCTAACCGCTGATAGCGCGAGTGGGAGTCACGAACCGATAGTTGCGCTAAGGTTCATGTACGCGCGGATTTCTCGGCCTGCGTGCGCGATTGTTTGCTCCGACCATTGCCTAGGTGAAGGAATGTAACAGGGATATCCGAGAGCATGATAAGGGGCTGGCGTTGGCTCAGCTGGGGTGGGTACACCTATAAGCCCTCCAAGATGGCCTGCGGACGACAGTAAAATGCTAACCGGGATATTGAATGGTAGCCACTACTTCGCAGATTGCAGTCGCGAATGGAATAGCCTAGGCATTTCTCAGCGATCAAATAGGTAACATCAACGGAAGGGACTTGTCCGAGAAGGAAACGTACGAAGCCGAGCGTAATTATTGCAACGAAATAGAGTCGCCCTGCTTGGAGAAGTGCACTCAGGCACACGCACAGCGTAACTACGGGAGGAGATTAGTACGCTCTCCAGGAACTGGGCGGCCCTTGGACTCACAATGGGATGTTAGAACAGAAATCCAGCGCGCGGCTGTGCGTAGGGCCGTAAGCATACAAATCCTTGAGTTTGTATAAGACGGAATATCGCACCTGTGTGGAGGATCGCCAACGCTTTGCAACTCTGGGCAATATCGGCTTGAATACAGGAAACGCATGATGCACGGGAAAGACCCTGTTCGCACCTTGGGTCCTATCGAAAAGTAGTTTCTGTAGTCCCCTTGTCAAGGCGACGTGCAAGTTTGAGTAGGTCCCCCGTTTGATGAGCCATTTTCAACGCACTACTGAGGTGCAGAGCAATGTAGATGAAGATTCCATATCGGATAACCACGTAGAGAGCTTTTCCGCGATTCCACTTTTGCGGGAGAATAATGGAAACCTGTTACAATGGCTCGTTAGCTCCAGAGCCCGATCTTTATGCCCACGTCCCACTCACCTCCTCATCCATCGTCGTGGTAACGTAGTACGTCTTTGTGGGCATGTCAATTCGCGTATATACCGTAGGGACTTCGGTATACTCACATAGAAAGCAAAGAACGATACTTTAGGGTCGTCAGTTTCCAATTTTGGCGGCTCAATGTGCTCTCGACTCACTGAAGATGTACTGCGAGCGGCCCGGTCAAAACCAATGCTTCAGACGCTTTATTTGGAAGGTCAGAACGAACCTCCTGCATCCGCCCCATAGACACCATATATTCCAAGATTTGGATGTACTCGGGGGATTCCGGCATCTAGGCCCAGTTGTGTGCACGACGAGGTTCCGGGGAAGGATTGTGGAGGTGAGTAGCGAAGACGCATCCGTAGTAATGCGGCCTCTCTTTATACACCGACCCTTAGATGGCCGATAAGAGTCGCAATTGAGCCCTGTCCGCGAGCCTCCGTTGACACCGGGCGCATCGCTGCGCTTTAAGCGCCCAGAACAGCCATAAACGGAGACACTTGGCGTTCTGCGTGATGGGAGCCCACCCGCAGTCCCACAGCACTATGCAACGTTAGTCTATGGAACTGTTAGAAAAGGCGGCAATTATGTATCACGTACGGAAGATGCTTCGGGGGAATGGGAGTGTCACCGAGTTTCGCTTGGCCAGCGTCTAGAACTTGGGATCACGGCTCAGTTGCCAGTCAAGCACGAACTGCTATCCTCGTAAAAGGACGGAGCGTCAAACAGGGGATGTTTCACCCCTACTTACAAACGGAGGTGAAAGGCTCGGTAAATGCGATCCTTTCAAAAAGTGCCCCCACCGAGCTTCAGAATCACAGTGAGTCGGAATCGGAATGCCTGATATGAATCGGCAACCGGTGAGCCCACACATCGTTGAATGATCGTTCAAAGTTGAAATGTTTTGACGAATCCAGTGCAACCTGAGTGTTGAAACGACGGTGTGATACCAAGATATGTACGTACTTGTTCCTCCTTCTCGTGAGTTCATTCATCGGCCGCATCTCATTCACCTTACCCGTACTGCACCAGCCCTCTCCTCCTCCTCCCAACTCCCTTCCTGGGGTACGACACACTTACGTTCCCCTCTTTAGCGCCCTCCATGAATTGGTTACGGCTGGGAGAACCAGTTGGCTCGAGGCTCCTCGCCTATGCGTCCTGGAAGTTGATGACGTTCTAAGCGGCAGTTGGGCACTGCCGGAGAGGGAGGGTTAGCAGAGCAAGGTGATGATTGAAATGAGGGGGAATTGAATATCGAACGGAACCGGGACCAGTACGGGGAAGTGAGCCAAGGAACATCGAAAGCAACAGAACGAACAAAACGCGAAACATCCAGCGGAACTGATAAGGAAAAGGAACAACCAGCGGGGTGTGGGGTTCTCAGTCCGAAGTTTGAATATAAAAAATAGGAGTGAGAAGAGAGCTGAGGGAGCCGGCTCGAGCACGAAAGCGAAGGTACGAAGGGTATCGAAGTAGATTGAGAACTCACGTCAGCCTTGACGTTACGATACTGAAGGTCGAACCCTCGCTCCTGGATGTCGAGGTCAATGGTGGGTCAACACGGGAGGGGAATCTTAATGCGTTTGGGTGCAGCAGCCTATGTGATGCATTAGCAGTGCGTCCTATCCCTCGACCACCTGCAAAACTTCAAGGAGAACGGAAGTATTGCGGAGGAGGAACAGGAGGAACTCACCGACATCAAGCGCTCCCTCGTCTGAAAGGGCCTCGCGCCGCTAACCCGGTTACCGGCGGTGTCCCCAGAGACGGGCCCCATTACTTGATGACCCCAAGAAGGATTTCAGTGCCGCGATGCTTGAGATACGGGGTTCATGGTGGTATGGTCCAACCGCAAAAGAACTGAAATACCGGTGGAGAAATGAGGCTTCCCAAGCGTAGACGATCGTGCGCAACGATGGACCCAGGTGGGAGTCGCCCCATGGGGGAGCAATGGCAAAACTGCACGGTGTCCGCTCCACTGGACATTAACACTGTTTGTAACTCGATTCCGTGATAGGATTTGCGGACGCTCGCGTTATGTGGGTGTATAGGGAAGAAGTAGGAGGACGCCGAACCGCTTGGAACGCGTGTAGCGGTTGAGCAAGGACGGGTGCAAGGTGGAAGATGAGATAAGGGAGCGGGGAATGGCGCGACGATCAACGATTCCGGCGATCGAAGGGAGGCTGGGGGTGTGGAGTAGCTCCAGAAGCGCGTATATTGGTGGGGTCTTGGTGATTGAGGCGGTGGACGAAGGGTTAGCCTTGCGTGGGTGGGCTGGCGCAGCGTTGGTTCGGGCAGCCATGCTGGGCCAGTTGTTGAGGACTAGCGAGTTGGAAGCGGCCGAACATTGCCGTATGGGTTGGGCGTCGAGAAATGGGAGGCTTCGAGAGAGGAGGGGACTCCGTCCATGGTTCGGCGAATAATAAGTGACCAAGCCACACATGCCATTCTCTTGGACTTTGGAGCTTCGGGCTGCTCAGAGCCCCTCAAACCCTCCTTCTACACGTCCACGACTCGCCTGCCCGATGCACATCGATCCACACCGCCCCGCCAACGTTCGCCAGCCAACCGCTTCCTTCCATGAATACGGAAGAGCGTCCTTTGAGCCCTAGGTTTGAATGAAGCCTTCTTCTAGCATTGTATTCGTACGAAATGCAAGGTAGGATGAGTTGAATCCAGGACGACTCAGATACCAAACCCGAACGCACCTTGGTCCATGAAATCTCAGGTTGAGACTGCCCCGAGCACCCGAACGAGAAATTTGGAAGCCAGAAAGTACAAGAACGGGACACTGGGATCTGACTTGAGGTTCATTGTATCAAAACGATCGTAAGGAGGAGGGGAAGGGCCAACGTCATGCTGGCATTGTGCCAAGGGATCATATGCGGTGCTGAGTCATCGGCGAGGATAAGATAAGATAGCGTAACAAAATAAGCGCCCAAGCGCCGCTCACCTCTGCGCCCACTAACCCTTGTAGAAATGGCTACTAAGTCGGTGCACGCTCATTCAATTGTCACTTAATCTCAACTAAGGGCGCCACGCTTACCGTCCTTCGTCGTCGTCCCCCGATACGCGGCCAGACACATCGAATTTCTGACTGCTCCCATCTCTGGTCCTACCTCTCGGGCGGTTGTACATTGAGTAGATTATGTTACGCTTATTGGGGAAGCATGGATACATATTACACAGAAATAAATAGCGAGAGGAGGAAGGGATCGGGACTTGGCCCGTGAAACATCGGCTTCCAGTCATCAGCAAACAGACCCTGGTTGAACGGTACGCGTCCTGTTGATCACTCTCGTTTGTGAGTAGGGGTGCCGCGTCCTAGACGTCAAATAAGCTCACCATTTTAGGCCTTTGTGCCTATATCCCCGGACTTAAACCCCTCGGACCCCCTCGCCCCCGGCTCCTCGATCACGCAAACCAGAACACTGTGGGTTCATCTCCAAGGAGTCGAAATCGCTTTCGAGGTCGTCTTCTGATCCCGGTGTCGGAGGGGCGAATAGGAGCTTGGAGGCGACGGGCTCCGAGCCCATGTAATCGACCTTCCGCATATTGATGAGGAGGCGTTGGGCGAGGATTGGAACGATGAGGTTGTTTCCACTGTGCGTTCATAGGGTTAAAATGTGCTGGATCAAATCAGCTGGCCCACCCACATAGTTAGAAGTCTGTAATCCAGCTTTAGTTAACAATATGGTCCAACAGGGTGACCTAGAACACGCACATATACGGTGGGCTACCGTCTAGCTCCGAATCCTCCATTCAGCGTCAACAATTCAGTGTTAACATACAAACCAAATGATATGTAGTGATCACTGCGGCATACCAAGATTACCTCAGGAGTCCGGAGGACGGCGGATGTCACTTTGAATGCTATTATTGTCGGTTTGGAGGTCTCAACAACCCAAAGCCAAGGAGGAGGTTGATCCTACCCACCTAACAGGGACAAGAGGTGCATGCCGCCGTACTGACGTATGACCTGGACTAGGCGTCCACCCTGGCCCTTGTAGCGAACGGCAAGTGCGACGATTCCTGATAGGGCTAGAACTGTGGTCCAATGTCAGTTCTCTATATCATGTACCTACCAGTATGGCGTAGAATAACAGACAGGTCGCCGTCACAAGGCTCACGTATGCACGAACATCGCGGCCAAGCCATGCGAAAGGTTCCTCCGACCATTGCTCGTTTGGGGTGTATTTGCAAGGGTAGCCGAGCTCAGTGTCGAGCAAGGAAACAGGTTCCGCTTGAAAAAAAAAACATGGGTGTGAGTCTCGGGGTTGCGATTAGCCTCTGCTTATCACTGACCCGTATGCCGAGATTCCGATAGCAGGATAAGGACTCCATTGACGAAGACCATGCCCTGGAGCGTAGTCAGAGTGGTGCAGCAAGGATGGGCATTGTATAGAGGTCGACTCACACAGGAGAGCATAGTAATTCCAATCAGGTACAGTGAGTTCACCCGGAGAAAGGCAGCAAGGCATAGCGCCAGGGAAACTATGGGCCAAGCGTCAAGCGTGACCAGGCGGGTGGACGGCAGGGTGGGACCCACAGCTACATGTCAGACCAACGGCAAAGTAGACGACTGAGCCAGCCGTCGTGAACATACATTTTCTTGAGCACGTTACGAGATGAGGGAACGAACCTTCATATGCAATAGCTAGCGCTTTGCAAGCCTAAATAATGCAAGACCAAATAGCAGGGGTATAAAATGAGTAGGATCGCCGGCAGGCTTACGTTCGGAGATATGAGGAAGTAGTTCCGGTAGTCTTCTGTCCAGTTAAATTTGGGTGATGCAAGAAAATTAGTCGAGCGGGATTAACCATCCCCTGGGTAATGCTCAACTCACTGCTAAGCTGTAGGGCGATGAAACCCAATGTTCCGTATCGGATCATCATGTACAGTGTCTTTCCGCGGTTCCACCTCTGAGGCAGAATGACGGATACCTATTAATTGAAATGTGATAGTGCCGCACCACCAGGGTGTAAGATGTGCCTACTTCTTCAGATGTCGTCGTTAGAATATAATATACCTGCCGCGATATCAACTCAAATATTTCGAACCAAAGGCAGTAATGGAGACTGACGTAGGAGCAATAAAATGCGACTATTTCCAGGTCAACTTTAGGGTACAGCTCCCGTCAGACCCTCGGACACGCACTGCCAATATACTGACATCGCGGATCAGCGACCCCCTGATACAACCCTGGACGAAACGAATACGCACTTCCTGCAATCTCCATGCTGCTACGGTGTCCGCGAGCGTCTGAATCTGTCCCGCTGACATGACCATCTTTCTGAATGTGATCGAGTGAGGTCAGATATGGTCAGGTAAGGCTGATGTGGGACGAAGCGGCGGCTATCACCATGTCCAGGTCTTCACTTTATACTATCCTTTGCGAAACCCAAGGGATGTATCGGGTCTGATATTCGCGCGTGATCCCCATCTCCTGAGTTCGATGGGGTCATGATCGCTAAGCAATGGCTAGATTCGGTGATTAATGGTCGGGAATGTGATATCTGATCAAAGTCTGTCAAAGATGCGAGGAAGGCCGAGAGTGAGGGCGAAGTTTAGCGCCCGTGCGGATCTAGAGCTTTGATCCTCTGTTTGTTAGGTCTTCCAATGATCATTCGGTACACAACGCACGAACGCACTGTGCTAGGAAGAAGGTCCTGACTTGTGGATGGAACTGCGAAAGCCTCTCCTGCACAGCGATACTAAAAGTGAGCAGGATGAGGTATCCCTATCGTCTCGCCGATGCGCGACGGGCGCCCAGCCAGTGAGAGGCGCCTTTTTAAACCATCCAAGCGCCCCATACGTCGATTACTCCCGCGATTAGCGCCTGCGTCAAGTACAAAGGAATATTTCTCGTTTTGATCTTTTTGGCATAGGCGTGTCAGGGAAGCGAAATCGAGTCACAGGAAGGACAATGCTTCTGTGAAGAAGTTGATGTTAAAAGACAAGCTTATGGCTGTGACGAGCGCAACTGCCTTACACATACTCCACCTTCCGACCCACAAGCTCCAGCGATAGCTCCTGGTTCTGGTGCCAGGGAAAGCCCACTGTCTTCTCTGCGATTTGATCGAGCGGGGAAGGCCGGAGTTCACCTCAGAAGTCGCAAGGGGATCTGGGTACCGAGGCCAGGTACCCCATTACCACATCCCAAGGTCACTCTGCTAGACTTGAGAAGGGGCATTGGGACAAGGTCAAGGGAATGCAGCACGAAGAAAGACGACCGCCCAGGGTGATGGGCGGTATCAGGGCTTGCTCTAACGGCGAGCCATGATCACGAACTGATCACGTCTGCGTTAACCATGGATTCGGCGTTGAGGGAAAACCTCTACGAGAAAGAGAAGTCGCAGGTCAGACATCGAGCGCCTATGCCAATTAACCCCGTGCATACCTACCCCAACGAGCGTTCACCAGCTCAAAGGCTCGCGAACATCAACCAGATAACAGTCGCACCGGTTGCTTCCCGTTATGCCAATACACCCCAGTTCACTGGATAGTGCGCGGCTCTACCTCCTCGGATTTAA
Organism: Coprinellus micaceus; assembly: GCA_951394405.1. Lineage (NCBI taxonomy): Eukaryota > Fungi > Basidiomycota > Agaricomycetes > Agaricales > Psathyrellaceae > Coprinellus > Coprinellus micaceus. The sequence goes on from OX596346.1 coordinate 295,402, forward strand.
ACGACTCTGAGGTGGGGCGAGGCACTGCAAATCCAAATGACAGGGATGATTCGCTCGGCTGATAAGGCAGTCGATTGGCAAGTATTGAAACATCAAAGAACAGATCATCAAACGAAAGAAAGGAGTACCTAAAGGAATGAAGAGCGAAAGGGAGACGTACAAGAGAAAAAGGGAGCGAAAGAATAAAATTATGCGAAAATAGGAAGTGAGTAAGTGACCGTCAACAAAAGCAACTCCCACATCCCTCCACAAGGATACGCCGTAAGACTACCAAATCAACTCAGCCGACGGGGGTCGCGGGCACTAACCGATGTCATAATTGGGATCTACGCCAAAGCAGAAGAAAGGATCAGCGCATGCGGAGAGGTGGTATGAAGGATGGATAAAATGAAGAGAGAAGGAAGCGAAGAAGGGAGTTGAAGACTTACAATGAATTTACCATTCACGCGCGGTGTTAGAAGGCACGCCCCCCAATAGTCACACCAGTAATCAGCACGGGCTGGGAGAGCGACCTCAAGCCGCGGGTGTCATGGTCGGGGCCGCCCCGCCCAGAACCTTGAATCGCAAGCGGAACGAATTTACCCAGCCACGGCGCTGTCAAAGAACGAGTAGCAGCGTAAGCACGGGCGGGGGAGATGACACGGAGATTCGATGAAAGACAGATTAGACGTCGACCTCGCAGAGGGATGGGAAGAGAGTGTGCTTACCGGTCCTTGGAACTCCACGACCTCCCGAAGCGCGACCCCGTCTTAGGGCAGCTCGCCTGAGTGCATTGGCGTAGATCTTGTCACGACTTGCTGGAAGGTGCAAGGTTCAGGATCGCCGTGGACGTAGTACACGAACGGTGGTATGGTGATGGACGCCTTGCTTTAGCGAGTGCGTTGGTTGAATGTGGGGTGGTTGGGAGGCACGAGAGGAGCAATCGGCGACGATCCTTATCCTCAGCCCCGCGGTATTGTGGTCCTCGAGGTTGGCGAATAAACGAAAGGGGCATTCATATCCTGCTTGAGGGCGCCGTCCTGTGGGAAGCCGACGGCGCAGAGGAAGGATGGGAGCCGTTCTCTCGAAAGAGGGAGGCCGCATACACCGGCGCGAGTTTGTATCGTTGCGCTGGGCTGGTCGTGGACCACGTCAGGGGTCTGGGTCAGGAGCTGTTAGTGGCAGGAGGAGGGGGAGAAGGTAACGGAAACGCACCTTGGACCGTCCTTCTCCTCAGAGTCCTCTCTCGCCCATGACATCTTAGCCATACATCTCACTCACGAGCGCCCACAGAGCAACCCACAATCCACCTAGGACAAGGCGCCGACGGTGTCGTGAGTTTCCTGTGTTAATCAGGGAATTGTTCCAAATGGTGATTGCATTGACGGTTAACCCCAGCCATATCGCGGTCCCGCCTCGAGAACGCAATCTACGAAAGCTGTTGTGAGGTGAGCTGCGTGAACAACAACTCCAATATCGGGGACTATACACACATCTTGGGGGACCTTGGCCCTCTATTGTCGCCAACGGTGCAAATAGGGTGCCTTTGCGCAAGGTCCACATGGAGGAGGAGGAGGAGCAAGCGCCCGGGGATCGTTCGAGGAAAGTGGAGGACGGGAAAGCCGACGACCGATGACTGCGTCACACAGGCGTGTGACGAAATTGTGATGAGTCATGGGTAAAGATAAGATAAGATCAAACTTACGAAATAGGCGCCCAAGCGCCGTTTGTCTCGCCGCTCAGCTCCCATCACATACTCTCAACAAATTATATAGCAAGAGTTTGGAAACACTTGGAAAAGCGTTACAAGATCAGTAAATCGTAATATGGTTGGGGCTCCGAAGGATCCGACCCGAGCGATCTTGGGACCATACATTGCGAATGATCATGGATGGCCAACAGCAGTCCCAATGGCTTGCGGACCCCTCCACTCCTCTCACCCTCTCACCCTCATTTAACATACTCACAAAGGCATACTTTAACCATGGATCATTCGAACGGTTCTGTGACTTCTGTCAACGCTACGAGAGCCACGAAACCTTCTGGATACGATCAAGGAAGGCCATCACCTCGCTTAATTGCCAAGGTCATTCCACCGTTCCTACGAAATATTAAAGAGATTGGTTGGCGAAGAAAAGGCGCAGGCTAACCATTGAGTCGCAATACGATAGAAATGGGATGGCGCGTGAGGGAAGCACGCACCGCGGATGCGCTTAACCGGCATCGGTTGATCAGAAATCGTCGGGTTGCAGTAGATACATCTCGCACCGGCCCTTCCAGTTACGCCAACGTGGACTGGAGTCAATCATATTTATTACTGTGGCCTCATTCGCGAGTGGTTTCTGCTACCTATGAGGCTCTTTGGTCTCGGACGCACTTCTTGTAGACATCACACAGATATAGAGGCCACGGAAGCGTATACATGACGCCCAAAAGAATATTACTCAAAAGTCGTATACTCTACAGGTTCAAGGCCAAGGGCTCTGGGACGTACAGATAAGAAGGAAAGGGCGTGTTAGGATTTGTGCTGTTGGGGAGTGATTTGACGAATACACGAACTCACCAGTTCACGCGTTGTTACTCCCCTCTTCCGCCTCACGCACTGTTGAGATCTCAGCCAGGGCCCCTCGATGACGGAGGCCAGAGGGCTCTGGCGACATCTCGAGGGAATCGGAATCGAAGTGATCCCCAGACTCAGGTGTTGGGGGTGCGAACAGGAGCTTGGAGGCAAATGGTTCGGACCCCATGTAGTCAACCTTGCGCATGCTGATGAGGAGGCGCTGGGCGAGGACTGGGATGATGACATTATTTGCCCTGCGGGAGTAGGCTTAGTTGGGTAACAGGCGAACATCACGGCTGACGCACAATTCCACAAGACTAAAACCTCGCTTTAGTCCACAGTACAGTTCGCAGAAGAGAGCCGGGGGTACGCACTGGTATGCTGGGCTGTCTTGAAGTTCGAAAGCATCCTTTAAAAAAAATGTTCAATCCAAGGTCCCAAACGATGGTGTCATCTGCGACGTACCGACACCACTGCAGGGGTTCGGAAAACGGCCGCGGTCGTTCTGATGGCTTATGGTCGCAGTTTGGCGAGTGTCAGTAAGAAGAAGCATGGGGGTGATGAAATCGGCCAACCTAGTAGGGACAGATAGTGAATCCCACCGCCTTGACCGATCACCCGGATCAGGCGCCCACCCTGACCCTTGTATCGAACGACTAGGGTGATGACGCCCAACAGAGCGAGAACTTTGATTTGATGTTAGTTCGCTTTCATCCCTTCCCCTAGAATGGCACTTAAAGTAACGCACGGGCAGTCGACGCAAGGTTCACATATGCGCGAATGTCTCTGCCGACCAACGCAATTGTCTGGTCCGACCATTGCTCGCTCGAGGGATAGTAACATGGGTAGCCGAGCTCAGTGTCGAGGGGTGACACTGGTTCCGCTAGAAACAAAAGCAAGCGCGTGAGTGTTGTGGGCCATGATCGGTTTCTTGTCGTCACTTGCCTCGGTATTGAATGTCAGACAGCAGTCCAAAGACGAGGTTGACAAAGTGCCCGCCCTGGCACGTACACCGGGTATGAGCGATGTAGCAGGGAAGGGGCTCCGTATGGAGGCTGACGCACGCAGGAAAGGATGACCGTCGCCACAACATATAGCGGCTTTGCTTGGAGAAGGGCGCCGAGACATAGGCCCAGCGAAACTATTATTGAGGTTCAAGAAAGCCTCGGGTAAGAGGATGATGGGTCGGGACTCACCGTCGCATGCCACGACAACAGTGTAGAGCATGGCTGTTGCGAGAGTTATGAACACGGATTCTTCTCAATGTGACTCCGGGTGAGATAACACACCATAGAAGGCGATGAGAAGGAATTTGCAGTCCTGGACCAAATATTGTCAGTCCTGGCAAATCTACGGCCATAGAGTCTCCCCGGTGCTCACCCTCAGGGATATTAACAAGTAGGTCCTGTAGTCTCCTTGTTGAGGAGCGGTGAGCCAGTGAGTCGTACTGTTTAACGAACGGCCTCAAGGGATCTGACTCACGAATTAGTCCCAGGACTATGGAAACCAATAACCCGTATCGGATAACCATGTAGAGCGTCTTCCCGCGACTCCACCTTTGAGGGAGAATAATGGAAGCCTGAGGATTGATACATCAGAAGGGAGTACCACCTGAGTCGATGGAGAGCGTGACCTCCTCGGCAATCGTCGTTAGAACATAATACACCTGTGTCGAGAACGGCATCGGGAAATTGGATGTTATTCAATCAACGGAAGTAACGATGACTCACGTAGAAGCAATAAAATCCGACTATTTGCAGGTCAAATTTGGCAAACAACGTGTCGCATAGGTACTCACTGTATAGATACTACCGTTGCCGTTCATTAACCCATGGAATTGTTCCGGAAGGAATAGGTACCCACATCCTGCAATTGCCACGCTGCAACGGCGTCTGTGAGGGCTTGTATCTGCTCTTCCGACGTGGCCATCTTCCTTCGTGTGAAAGAGGCGGGCAGGATATGGGCAGGTAAGGTATGTGGGAGGCTGAGGTGGCGGTTCCTATCGGTCATGGCCTCTCCTTATAGTACCTGTTCATACCCGCCGCACTGGCAGAGCGCCGAGTTTCATTTTCGGATAGGATTTGCATTTCCCCCGGTCCACAGGCGCTGATCACTGGGATCAAGCGCCCGTTAGTAATTCCCTCAGCCGCCAGTGATGGTGAACGAGGCAATTGTCTTGATGATGAAGGCCCCTAGTTTTAGAAGGCAACCCTGCGGCGCGTGGCCTCAATTAGACTCGTATCGAGCGGAGAATGGGGGGGAGGGAGAGAATCATCGATTCCCCCAAGCTGCTCATAGAGCGTCACCGGTCTAGCTCTCAATATCCCAAATCGATTTTAGCGCCCGTGCGGATATATGGGTTCCGTCTAGTGTCCGGCGGGTCTTTCTAGCTCGTTCCTATCAATCTGCAGAATCGTTATTCAGCAAAATAGAGCTACGGTGCACGATGGTGGCATGACCGCGCTAGAGTCCATTGTGGGCGTTAACAGCCCCGGCGATCTCGGAAGCACTCGCACCCACTCAGTCTGTCGGTGTGTCGTAATTGGCGGCGTGGATCCACATCGAGGACTATAGAGAAACGATGAATGACAAGACACGACCCGTTTGATAGGTTCATCATTCACGCGCAAAAGGGGTTGGAGAACCGTCGAACGAAACCTACGCCCCACCATGAATTCGGAGGTCCAACCCGTTATCTGGGCTCAAGCTTCGCACCCTTTCTATGCCACTTGGTATCGACTCTAAGTTGAAGGCGATGGCGGACGACAAATCTGGGAACATGCGAAAGGGTATGGAGCGAGATGAAGAGGGGTGATGAAAAATGCGGTTTTGAGGGGATCGAATAAGTGTGTAGGACCCTTCGGAGGGCAGGGCGTCGAGCCCAAGGTCCCCTGGATTGCACTCCAATAAGCAACCAGACGATGGAAAGGCAGTTGAAAGAATTAGAGGAGGTACAGACTCAGAAGGGATCGACACTGGAGACGAGGCAAACGCATGGGGGCTACAAGTCCCGTATTGGGCCCATGGTCCAATGGACCGGCATCCTGCGCCCAAAATGGTTACACCAACCGTCTGCCACAAGGCTTCCGCCATGTCGCGCCTCTCGCCATCCGAATTTTCTTGCAGTGTCAGCGACCCCTGGAGTTCCAGTCCATCGTCGAGACTGCGGGATGTAAGTCAGAACTGATATGCTGGCCGTCGCATAGCGGTGAAACGTTGCCTGACAATGTCCCCTGAGGTACACACACGCCCGGCGATATCGGTAGGAGGCACACACACTCAATCGTCGACGTCTCGTAAAGGACGGTGTAGGTCCACGCGGGGAGGCTATTAGTACTGGGATTGTAGGCGAGATGGGCGCTCGGATGAATAAGAGGCAGTGGAAGGCTATCCAGGAAATGTCGTGCAAGGGAAATGGCTGGTGCAGGTCTTGCGCAATGTCAGCGTTTGTTTTCGATGAGTGATTGCGAATATATCCTCAATGTGTCGAGTATAGATAGACTCAGCGTGGAGGAAGAGTCGTCAACGGAAGAACCGAACGTAACCGTGAATGAGGGGATGAGGTGGTGGGGCAGATATGGGGACCGAAGCTAACCAACCAATGCATACGGACCTAATAAGCTTTCAGTTGGATAACAGTTAATCTTGGTCGTACGAATACACTGCGTTCTATTCCAGATTACCCTTTCGCTCCCTCTCGTGCGGGCATCACGAGGTACCTTATCCTCGTTCTGCTCAGCCGACCCCACACTCGACCCTAGTACCAAAACATGACCAAAGCAAAACAGACCTTCCGCTCGAGGTATGAGAAGAGGACCTTCACATGATCAACTTGGGAGCGCTAGACGCCTTGTGGCAGTGAGCCTGCGACCCCTCGAAGCTGAGGACTTTCTAGATGGTGACAGGGTAGTACGAATCGGAGGCTTAGCGCAGATTCGCTCGATGGGGTGACCACTAGGCGAGGAGCAAATAAAGAGGATGTATCATCGAATGAAAGAAAAAGGTACCTGAACGACCGAAGGGACGAAAAGGAACCGTATGGAGATAAAGGGCTAGACGAGAAAAGGATATATGTGAAAAGAAGGAAGTTCGCAGGGAAGGTAAACAAGGAATTGGTTTCCGGAATCCCCAAAGGCACGGGGCTGAAGAACCAAAATATAAAGCATGGTAGGTCCAGGGAGGTAAATAGCGAACGCAAGCCGAAGTTGCGAAAGAGGGAAGTAAGATATGGACATACAGAGGGGCGGCCCGATGGGTGTACGCAAGGCATAGGAAAGGAGAAGAGGAAAGGATTGGGTGAAAGCGAAGAGGATGGCGACTCACATCAGCTTTGTCGTTACGCAGGCGTGTAAAAGGCAAGCTCTCAGGTAATCAGACAATTAATCGGCACGGGGTTGGGGAGAGCGACTTGGAGGCGCGGGTGTTATGACCAGGATAGCCCCACCTAGCTTCCTGAATCACAGGGGAAGCAAAGTTAGGCGGCCGCGACGTGGTCCAGGGGCGAGTGAGGGTGTATGAGCAGCTGCGCAATTGCAGGCGGTAGAGATGGGTGGGGCAGAGCAATGCAGATTAGGCATCGTTCTCAAACAGGGAAAGAGGAAGCGGGTGCGTACCAGTCCTTGGAACTTCAACACCCGTTGAAGCGCGATCCTGTCTTCATCATGGGATCTCCCCCGGGCGTTGACGAGTGGGCGCGAGGCTGAGGATTGCTGCGAACATACGGCAACGGTGGGTGGAAAGGAAGAAACAAGTGGAGGCGATGCGTGTATTCAACCGACGCGGCATTGAGACCCTCGTGGTATGAGCAAAAGGGGCATCCAGCGTCTTCTTGAGGGTGCCGTTCTGTGGGACGCAGACAGCGTCGTGGGAGGAGGTGCGTAGGGTTTCGAGGTAGCAGACGTCGGCCCGGGTCTCTCAGATCGTTGTTGTGCTGACGCAGGGTTTTTTCGGGACCATTGGGAGAGCGTAGGCACTCAACAGCTTCTGTGGGCGGGCGTCGAGAATACGGAAGGGGTCTGTGTTAGCTCGAGCTGTCAGCGGCAGAAGGAGGAGAACATAAGGGAGACGCACCTTGGGCCGATATTCTCCTTAACAGTCCTCTATCACCAATAACACCCGTCTTACCCTCGAGCACCCCTTGCAGCTTAGAAATGCACGATCCACCTGAGCGGGCCTTGTGGACGGCCTCGCAATCTTCCCCTGTCGGCCCCGTCTCGAGAGCTCTATTTACGGAAGTCGTCGAGGTGAGCCGCCGGAATGACAACTCGAATGTCTGTAACCCCACCGGTTTCGTTTAATCAAGGGCTTGAAAATCAAGCTTTTTGCGATTAAATGAGGATGTTTAAACACTGAAGATTAATTGTCTGGGTAAAGAGAACCGCAGCAGAGAATCTATTTGTGCTCGCTGTGATTAAACGACAGTTTGAAAGTGCGGATACCGCCGTGGTGGGTCTCGCGGCGGGTTTGAGGCTGTTTTGCCTCAATTTGGAAAGCTCGTTGGGACCCAGAAGATGATAGGAGCAATAATTCATTGTCATTATGTTAGACTAAGTACACACGAATATACTACTTCAAAATAGAGAGCGCAGAGAGGAGGAAAGAACGCGATTAAACGACAACGAGACGGTCGATTAATCGGAGTTCCAATACTCCTCCTCGCGCATCAACCTGAGCCTCAACTCCGCCCAAGCTCGTGATCGCGTGGACGCGACGCGTCTGCTTGGACCATCCAAACATCCTGCGGGTATATAACTGCGTGCCCATTCATCAAAAGCCCCATCCATTCTCTTCCCTCTACCACCACCACCGGACCTGGTGGCCGAGGGACTTGAAGGGATTTTAGAGGTGCTCAGCACTCTACGGTTGCCGGTGCTGAGCGACTGGTGACATCACCAGCACTTCGGGCTCTGTTTAAACGGGCCTCATCCCTGTTTGAACGGGCTCGATTTCGCTCCTCTCCAGAGTAGTAGGTATCGAGAATTAGGCGAGTCAGTATACTATAGAGGTCTTCGAGGAGAGTCGCTCGCGTTTAATCGAGTCACAGCGGCGGTGGCTCGATTAAACGTGATCAGTTCCCCTGGGCTGTTGGGCCGTAGGACTCCCGCCCGCCCCCGCTGGCACGGATTATTAATTGACGTGTCGATTAAACACTACAGCACCCGCGAATCATTTAATTAATCGTTTCCGTTTGAACGTGTCTCGACAATTGATGTACAAACATTCGGCCGTCTCAGATCTCAGGGCGCTTGTTTAAACAACGAAAGACCGCAGAACCGAGCATAGGGCCGGTTGAAAAGGGAGGTGGGCTCACTATTTCAATCGGAGCCGATTAAACGATTTAGATTAATCGCGAAATCGTTGATTTTCAAGCCCTCGATTAATCGGAACCTGTCGGTCTTTTGCGAATGTCGGGGACTGTGGACACACGCTGGGGGATCTTGGCCCTCTATCGTTGCCAGAGCTGCAAAGAGTGTGCATTTGCGCAAGATCCACATGGAGGAGGGGAGACAAGCACCCGAGGATTGTTCGAGGAAAGAGGAGGACGGGGAAGGCAGCAGACGACGTCACACCCTGGATGCGTGTGACGAAACCATGCTGACTCAGGCTTAAAGATAAGATAAGATGAAACGTACGAAATAAGCGCCCAAGCGCCGTTCGCCGATCCGACCAGCTCCCGTTGCATACTCTCAACGTAATATGTAGTGTCAGTTTAGAAGAGCTTGGGAGAATGGTTCAAGTTCGTTAAATCATGTGTGAGATGCTTGGGGCTCCGAAGGATCCTACGAGCCATCTTGGGATCGCATTGCGAGCAATTGTTGTTGGCCAACGACAGTTGCAGTGGCTTCCGGACCCCTTTCTTCTCAAACCTCTTGAATATCCTCTAAAGTGCAAACTTCAGCTGGTGATCGTTCGAATACCTTTGTGATTTTTGTCGAGACTCGACCCTACGAGAGGCGTGAAACGTTACTTATCATTATTGGCCGAAGTCATTCCAACGCCAACCTTTTGGGCTATCTTTTGGACCCGGTAACCTTACGCTCCCTGTGGACAAGTTGCGGATATACATGGTATGCAGTCGTGCGCATTAAAGCAGGATAAATATTACTTAGAAATTCGCCTAGGACATATGGTTACGAAGGAAGGGAGGTGTCAGACTTTGTGCCGTTGGGCAATGATTTTGATGAAAAAGCAAGCTATTTACGGAGAGCGCACAGTCTACTGGGCTACTCCATTTCAATATCCTGAGTAGGGATGTATGGGTCTCCAAATGGACTCACCGATTCACGCATTGTCGATAGCTTCTCCCGTCTCGCGCCCTACTGAAACCTCACCCGGCGTCACTCGATGACGGAGGCCAGACGGCTCTGGCGTCGTGTCAAAGGAGTCGAAATCACTTTCGAGGTCGTCCTCTGACCCAGGGGCCGAAGGAGCGAATAAAAGCTTGGATGCGACGGGGTCGGAGCCCATGTAGTCCACTTTACGCATATTGATGAGGAGGCGCTGAGCGAGGATGGGGATGATGACATCGCCTGCCCTGTAATGGTTGAGTTGTGAAGGGCCGAAACTTGAAAGCCTAGGTATCGCGGGTGACATACATATTCGCAAGCCTGGAACCCAGTTTTGATCAACGATGCAATCCACAAAGAAGAGTCTAGCGAACGCACAGATCAAGTGGGCTTCCGTCACGTTCCGAGCCCTCCAAAAACTGTTAACATACGGTGCGAACTATGTCTCCATGCACGACGTACTGGCAGGACTGCAGGCGCCCAGACAATTGCTGAGCTTGTTCTGATGGCTATGGTTGTCGTTTGGACGACGTTAATAGCACGAAGCTGAGCCGAGAGTTGACAAGACAGACCTAATAGGGACACGTAGTGGATGCCCCCGTCCCGACGTAAGACTTTCACCAGCTTGCCACTGCGACCCTTGTAGCGAACAACCAGGGTGGCGACACCCAAGAGAGCTAGGACTAAGTAGTCCGATGTTAATTGTCCTACTCCCACCTATAAATTATGCCTGGAGCGACGTACGGGTGACCAAGGCAAGATCCACGTATGCACGAACATCGCGGCCGACAACGGTGATTGTTTTCCCCGCAGATTGATCGCTTGAGGTAACGTAGCAAGGATATCCGAGCTCAGCATCGAGGGGAGTAATCGGTTCCGCTGCGAAAAATAGACGCTTGTGAGTCTCGCGGGGCCGCGACTGACCTGCGTTGACCACTGACCCGGATATTGAATTATTGATACCAGACCAATTATCCCGTTGATAAATGGTAAGCCCTAGGTCATAAATGGAGTCAGGAGGATGGAGCACAAGAATACGCTCGGATAAAGTCGGACGCACACAGGAAAGAATGACAATTGCGCCAACGTATAGCCGGTTCACTTCGAGAAGGGCACCGAGGCAGAGCGCCAGTGAAACTATAGTCTCGGTTTAACCATGTCAAAGGGTTCACATCCCGGTTCAGGACTCACGATCGCATGCCACAACAAAGGAGTAGTTGAGAGCTAACAAGGGCTGTGGCTGAACGCTCTCCTGAGTTCGTTATCGGGTGATGAAGCGCACCATCGGAGACAATCACTAGAACCTTGCAAACCTAGAATGCCAGATCAGCCGACCTGTATCTAGATGGCAGGAAGGGTCCTCAGGCTCACCCCTGGGGTTATGGAGAAGTAGTTCCTGTAGTCTCCTTCGTAGGGAAAAGTAAGCACTCGTCACAGTAAGAACAACCGCCCCACGAGCCGCTCTTGACTTACTGCTGAGCTGCATGGCGATGAATGTGAGTGGCCCATATCTGATAAACATGTACAGCATTTTGCCTCGATTCCACCTTTGGGGAAGAATGATGGAAACCTAACGGTTGAAACGTCAGAAGGCGGGACCACCAAAGCGACTGGAGTGCCTGCCTCTTCCGCGATCGTCGTTAGAACGTAATATACCTGTGACGAAACCCAATTGAGCAATCCATAACCGAAGGCAACGTCAGTGGCTCACGTAAAGGCAATTAAAAGAGACTATTCGCGAATTAGCCTTGAGTTATACTGTGTGAGGGGTAGTGGCACCCACTGACAATGTACTGTCATGGCCCATCATTAAACATTGGCTCAGGTTTATAGGGAGGAGATCCTCACTTCTTGCAGTCTAAACGTCGCGACTGCATTCGCTAGTGCTTGGATATCCTCAGCTGATATGGTCATCTTCCGTGGTGTAAGCAAAGGGAGGTCAGATATCGTCAGTCAAGAAATGAGGGAGGACAATACAGCACTTCCCATTGGTCAGGACCTCTCCTTATTGTACCTTTTCCTAACCTCGACACTCCCGGAGCGCCGAGTTTCATTTTCGAATAGGATTTGCATTGCCCGTAGAGATTGGACAACGATCAGGCGCCCGTGAATTCCTTCAGTCGCCAGTAATGGGAGCGAGGCGATCTCTTCTATGATGAAGGCCCATGTTTCAAGGACAAAACGGCGATGAATGCTCTCGATGGGACCCGTAACCAGGGGTAAATGAGGAGGAGGGGTAAATTCCTCGATTCTCCTTATGTTCTCATGGTGCTTCACATCCGTATCCCAGGTCGGCTTTGGCCCCCGTGAGTACTTAGAGGTTCGGCCCTGTCTGTGTCGGGGCCTTCTACTTAGCCCGTTCGTACCGGTACCTCGAATGGCCATGAAATGAAGGAGAGCTACGGCGTGCGGTGGTGGCATGGCCGATTGTGGGGGTTGCCATGCCCGGCGATCTCGGTGGCGTGCACACCCACTAATTTTGTCAGCGTTCCGTAATGGGTGGATGTGGGGGACCCACATCCGTGGATAAGATGAGGGAGGGAGGCGGCGTCAGCGGCGCGCGAAGATCCACCGTGTTTGGTCGGCGGCCCCGACACCAAACACGATCCCTTTCGAGCGTTTGGTGAGGGACGCGTACCCTCATCCCATCCCCACTTCATCGAGGAGGGCCTTGTTACTCCTCTCGAGTGGTTTTCGGGCGCGACTTTTTTGACGTTCTTCGCGCTCGATCTTTCGTTTCGATCTCTACCTTAGACCCTTAATTAGCAGGTCTCGGCTACTACGATTTTCCGCCACAGCATCCGACGACGACCACATGGGACCTCCGGCGCAACAATCGACTTTGGCGCCCGGCGTCAAGCAGCCTGGGGCACCGAGGGATGAGGACTATGACATGATGACTGACATGCTGGGAGATAAGGCCGGAGCCAGGGGGAGAGCACCGGTTCTCAGCACAATCAGTACGTCCAGTTCTCGTGCTGATTCTCCGGCGAGTCGGAATCTTGCTGTGGCAAGGCAGGCGGCCTTGGCAGAGCAGGCCAAGGATAAGAAGGAGAGGGAGGTTGCAGAGAAGAAGAAGGTAGAGGAGGCAAGGAGGCTGAGGGAGGAGAAGAAGCGTGCAGAGGATGAGGCAAGGAGGCGTGCGGAAGAGACGGCGAAGGCATTGAGAGAGGAGGTGGTAAGGAAGCGTGCGGAGGAACGGGAGAGGAGGAAAGCAGAAATGGAAGCTCAGCAGGAGGAGCTGGACAGGGTAAGACGAGAGGGGGAGGATGCGCTGAGGGCGCAGGAGGCGAAGCATGCGGCGGTGGTGAGGCAGAAGGAGGCGGAGTTGGAGAAGATGAGGTCGGCGATGAAGGATGCGGGGGATGAGGGTGCTGGCGCCGGCAGGAGGAAGGCTGGTGCTGGAGGGTATGATTCTGATAATTCTATGGATATCGAAGATGACGATGACAGTGGCCCGAGAAAGCCAAGGAGGAGGCACAGCTGGGAACGTCCTGGTCGCACCATCCATCCAGACTTTGATGATTCTATTATCGAGACGATGGATCTACACCAGAAGCTCATGGTGAACAAAGGTCGGGAGCAGGAGAACGATGAGGCGATTAAGGCAATTATGCTTGGTGGCGGCGATCCTGCTGACATTTCGTTGAAGCGCCCCATCGAACTCACCAATTCCGAGTGGGATGCCTTGCGGAACCCAGTATACTGGGACACTGTGAAGGATCTTGCTGACAGGGAGACGACGAAAGATTTGCTCGGGCAACACGCAGATGATGCACGTGAGGAGCGAGAGCGGAAGGAGAAGAGGGAGGAGGAGCAGAGGAGAGAGGAGCGGGAGCGGGAGAAGCGGATGGAGGAGTTGCGGAAGGGGAAGAAGAGGACGAGGGATGTTAGGTCGGATGACGAGTCGGAGACGGAGGGCTCCCGCTCGAAAAGGCCGATCTGGGAGATGTGGAAGGAGGACGAGAGGCCGTATGCGCCGAACAGCAGGATTAAGAGACCCATTCCGGGCATATTCCTGACTACTGAAACCCACATAGGCTTTCCCCTCAACTGGTGCTCTGACGGCAACTTTGACTTCCTCTGCGATAACTGGCCTCGGCTTCCTCACAAGAAGATCGGCGCCCCGGATGACTATGGGTTCACGAGGACTGCTACTTGCCTCGACGTCGACCTGATCATCAACTCCGCTGATGCCAAGCTGTCCCATGCCCTAGCCGAGGAGGTCAGGCCACTTCGCATGGTTCAGCCTCCTGACAGTGCTCTATTCAGGGAGGCCTCGGTAAACTTTATTGAGCTTCAATCTCGCAGGGATCCTCCAGGTGAGACCTTCAACCGTGATTGGGCAGTCAAGCACTTCGACAAGTGGCTCAGCCGTCCTGGCCTCTCTGACCCTGATTTCTTTCCTCACTGGATTGACTTGGAACTTGACGAGCGGAACATCCGCCGAAACAAACGGGAGGAGTTCTCTGACAAGTTCTCTGCTGACTGCGACATGAAGTTTGAGGTGCTGAAGATGACGCTGAAGGTTCAGAAATCTGTCAGCGCTCACGTCTCTCCTCCTCGGCTGACACCTTCCACACCTCTCTCAACCATGTCACCATCTCGATCTGGCTATAGAGCTGGCGGTAGCTCCGCATTCTCAGGCCCCTCTTCGGGTGCGAAGAGGTCCTTTCGCGGCCGCGAGGACCGAGCTGCCGACGCTGTCTGTGTCGTCTGTGGGCAGGCGGGCCACTTTGCCAGTAAGCATAACCCCACCCATGGGACCAAGATTGTCGATGGCCGCCCCCTCTACTCAAAGCGCGACGGTGGGGACATTGTCAAGGCCTCCAACCCCCGAACCATCCTCTGCATCAACTGGAATGCACGAGGTGGCGATGCGCTCTGTAACCACGGAAACGAGCGCAGGCACATCTGCAGCTTCTGTGGTGCCGCTGACCACCACGCCCTCTCTTGGCGGTGCAAGGCCACTGCCTGAACTCGAGGATCCCCTCGAATACTTCAAAAGGCTCGCCGAGCCACAAAAGCTTATTTACTCTGACTTCTCCGACACTGTTGCTCCTCGCACCTGCTTATCTGACGACCCTACTGATATCAAAAATTTCGAACGCGTCTGCACGCCTTACGACTCGAATGCATTTGAAGAAGACCTATCCGCCTATGACCTGACGAACGATTACCCTATCTTGGTACGCAATCTGCGCGAGGGCTTTCCTATCGGCAACATGCCTAGTCTCGAGGAGACTGTTATCATCCCTAATCACCCTTCATGCCTGGAGCACGTGTTGGAAGACAATGCTCATGTCAACTCTATCTCTACAAAGAATACCTCTATTTCGAACGTTTTACTTATCTTCTATTGTTCTACAGAGAACAACAAGCACCTTGTATTATTCCTATTATACTCGCACTTATTGTTCTCTTATCTCCACCTTATCTCCATTCACTGCTATTGTTCTCTACTTATGGAACGTCTATTGTTCTTTCCTATTGTTCCGCATATAGGTTATCTATTGTTCTCCACAGTATATAGTCCACACTGTAAGTGGGTGAGTCCCCATCGAACTCTCCCCACTTACAGGTGCGTATCTTGTATACCCTACTTACTTCCAATCTAACATCGAACTCTCCCCACTTACAGTGGGTCATACTTGCATCGTTCTACAGCACGAGGACACTGTCGACGCATACATTGCGGGCGAGGTTGCGGCTGGCCGAATGTCTGGACCTTTCACCGAGGATCGGGTGAGAGAGATCCTGGGTGGACACTTCTTCGTCTCTCCTCTTATTGTCGCCACCCAGACGCAAGAACCTGGTGTCCCTGACAAGCTCCGAGTCTGCCGCCACCTATCTAAGGAGCACGACGGTCACCCTTCAGTCAACTCTCACATTGAGAAGGAGGCCTTCCCTACCCGATTCGACACTGCTCTCAGGGTCGCTGATATTGTGAGTTCTCTGTCCTCCCTTCACAGCTCGTAGTGCTGGCGGATGCCTGTAGTGCTCCATTCTTTGTGCCATCCTCGTGTCGACACCATTGGTGTCACAAGGATTGGTCACGTTGGGCCCGTAGTGCCTCAGGCGACTCACGGAGTCGCCTGTCTTCCCTGGCCCGTCGTTGCCAGGGGGTGTGCCCGATGAGCCGCCAGCACAGAAGGGCATCATCATGCTCGCTTCTCAGTGCACTTACATTGCTATGGCAGATATCGGCGGCCCCGGAGGGTACTCAGGCCGCCACGCTCGATATCGAAAAGTTCCATCGCACAATTCCCACGCACCCCGCTCACAAGTGCTGGCTCGTGGTTCAAGACTCGAAGGGCCGGCTGTACATCGATCACTGTGTCCCGTTCGGGTGCTCGAGTGCAAGCTCAAACGCCGGGATGGTGGCTAACGCTGGCGTTGACATCTGTCATGCCTGTGGCGTTGGCCCCGTCCTCAAGTATGAAGACGACCTCAAATTCCTGTGCATCCCTTCTCCCACTGGATCAATCACCGACGGCGCCCATTCCTACACTTACAGCTCGGTAGACGCGAGGGCGCCCCTTGTCCGACTTGGCTTTCCCATCCACAAGGAGAAGGGCGATGGCGTCTTTCGATCAAGAGTTGACTTCATCGGTTTCACGTGGGACATCGATGAGAAGACAGTGGGTATCCCGGAGAGGAAGCGACTCAAATTCCTCCACCGTGCCTGCGATTTCCTGACGTCCTTTAAAGGCACTCGGGCCTCTCGGAAAGATGTGGAGCGCATCCATGGCTCCCTCTGTCACGTTGCATTCGTTCACACATGCGGCCGCTCCCGACTTCCATCCCTGATGGATATGATGTCGAAGATAGACAGCTTCGGCTCCCATGGCATGTACCCCACCACCTCAGTGAGGATGGATATGACATGGTGGGCGAACGCACTGCTGCTCCCCCTTGCATCCCGTTCGATTCGCAACCGTGGCCCGCCTACTGACCTCGGCCTCTATGTAGATGCCTCGACATCTTGGGGTATTGGCATCTGCATCGGTGATGAATGGGCGGCGCTACGCCTTCGCGAGGATTGGAACAAGGAGGGAGGTAGAGGTATCTGCTGGCTGGAGACCATTGCCATCGAGATTCTTCTCTACCTGCTCGAAGCTCGAGGGGTGCGCGATCGGCACCTCCTCATTCACTCGGACAACCAAGGCACAGTTGGTTCTGTCGCAAAGGGACGCAGTCGGAACTGGCATATCAATCACTCGGTGCGCCGTCTCTACGATACTGCAGTTTGTGCTGGTATTACACCGACACTGCAGTACGTTCGTTCCGAGGACAATCCAGCGGACCCCTTGTCACGCGGCACGGCCGGCACGCGTGGGAAGAAGATTACCAACCGGGTTCAACTTCCCCTCGAGCTCGTCTCGGCTCTCTTCTTTGTGTAACACCATGTCACAGCACTTGCCATGAGTGGGACGGTATCTGCTGATGCTGCGTTCGCAGCTCGCATCGCCCGCTCACGCTCTCATGCCCTCAAGATCGATGCCTTCAACTCACGATCGTTACGCCCCGCTCTTCCCACTACCAACCCCAAACAGTCGCCGTCTCGCTTCAAGGCCCGCATCTACTCTCGTCTGCCTCCTACAGCTTCCCCTCTCAAAACAGCGAACCCGCCCAAGCCCATCCTTCCAACCGCCCGCCTTGCAAAGAGGGCACCCAAGAAGGGTAGTGTCATCGACCCCAGTCCTTGGCGCCCCCATGTCGCTGCCGAAGACCGCATCTTCGGCTGGGATACACCTTACGGACATCGTCACCGCGCCACCATCCGACTTCCCCGCTCACTCCTCCGTCTTCTCATTCGGAAAGTCCTTGGCGGCCTCGCCCCCAGCACCAAGTGTACATACGGCGCGGGGATACTGCGATTCACACAGTTCTCCGACTGTCACAAGATCCCGGAAGAAGATCGAATGCCCGCAAGCTACGTTGTGCTCTCGGCGTTCCACGCATCAGTCTGTGGGAAGGCGGCAGGAGGGACGGTGCGGTCGTGGATGGCAGGGGTGCGCGCTTGGCACCTATTCCACCACGCGCCTTGGAATGGCGGTGATGAGTGGGTCAAGCTCACCAGGTCATGTGCAGGCAAAGAGGGTGTGGACTTTGAGAAGCCGCCGAGGGCTCCCGTGTCCATGGAGCACCTTACCACTCTCAGGGTGCGTCGAGCTCGTTCTAGCTTGTGAATGTGTACTGACGTTGTGCAGGACGCACTCGATATATCGAAGCCATTCGACGCTGCTGTCTGGGCCGTGGCCCTTGTCACCTTCTTTGGCTGTCGCCGCCTTGGCGAGACCGTCGTTAGAGACCCCGCCAAGTTCTCCTCCCGCTACCACGTCACCCGTGGCGAGTCCGTCACCTTCCGTACCCTTCGAGATGGCACCAAGTCGGCCTCATTCAGGATCCCCTGGACCAAAACCACAAAGGAGAAGGGTGCCCTCATCACCGTCACTGAGCGCCCTGACGGCCTTGCTGGTGTTTCTGGAATATGCCCCATCGCCGCCCTTCAAAACCACCTTCGCGTTAACAACAATACCTCCATCCCTCCTTCTGCCTCTCTCTTCGCATACCATTCAGGCTCCTCCTGGGAACACATGACAAAGGAAGCCTTCCTCAAGTTCGCCTACGCCATCTGGAAGAAAGCTAAGCTCCAGTACGTTTCGGGACACAGCTTCAGGATAGGCGGTGCTGTCGAGCTCCTATTACGCGGTGTTCCCCCAGAGGTGGTAGCAGCAACGGGGGGCTGGACATCGTTGGCTTTCCTCCTCTACTGGAGGAAGGTCGAGGAGGTCCTTCCCCTCAGCACTTCCAAGGCATACAAGAAGTCTCGTGTCGAGGAGCTCACTGAGTCACTCGAATCCTTCCGAATATCTGAAGGACTTCCCGATTATCTCTCTGCTGTTGACAATGACCCGAGCAACCCATGAATGTTCGTACCTTTTGCCTGCCACATTCGGAAGGCTTGACTGACACCATCCCAGACCTTCACCCTTTAGCATTGCCCTCAATTCAACATGTCATCTTCGGCTCCATCCCGATACTCTTCTCACTCGCTTTACTCGCATATACATCAACGTTCCGGCCCATGTAGTTTTATATGTTTGCATTTCCGTCCGACCTTCGCATTGTACACGTCACGATTCTGCATTTCCCTCTGACTCTCATATCGCACGTGTCCTAATTCCGCATCACATCACTTAGATTATCGCTTGTCACTATCATTATCTGTACTTATTGTCCGCCGTTGTGCTCTGTCGTTGCCTCTCTGAGAGCTTATCATTATACTCTGACTCCCCCCTTACTCTGTGGTGCACACATAAGACCTGATGTCAGTGTTGAGAAGGGACAGTATCTGGGACAGAGTCTCCAGTTGGGGTTTGCCCACCATCCCTGGTTCTCGCCAGACCTGCCTGCCAGTTGTGAGACCCTGTCTCCAGTTGGAGCATGGCCATCAGGTCTGGCAAGCTCCGGGCTGATGGTCTCTGGGCGTTCCGGCCAGCAAGCTGGCCCAGGCAAACCCACGTATTCAAATTAAGCACGACGTACGCACCACCGGCGAGAGACCGCCGGAGGACCTATCTTATAGGGCGGTGTAGGTCCACAGAGAAGTGATACATGACAATGTGCAGTACTGATCATGGGCTCCACGCACGAATGGAGTCGTAAAATCATCGGACGAAACCTGTAATCAATTCGGTGGAACGTGCAAGGAAGATACGAAGCGCCCAAGCCAATTAATCCAATGCAAATTACCCAAACAAGCGCTCACAACCATGCCCAAGTTCAATCAGAAAAAAGGTCAATTTGATCGTCCTCCAAACCAATAGACAGTCATACTCCATTTCATCCTATTACCCATCCTATCCCCGGGGCGTTAGCCCCTCCTCGCTGGACGCTCGTAAGCAGCAGTAGATAACGCACCTTCTGGGTAGGCGATAGACAGACACTTAGAGCTTCAACGAGCCAGATGCCTCGAGAGAGCGCCTCGACCTCCTCGAAGTTGGTGACGTGCCAGACGGCGGTGAGGTACTGTGTATTTGGAGGGGAGAATTAGCAGGGGTTCAGCGGACGGCGAACGGGCGAGGTGAAAGAGTGATGAATGAAGGGGATGGTGGACACGATCATACGCCTCCCGCGACGCAACGACGGGTTCGACATGCAATGCACCTCCTGGCTGACGTTGGAACGCACCCCGAGGTTAGATACACGAAGACGACCGTGATCCAGACTCAGTGGGAGAAGGAACGGGAATCGAAAGGAAGGAGTATAATCCGAAAGATTGCCAATGGAAACCGAATTGAAGCGAAGAGCCATTGAAGAGCCGAGGATATTGAGAAGAGAAAATGGAATCGAAAGAGCGAAAGTGAGGGATTCAAAAAGGTAGAAAGGAACACTCACCTTGACCTCAATGTTCGAGTACTGAGTAGAGGTAAGATATACGCTCGGAAACGTCGTAGCTGAACCATCCCAGCCAGAACCCTAGATTCCGAAGGTCGCGGCATTGCGCTCGTTTGAACGACTCGAGTGAGTGTCAGGCGGCGTCGATGGCCTGCTTGAGGGGACCGTCCTTCACGACACCGCTAGGCGAGGGGAGTGCCGAGTAGACGAGGCGATTGAGACGTGGGACGCAGGGACGGGTCGGTCAGCGAATATCGCCAGGGGTGGGGAAGGGGCGCGAAGCCGGGAAGGAGCACGGCGGGCGAGGGGAGGGTGGGGGACTGAGTCAAGGGAATGGGAACAGTGTGAGCGGGGGTGCGCAATTATGCAGAGATGGGCATTGAGCTTGCAACGCGGCCTTCTTGGGATATGGCCGGCATCGTTGACGTCAGCTTGGTCATGCCTCGTGAATTGCAGGGTTGCGCGCTGCTGATTGATGTAGGGTTTGAGAGATAGGAAGGGGGGGAGGGGTGCGGGCGTGTTCGACACTGTGCTTGCCTCAGTGGTGGATGTTGGGTGAAAGTTGCCTGTGTGCACGTGTGGGGTTGGACGCGTCGTGCGAGGACGTGAGGTGAGGTGAGGAGCGCTGAACAGGCCATTGAAACGGAGCAGCAGGGAAGAAGATAAGACAACGAGACTGGACGGCGTGTGACACTCGGCGATGGGGCAATGCTCCTGACTGATCTTCTTAATGGCTGCCTGCCTCTTCACGAGGAACCCCCCAAACCCTCGCCCAGCCACTCCACCATTCGTCCACCAAGGTAAGCTCAAGAAACGTCGGCGCGGGCGTTGCGTCGAGTCGACATTCACGACCGAGAGCAATGGGGCTAGAACCGCTACCCTTGTAGAGCCCTGTCGAGTTCCACTCAGGAGGACCATGTTAGCCAAATCAGATATCTATACACCCGAAGCTATACGCACTCATATTCGTGATATTGGCGTGAGTTCAACGTGGTCCTGAGCCCTGGAAGAGCAGGGGGTAGCAGAACGTGGTGGGGAGGCGAGCCTGAGAGCGTACAACGTCACCACTTGGTTCGCGAGTAGGGATCTCGCTGAGTCATCAGCCCAGATAAGATAAGATGGCGGCACAAAATAAGCGCCCAAGTGTCGTGAGTCCTACGCTCACTAGCCTTTGGAAGCGTGGCTGCTCTCTAGGTGGATACTAATTCCCACCTCACTTAATCCTACCACATTGCGCCAAATGTGTCGTACAGTATCGCCGTCCCCATGCAACACGCACACGGACGGTTTCCAACTTCACTGCCTCACCTCGTGAATATCGCTGAAGAGAGAAGACTTCGCTACCTCGGACAAGGTATTCTATCCCTCAATTAACCCTTCAGTGGCGGGATAAGAAACGGAGAGTTAATACATAGCCTTAGAGAAAATTGAGAGAAAACCGGCGATGTCCATACGTTGGGCCCCATTACCGTCGGAAAAGAGAGAGTCAAGGAGGGACTGAGATTTGAAGCTCAGTAGACGTGACCGTGAATTAATTGAGACCTTATAAGCCGCCCGTTGGAGTGTGAGGGACTCTAATAGATCGAGCGTCGTGTGTTCTATGTTTGCGGGTGTCCCTTTCTATTGCCCACTTCACGAGGCGTCGCACTTTGAGTAGACTGGGATGCATTTATCGGGGACGCGAATATGGTTATTACACTGGAGTAAATAGCGAAAATCTTCGGTCTACTATATGATAAACGCTTATTTCTCTCAGGTCTGGGGCACATAGACATTCAAAAGATAGGAGATTCGACTTCGGGATACTGTCAACAATTTTCAGGCATTGGCTAATAGGATCTCGTTCAACAGGCCACATCCTGCTCGCCCCGCTCGGGCTCGTAAGTAAGAGTGTCACGTCTGGGAGCCCGAATGGACTCACTTCAGGCATTATTACTCCCCTTTCCTTCCTCGCACGCCTTTAATCCCTCGCCCTCCGCCTCTCGATGACGCAAGCCGGAAGGCTGAGGGTCCACCTCAAACGAGTTGAAGTCGCCTTCGAGGTCGTCTTCTGAACCTGGTGCAGGAGGTGCGAAGAGGAGCTTGGATGCGACAGTCTCAGAGCCCATGTAGTCGACTTTGCGCATGTTGAGGAGGAGTCGTTGGGAGAGGATCGGAACAATGACGGTGCCTATACTATGGGATCACGGTTAAAATGTGGTGGTCCATACCATGTCACTTACTTACACAGTTATAAACCTGTACACTATGTTTAGCCACAACATGAGTCCAGAGTTGTCTGGACGACTCACAGAATCGCTGGGTTACCATCAAGTTCAGACGTCTCCATTACTGCTGGAGACCGGATGATAGCGGTGATCATTCCCGTGGCTGTTGTTGCATTTTGGTATTTTTGAATGGTAAAGCCCCCATTTCGACACTGTAATCACACACCTAGCAGTGAGAGGTAGTGCATGCCACCATCCCGACGTAGTACCTGGACGAGGCGGCCATCTTGACCCTTATAGCGAATAACTAGGGTAAAGACACCCAAAAGAGCTAAAACTGTGCCTCAATGTCAATTTCCACGGGCTTCCCTCTCCCACAGCGATACTTTGCACACGCACGAGTAGTTGTCGCAAGGTTCACATATGAGCGAATGTCTCGGCCAATATATCCGATTGTCCGCTCTATCCATTGCTCTGCCGATGGGAAGTAGCAAGGATAGCCGAGTTCAATGTCGAGGCGAGAAAGCGGCTCTGCTGGAAACAAGGTGTGCGCATGAGACACGCCCGAGTACGATTGACTTATGTCGATTACTGACCTGGATACTGAATGTCCCCCACCAGGCTAATGACCGCATTGGCAAAGGGAGCTCCCTGGGCCATAAGCAAGGTCAATGTTATGCAGCACAAAAGGGATTGCTTTCAGGCCAACGCACACAGGAAAGAGTGACGATCGCGACAAGGTATAACACCCCTGTCTGCAGAAGCGCCCCAAGGTATAGGTCTATTGAGACTACGATTCGAAGTTCAAGTGCGCCCAAGGGGGAGGATGGCAATCTAGGGCTCACGATGGCATGCCAAGGAAACAGCATAATAGATAACTGTGCAAATCGTCATATACGCAAGGTCCCCTGAATCTGTCACTGGGTGGGAATACACACCATCGTAGGTGAACATTAGGCCTCTGCAGGTCTGGAAGGTAGTCTGTTAGGCACTAGCAATATCCAAGAAGTGAAATATTTCTCAGGCTTACCCCCAGGGATATAGATATGTAGTTTCTGTAGTCTCCTTTTTATGGTGTGAGCAGATCAGTTGAAGCATCGGGGTAGCTTCGCGTCGTGGGTCACGTCGGACTCACGGATAAGCTGAAGGCCAATGTATACCAATGTCCCGTATCGGATAATCATGTACAGTGTTTTGCCTCGATTCCATCTCTGGCGCAAAATGATGGAGACCTGATAATTCAAACGTGAGAAAGTATGACCGCCGGCCTGAAGTGCGCCAACCTCCTCAGCCATTGTCGTTACAACATAATAGACCTACGTTCATAACACTTTCTATCAGTTCCAAGATGGTTGGTCCAACATAGTTCCGGTGACTCACGTAGAGGCAATAAAAAGCAACTATTCCAGGTTAAGTTTGGGATACACCTTAATCCAGTAATACGCACTGTAGAGATACTACGATTGCTAGTCAGTGATCCTCGAATTCGGGCTGAAAGTCAATAAATACGTACTTCCTGCTTTCGCCACGAGGAAACAGCGTTTGTGAGCGCCTGGATCTGCTCTGGTGACATATTCTTCTTCCTTGGTCTCAAGAAGTTGGTCTGGCAAGGAAATGTGGGATGAGGCGGCGATGGTCCCCATGACCCAGGACTCTACTTTATAGCGCGTTTCCCTAAGCGCTGGAGATGCTTGTGGTAAGACCTTTGGGTGGGATCTACATCTCCCGAGTTCCATAGGTAGCTGATTAACCGGCAATCATTAGGCGCCGGCTCATCCTCTCGGTGGTAGTAGAGTAATAGACGCCTGTGAAGGCACAGTGTGATAAGCCAAAACTCCTGCGAGTAGGTCATCCGCGGGAAGATGGCCCTCCGAGCGGGGGGATAAAATGTACGCAGCACCAGTGCGAATATTCCCGTTACCGGGACTACTCTTGATTTGCACGATGAGGCAATCAAACATGGCGCCCGGGATCCCACTCGGGCACCCTATACGCCAACGATCCTCGAAGGTCGGCGTGGTTAGCGCCCGTGTCGAGATGTGTGTGTTTGCGCTTGCACTTCAGACCATCCTACGCTCAGACGCTGCGGTTGTGCAAAGTCGAGTCCCAACACAACTCATACCGGAGGGGGTGGGTTCAGGACGTGAAGGCTAGAGGAGATAACAAGATGTTGACGAAGGGGACATTGCCCCGACGGGCGTTAGATAGGACACTGCCTCCCAGCGCCAATATTCTCCAGTCTTCTGGTTTCAAGCTTCTATTCTCTTCCGTTTTCGACCTTCTTTCCATTATGATTCAAACAAAAGACACAATTACATTTGTTCTCTGAGATTAGTACCCGACTGGAACTGGGATATCGTCTCCCGGACCCCACGCCTGCACCACAAGGTCAACGGTATCGGTACCGGGAGACGTTGATTGCGGCAGGGGTGCGCCCTACGGCTAGACGCCTTGGGCAGGATAAGCCTAGGCAAAGGCATTCGATCTGAGAACTGTTTCGTTACGCGAGAGGCACTCACCACCGCTGACAGAGTATCCCGGTACGAACCCGGCATGATAACAGAGTAAACCCAATGTGAACGTCTAGGGTCATATCCTCGACTACAGGGGGGTTGGGGTAGAGAGAGACCTGCGGACCGAAGACGTTCGACGAGCCAGAGCGCATGAACAAGGATGTAACGGAAAGGTCGCGTCATCTTAGGGCGTCGCGAGAGTCGGGCAGGAGGGGGGCGACGAACACCCAGACCTACTCTACCGTACACGTGTTGGCGAGTCTCAGTAACCCCTTCCCCGAATAACAAGAAGTAAACACAGATATTGACCGATCTGTGATGCAGCACACTCGATTTCGTCCAATGCCTACTTAGTACCCGCTCCCTTCACATCGTTGGGCCGACCTAGCTTATATATCAACTCTCCTTTCCACTCAAACATGATGGCTACCCACCTTACCATTGGTCTTCGATTGAACGTTTCACCGAAGCCACTCAGAGCTCGCTGGCGTCGTGGCCCTCGAGGTAGCTCGAATTCCTTGGCCAATGTCCTCAAAAACGGCGGTGATGAGCTATAGAGGAGAAGGGTCACCGAACGTTGGAGTAGTCCACAATGGACCTACTCAGGCGGGCTCTCTGGCGAGGCTGGCGAGCTGGCTGGTGAGCGCCTCGGTATAGCGTCGAGGGCAAGGAATGGTATTGATCCCGTACACCGCTGGCATCTACATCAGGTAGCTATCGTAATCTAATCTAATCTATGGCTGTGCTGGGCGCCTAAGCGCCCTGGCACATGTGCCCACCCCCTCGTGTCGCAACGCCCTCGTTGCGTCATCGAACTCGTGTCCTCCAATTGTCGAATGACCAGAACTGGCTTGGGGCGTGAAGGTGATAGTAGACACAAGGACATGGTGACGGCAAGAAATGCTGAGGTACTCGATGTGAGTGTGGAGGCCGAGTAAAATTGCGGCTGTGAGGTTTGAATCGTCGGCTTCGACCTGTTCGTCGATGAATACTGGTCCATGGGTTTGAACGGGAATCGGATCGGAGACTAGAGAAATCGCGAGGAGAGCTTGAAGACTGAATAGGTGAGGGAGTTCGGGAATGCGAGACGGGCTCCTGCAAGGGCTCCTCCGACCACGCGATGTGCGTAGCAGTCAACGGAGAGCGTAGGAGATCGGGATCGGGTTCTGGGTCATGCTCCGGTCTGGTGGTGAGGGCACGTTCTTCGGCTGATGGAGGATGTCCGGCGATGATCTGGACTGTGGTGGAACCGATTGGCGGGATGGGGACCTCGTTCACCTGTGGACAAGCCTGTGCCTCGAGTCGTCCGGCTTCGAGCCCTTTCTCGAAGGCGTAGTCGGTGTCTTGCTGCCGCTGCTGCATCGCGTTCTCTTGAGCTTGCGTCCATCCCACCTTTCGCCCTTCCTCGAACGCCCCTGCAATCGCTTCGGCATTCTTCTCCGACATGCGCTCGAGCACGAAATTAATGCCCCGGCCATATCCGTGTTCGTGACCACGCTTGAAGATGATGCGTTGGTTGGGGGTGAGGAGGCTGAGGTCGTGCTCGTCAGGTACCGGCTCGTCATCTGAGTGTGCGGTTACGGCGGTAGTGGTCCTAGGTGAAGAACGGGGTTCGGGGTCGGATGCGCTCGCTTGGTTCTCTGTAGACTGCGCTTCCCGTCGCGCACGCTCGTCGGCAATACCCTGTTCGTAGGCAGCATTACGGAACTCTTCGAGACGCGCTTCGTAGTCGATGATAAAGGCGTGGACTTGCTCATCGAGCTCGTCGTATCGAGCCTTGAACCGCTGGGTCGCTAGAGTGCACCCACCGCGAACGCCGCTCCTGAATGCCTCCGCGATGACGGGCCCGGCTACAGGGTCTTGGAGTTCGAAGCGATCGGCAAGCCTGGTCAGAAGCTCGTTGAGGGGAATGTACTCGTCAGGTCGTTCTGCGTCGCTCGGCATGGTTGAGTTGGAATGCAAGGGAGACTCGGGAATGGCGGCGTCGGTTGGTGGTATCGTCGAGTCCGCGTTTCGAACCGCCTTGTTGGCCCGCTGACGTGCTCGTTTCGCTGGCGTAGCTGCTGGCATGGAGGAGGTCGTATCGGAGTGGGTGAAGAAGGTGAATGGGATATCGGAGGGGAATCGTCTTGAAATGGGCCGGATCCGGATTCTGGGTTACGCGACTGCTTCGTCGCGTGGTGCTCGTAGTGCTGTTTTCCGGGGTTTTCTCTTGTTGGTCACGGTTCAAGGTAGTGGTGTCGACTTTCTCAATAGTCTCGACGGTATCGAGAAGGGTTTCGTGCAGGAAAGGGGTCTCGAATGCACGCTAGAGTCGAGGAGTCGTCGTATGTGCTGGCAGTCGGAAGTCGACGGTAAGCGCTTGGGCTTGGTTCGAATCGCTCTGTTGTCACCAGATGGAGTAGTCCACAATGGACCTACTCAGGCGGGCTCTCTGGCGAGGCTGGCGAGCTGGCTGGTGAGCGCCTCGGTATAGCGTCGAGGGCAAGGAATGGTATTGATCCCGTACACCGCTGGCATCTACATCAGGTAGCTATCGTAATCTAATCTAATCTATGGCTGTGCTGGGCGCCTAAGCGCCCTGGCACAACGTTCGTTTAGCCAGCACGAACGAAATATGAGAATGGGAGTACCGAATCCTGAAGCGCCGACAAAAGGGCGAGGGAAGATAAGGGTGAATAATGAAGTGGTGTCAACAGAAGAATGAAACCGCCGCGAAAGGAGTGTGTGCGACAGGGAAGAAATGAACGTAATACGCGTGAAGTGAGAAGGTAAACAAACAAAGGAACGCGTGCACATGAAAGAGCGTGGATAAGTAAGAAATGAAATCTGGTAGAAGAGGTTGAGAAGGTGGATTAACATCGGTCAGTGGAACGGAGGTGGGAGGTAGCGAGGTGGTTGGAGAGGAGGGCGGGCCGACGGGGAGGGAAGGGTGGAAGGAAACGAACAAGATAGAGTACAAGATAACGTACAAATTTCATCGGGCAAGGAGACTGAACGAATCGGAAGTGAAGTGGAATTGGCAGGGTTATGCCCGGAGACGCTGGCGCCGGTCAATCGGGCCATTCAACCCGAAGGATCGACCCGCAGAATGGTCGAAACAAAACGAAATAACGGGGTAGCATAGAATGGGAATAGCAAGAATCGCAACGGAAATGAGGTGTTAATAAGCGAACGAACACGAAATCGAGAGTGGAGGACCGAAGACATTGAGGACTCACGTCGACCTTAACGTTCGCATATGGGAGGGAAAACGGACTTTCCCAGACGTCGAGGCCGATGACGGTGATGAGGCTCGAGGCTCGCGCTGTAAGCGTTGGATACCTATCACACCCCCATTAGTTCCTCATTTGTACTGAGAAGGAAATATGAGGGCGTCCCAGTCATCCCCAGCCAAGCTTGAATCCTAATCCTCGCAGAGGTAAAATCAGCGGTGGGGGTTGAGCCTAAGAATGCCCCATCGATCTTCGATTTAGAGAGCCCGTCCTCCATAATGCCGCTGGTACACTTCGTAGCCACGGCGTAGGCGACGGTTTTGCTGAGAGAGGCGTTGGACGCCAGGAAGGTCGAGTGGGGGCACGATATCGGGGAGAGAGGACATATAGGGGACCGGTGTAGTAACGAGACATGGCGAATAACACATGGATCGGACGTCTGACCTCTGGTGCCGAGGATAACGAGGTGGCCTACGTCCCCCTTCGTTGAACGTCGTGCAGGGCAAGCCTCTACTTCGGGGGCTAGCCTCGACGCAGGCGGCGTCCGTGGGTTGACGTGGGTTTGGTGGTGCTTGGTGTGGTGAAAGGTGGGGATGAGCTGGTTCTCGAGAGCCTTGTAGACGCAGACGGAAGTTGAGTGGTATGTGGATGGCGGTTAAGCGAGAAGAGAACGGGGACTGCGTGGGCGGCGAGGAGGGAATCGGTGGAGGATTCGTTTGAGGATTTGCCGGCGAAAGGGCCATTGCCGCGAAGGGTTAGGGAAGGAGAGGGCGACATGACGAGGCCGTACGGCGTTTGTCCTTGGGCGGTGGAGAGATGGTCCCGATTGGTCGTCTTCTCAAGGCCCTTGTGGCTCTTGAAGCCGTAGTTCCCTCGAAACCCCACCACCACTCTCCCACCCTTCGGCCACCAGGAAGGTTGAGGACGCTACTATCCATCACGCCCCGAACAACGCACTGAGAACGGGCTGCTTCGACGGGAATCGGCTACTGAGAGGAGTGAATTGGGCCGTAGACTGAGACTAGCCTATCGCCGCGACCTAGAACCCGTCAGGCCCGCCTGCGATAGCGAGGGAGATGTCCAAACTTACGAAGTACGCAGACTCATATCGGTGTGAGTTTGTCTATTCACTATGCTCGAATGCGAGGATGGCATGCCGTAGACTCGAAGGAGCACAAAGTGAGAGTAGGTGTTGAGTGTATGCTCGTTGGCTGGGAGAGGAACGCAACAGCGACAGCGCCATCGCCAGAAGTTCCGCGCACCGTGCTGAGTCATCAATTCAGATAAGATAAGATAAGATAAGATAACATTCACAAAATAGGCGCCCAAAAGCCGTTCAGAGACACGCGAATAAATACCGCGTAGCATTGGACCGAGCAGATGCTATACATTTCAGAGGACTAGGACACGAAGGTATGAAGGATTAGAAATGTCAAACTTTGAGTTGTCGCTGAACGGATTCTTGCTAACCAGTGCGTCGTCTATTGGCCTCCCTCGCGCTTCTGAGTGTGCTGCTTTGTAAAAATTGAAAGGACTCACAAATTCACACATTGGTACTCCCCCCTCCCACGTCCCCTCCCTCGGATCCATCGCCAGGCTCCCTTCGACGATGGAGACCAGAGGACTCTGGCGCCATTTCAAGGGAATCGAAAGCGCCTTCGAGATCGTCCTCCGAACCAGGTGATGGAGGGGCGAATAGAAGCTTGGAAGCTACGGGTTCTGAGCCCATGTAATCGGTGTTGCGCATATTGATGAGGAGGCGTTGGGCGAGGACTAAGATAATGACCTCGTTTGCGCTGTGGGGGCAGGTTTAGGAAGTAACAGGGCGAGCATTGCAACAGACGCACAGGTCCACAAGTCTGAAACGCAATCTTGGTTAACAATGCGGTCCCGACACGACAAGCTAAAGAACTCACACACTTGCTGGGCTGCCTTCCATCTCCGATACCTCCATTAAATGTTAATCCACGACCCAAATGACAGTGTCCACTGGAACATACCGACATAACCGAAGGAGTCCAGACAATGGCCAAGGTCATTCTGATCGCTGTTCGTGCGAGTTTGTGGGGTGTCAATAGCATAGAGCATGCGATGACACTGGCATGACCGACCTAGTAGGGACATGTAGTGGACTCCCCCATCCCGCAGTATAACTTGCACGAGCTGGCCATTGTGACCCCTGAAGCGAAAAACAAGGGTGATAATCCCCAACACAGCTAGCACCATGCTCAATGTTAGAACCCGTTCCCCAGTAGGGGTATCTGGAGCGACGAACAGGTAGTTGCTACAAGGTTCACATATGAACGCACGTCGCGGCCAAGGGAAATGACCGTCTGTTCCCACAATTGTTGGCCCGAAGGAACGTAGCAAGGGTATCCCGATTC
This sequence comes from Coprinellus micaceus, assembly GCA_951394405.1. NCBI lineage: Eukaryota > Fungi > Basidiomycota > Agaricomycetes > Agaricales > Psathyrellaceae > Coprinellus > Coprinellus micaceus. The sequence goes on from OX596346.1 coordinate 325,950, forward strand.
AGTATCCAGGGGGGAAACTCCCTCTGCTAGGATCAATTCACGCGTGTGAGATTGAAGGGTCACATTTTACCTCTCTTCATAACTGACCTGGATATTGGATGATCGATACCAGCCTAATGACCGCATTGACAAAGGGAGCCCCCTGTGCCATATAGGAGTCAGGGTGGTGCAGCAAAGGGAAGGGAAGTGATAGGGGCTGACGCACGCAGGAAAGAATGACCGTTGCAACGAGACACAGCGTGTTTGACTGGAGGAGGGCCCCCAGACATAGAGCCATAGAGACTATAGTCTGAGGTTCGCTCGGGCACAGGTGGGAGGATGACAGTTTACGGCTCACAATCGCATACGAGGCTCGTACTATAGCGGATCACTGTTCCAAGTATTATCAGTAATTCCACTCCACATGAACCTATAAATGCGGGGGGGAGCACACCATCATAGCCGAAAACAAGCGCCTTGCATGCCTGGGAAGTACGAGGTCAAATGACCCGGGTATACGGTGAACGGCACGGTCAGCGGGCTCACGATTGGGGAAATCAAAAGGTAGGTCCTGTAGTCCCCTTGTTAGGGATAGGGTAAGCCATTAGTTCAAGCAAATCAACCGCGCCGTAGGTCATCCGGGACTCACGGACAAGATGCAGAGGTATATAGACAAGTAGCCCATATCGGATAATCATGTAGAGCGTCTTCCCCCGATTCCACCTTTGAGGCAGGATAATCGAGACCTAAAGTTGTAGATATCAGCAAGCGGTACCAGAGTGAATGGTGTACCTACCTCCTCAGCCAAAGTCGCTAAAACGTAATACACCTTAGTTGGCCTCAATTCAGATATCTGTAACAGATGGCAATGGCAACTCACGTCGACGCAATAAAAAGAAACTATTGCCGGGTCAACATTGGGATACCACTTCCTCGTAGGTACGCACTGGAAATGTACTGGCGTCGCTAATATGTGACCTTCGGATACTACCACAAGGGAAATACATACTCACTTCCTGCATTCGCCACATGGATACCGCGTCTGCGAGCGCTTGGATCTGCTCCGCTGGAATTGACATCTTCGTTTATATATTTGAGGGAGGGAGGGTGTCGTCAGGCAAGGAATGTGGGATAAGGTGGCGACGCTCCCTATCCTGGAACTCACCTTTTATTCCCTTTGCCCAAGCGCCCGAGATCCTTCGGGCCTGGACTTCGGAAAGGATATGGATCTCCCGTGTTCCAACAGGGCATGATTATGCGGTAATGGTCAGGCGCCGGCTATTTCCCTCAGATATGGGGGATTTCGGTACGCACCAGTATAGACATGGCGTCTAGGGCATGGGGTAGAAGTGCTAACAGGACGAGCATCTCGCGAGGCCCTGAACGGGTGGAAGAACCATCCCCTCAGTGTACCCCGGTATGACGACATACTTACCTTCGATGCAATGGAACAATTAAATGCGATTTGTGCGGCGCCTTCTAAGACCACTCAGCCCGCAATATATCAAAGATCCAATCCCCGAGCCGACTTTTCTCAGCATCGTTCTCAAGGGCCGCGTCCCCTCACACTTCCATCCAGGGTGTAGAATAGCCACCTCCACAAGTCCAGGCACAAGGCAGGTCATACTGGGATGATTTTGGAACATGCAGGGTATGCGAGGTACATGAGACGTTGACGAAGAGGCGCATTTCTTTGACGAGGGCCCAAAGGGACACTGCTTCAGACAACAATCTCCGATCTTCTGGTCTGCCCGCTTCCATCCCCGTTTTTGAGCCTTGACGCCAATAGAAGACGAGGCCATTGATTCCGCTAGGTTCGTACCCAATAGGGACTCACAGTTCTTGCGCGATAGGTCCCTGCCACTCCATCACAATGTCAGCGAGGGGGGGGGACGTCAATTGCGGGAAGATACACCCCACTTGGCTCAAACAGAATCGGCGTACTATGTCGGAAAAACCTTACCCCCCGTTGATCCCGGGTGCCGCTTGTTTCACCAAATAGTGGCCAAAAAGGCGTTGCCACAATAGGTCAAACTGTGCGCCGAGCTTCTAAACGGGAAAATATCTGGTGCAATACGCCTGCAACTGGTCCCGAATTGGTCGACCGCGGGTCGAACGGTGCCGAAAATGGTGAATAGCTGGTAAAACGGCAACTCGGGCAGTCCAGCGCCGGTCGCACGGGGCAGCCAAGGCGCGAGGCAGACGGGCAGTATTAATAGAGTCGCGGGGGAAGAGAATGGTGTTGTACATCGCTACTAGGATAGGTGGCAGGCAAAGTAATAGCTAGATAAACCCAAATGACCCTCCTGACTCCCAGCTAATCGTACAGATTATCGTCGTAGCCGACTGGTGGGCAGGCCAGGTCTACAGTCGCCCCGTCAACCCTCTCCTTTCCTGAAAGACCGTGCTTCTCCTTCCAGGCGGCGCATACGCCTCTGATGCGCGAGGAGGTGACGAAGGCAACACCTTGTTGATTATATTCAGGGCTGTCGAGAGTCGCGTCGTCGAAGGTCGGATCAAACGAGGCAAGGCTCGTTGAATGGAACTGGGAGGGCCGCCAGGCAAAAGCACCGTTGGCTGACTGCATCATAACGACGCCGTACTTGCACAAATAGAAGTTGCCGCCCCGAACATTTGTTCCCTCGCGCAGGATGGTCCAATTGAGGGCCCAGTCGTGGCCCTGAATCTCGCGGTGGACGGCTCTGAAGTTGGGCGTCAGACACTGCTTCCAGCCCTGCAAAAATGTGTATGAACAGACCGTGCGTATCGCTGCACCATGACGGCGCAGCCCGGAGCCAGCTCGATGTTGGGAGACAATGCTCATGTCAACTCTATCTCTACAAAGAATACCTCTATTTCGAACGTTTTACTTATCTTCTATTGTTCTACAGAGAACAACAACCACCTTGTATTATTCCCATTATACTCGCACTTATTGTTCTCTTATCTCCACCTTATCTCCATTCACTGCTATTGTTCTCTACTTATGGAACATCTATTGTTCTTTCTTATTGTTCCGCATATAGGTTACCTATTGTTCTCCACAGTATATAGTCCACACTGTAAGTGGGTGAGTCCCCATCGAACTCTCCCCACTTACAGGTGCGTATCTTGTATACTCTACTTACTTTCAATCTAACATCAAACTCTCCCCACTTACAGTGGGTCATACTTGCATCGTTCTACAAGTTATGAGCCCCGGGCTCCTCTGATCACGCCATCCGTTATCAGACACCGCGGTAACTGCTCCACTGCCCCTCGATCGCCAATAGCCTACGGCCTCTTCTCGTGTGATATCTCCACCTGAAGCCTATCTCCCTTCACATTTTCACTATCTTCACTTTCGCTATTTACGTTTCACTACTTACATTCCACTACCCCTCCTGATACTCGGGAGTACGTATCAACTTCCACTACCCCTCCTGATACTCGGGAGTACGTATCAACTTCCACTACCCCTCCTGATACTCGGGAGTACGTATCAACTTCCACTACCCCTCCTGATACTCGGGAGTACGTATCAACTTCCATTACCACCTTCTACCCCGCGGCAAGTGTTCCCACTACGGGAAGGAAGCTATCAGGAAGTCCACAGACGCTTACCGTCGGCGGAATTAGAGTAGCGATCCTTCTTTGAGAGGCCTGATTCGGTTGGACTGGGGAAACGACGCAACGGTAGTGCTCCCTCCATCCAAACGCTTTCAGTAACTGGTACTCAAAGTGACAGCGGGGTTCCCTCTGCGGATCTTAGTGTAAAACTTCAACTCCTTTTTAGGATATCTACGTATTGGTCCGTTTTACCTACAAAATCACGGGCACTTTACCTATCACCTATCTCTTATCGTTTCGTACCTATCATTTTATCCTCTCCCATTCTTCATCACCTACCATCATGGACTCTACCACTACGGCCTCACCCATCATGCTCACGGCTTACACTGTGCAGCAGTGGAAGTTCACTGTCGAGAATAAGGCCTTTGACCTCAACGCCTACGGCATCCTCACTGGGGAAGAGAAAAAACCTGGGAGCAATGCCGACGACAAGGTCAAGTCTGACTATGCCAGTCGCCACTCCAAGCTCATCGGCTATGTCCGGTCTACTCTTGACCACTCCCAACTCGAGACCGTCCTCTCTGGCATCCAAGTCACCGACATCGCTGCTATCTGGGAGAAGCTCTTGGAAACCTACCAGCCCAAGACTTCTGGCTCTCGCATCAGTGTCCTTCAGGAGATGATGGCACTTCAAATGAGGTCCTCGGGTTTCGAGGAGGAGACCTACTCCGACTTCGGATCGCGTTGCATGGCGCACGCCTCACGTCTCACTGCGCTCCTCCCGCAAGGAGCAGAATACCTTCCAGAGACAACACAGACCGTCACCATCTCCTCCCAAACGACATCGGACAGAGCAACAACGACGATTCAATCCACCAGTCGGGGAGCATATGAACTCCTTACGCCCTCTGCTTTCGAGGAAGGATACACGGCTGCTCATCTCGCGCGCAATCTTGCAATCAGCATGATCCCCATTGGTCTTGGCAAGGACGACACCATCCTCCGCAATACGCTCAACCACATCTCCACTGGGGACGACAATCCCCTTGAAGTTCTTGATCACCTTCGCAAGGCTGACTCCCTCGCTCGCAACACTCAGCTTGCTGAGGGGACATCCACTGCTCTTCAGGTAGCTACAGCTGCCCCGAAGAAGAAGGCGAAGTACAGGGGCAAGGTCCACGGTTGGCAGAACACGCACGAGGACAAGGACTGCCGCGTCCAGAACTCCCAGAAGGCCAAGATCGCTGAGACACCTACCACAGCAGCGACTGCTGAGGAGAGCGTCATGATGGCCAGTGTTGCCCACATCGCAAGTCCCCTTATCCGTCGAGCTCGTAACAACCCCACTAATACTTCCTGGAACCCAGACTCAGGTGCAACCTCACATATGACACCCAATCGCAAGTGGATCCGTAACATGGTTGCGGTGAAAATTGCTGTATCTCTCGCTAACAACGAGATCGTCTGGGCTACAGGAAAGGGGGAAGTACGTTTCATGCCTCGTATACATGGAAAAGTTGGTCAGACTGTGATATTCAACGATGTACTATATGTTCCTGCACTTCGCAATAACCTATTCTCGATCCTCTCCGTTGTTAAGAAGAGCAAAATGCGTGTCGTAATTGAAGGAGACTCGCTTGACTTCTTCAAGAATGGCGAGCTACTCTTAACAGCTACCATCGAAAACACGGAAACGGAGGCAGCCTACATCTCCAAGATCGAGAAGGAACTATTACATCAGAGGTTAGGGCACATTGGGAAGGATCGTCTGGAGACGCTTATGCGCCAAGACTTGGCCACTGGCATCCTGGTGAAGGAGGGCACGGAACTCAACGACACCTGCGAACACTGCATTGCAGGGAAGCAACATCAGGATCCATTCCCAAAGCTATCAGCGAATCGCTCAACAGAGCTCCCTGGACGGATTCACTCGGACCTCCATGGACCCCTTGCTGTACAGACACCAATCGGCTATCGATACTGGATCACATTCATTGATGACCACTCATGGTTCAAGGAGGTCGCCCTCCTGAAACACAAGAGTGACGCATTCCAAGCCTTCAAAGACTTTGTTGCCAAGAGTGAGCGAAAGCTCGGCACAAAGGTCAAGGAACTCCGTGATGATAAAGGAGGGGAATACATGGGGAACGACTTCATTCAATGGTGCAAGGGACTTGGTATCGCACGGCAACACACAGTTAATGTTACGCTTCGCTCCACACCTCCCCTCCTACCTATGCACGACCACTTCATTTCTTTTCTCTTTTTATGACTCATGCGCAGTATGCGCTTACTACGACTCCGCAGCTACCCCGCAGCTACTCTGACATCATGCACAGTATGCGCTCCACTAATACTCCACTCCCCCACTATTTACTCCACCCACTCCACTATGACCTCATTATATCATCATGCGCAGCTACCCCATGACTCATACTAGAGTAGTATAAAGACCCCTTAGTTTATCCTATGTAGTTTAGCTTGTTATACTTTAATCTTAGTCCCCTTTCGCCCACTCCACCACTCCGCTCTCCCATTCAATAAGCTCCTGCAAGACTTCCGCAACTCCACAAGACTCCCTTCGCATCACGAACCACAGCCGAGACAGTGAACGCCACTGAGAACCTTCCACACTCCACTATTGTCTAGTAGTGAACCCGCCGTGTGACGACGCCAGACTTGCCTAGGAGATCGCCAAACTAGGGAGCATCTGTAAGCCGGACTTGACTAGAAGATCGCCAAACTAGTAAGCATCCGAGAGTATCCATGGACCCCTGACGTGTCATAGAAGAACGTGCAAGTCTGATACCAGTGCAACGTACTATTGTCTAATAGACGTGTGACTGACCGCGCGACATCCCAGAAGCTATTAGGAATAGGGGGATAGTACGACTAAGAAGCCGACCAGTGACGGACAACACCAACTCCCTCATCGAGGTCGTAACAGTTAAAGCCACACCTCAACAGAACGGTGTCAGCGAACGACTCAATCGCACACTAACTGAAGGGGTCATTGCCATGCTCAACCAAGCACACCTTCCCATGATGTTCTGGGGTGCAGCTGTACTCTATTACACAGACATCCTGAATGCGACCCCATCCTCTACATTATCGAATACTACCTCCTATGAAGTCTGGCATAAAGCAAAGCCCGATCTGTCCATGCACCGAGTATTTGGCTGCCGCGTATACGTCCATGTATTGCGCAAGGACCACAAGAACCTCCAGTCACACACGGAGCCTTGTGTCTTTATCGGCTTTGAACCAGGCTACAAAGGCTGGAAATGCTACAATCCAGTGACGAAGAAGATCACCATATCCCGGGATGTTATCTTCGCTGAAAGCACCTTCCCTGGTCTCTCGACTGTAGGGAACGAACAGGCATACACGCCTATAGGCATTAGGGACATCTGGCCAGATGCCAATCTCGAACCGGAGAATCCACCTCTTGCACCACCTCATGCTCCCATTGCGCCACCACCGCCTCCCCATGACCATCCAGATGATGGATCAGACAAGAGCGACAATGATGACGATGGAGACCAAGCAGCACCTTGGACTCCCGAGCGACCTCCTAAGACTGAGCCTAAAACACCAGCCACACAGAAACCATCTATCCATCCGTCAATTCCACCTACTCCTACGAAAAGGGATCCCTCATCTACTCCCTCAACAAAACAGCTGCTACCAATACCTGCCTTGTTCCCAGGGCTCCCTGCACCAGCTGAGGATGGACCCATGTTCCCAGAACTACCTCCTCCAGCACCGGTCGCACCTCCAGCACCTGCCCAGAAACGCACCCGGCCACCTCCCCCTCCCCCTTGCGAATCAATCCCTCGCAAGGCGAAAGTTCTGAAAGCTCCACCGCTAGTAGCACAAAGCTCCCGGCCCGTACGGAAACGGCAACGGCCGTCAAGGACTACCAACTTGTGAGTGGAAAAGGGAGACGCAGTACAAATCCAGTAGCCAGGCGTGAAGGGGGTGAACAGGTAGCAGATCGAGGGGGTGCACAGAGAAACAATCAGCTACCTGAAACAGAGGATGAGGATGAGGATGATGACAACGATGATGACAACGAACCTGTACAACCAATTGCAGCTGAGGACTTTGACCTTGACGATGAACCTGTAGACATGGAAGATGCACTACGTGCCACCAGTATACTTGATTCTCTCATCAGTCTATACCACGTCCCCCTGGAAGAGACCCTGACTCTCGACCAAGGCATGGAAATGGCATTCTACATGGCACAGGATAAAGCACTAGGAGCGGCTACACGCCGTCCAGGAGATGCGCCTCGGACACACTGGGAAGCCTTTGCAGGACCAGATGGCGAACACTGGCAGACCGCAGCACAGGTTGAGATTGACGCCCTAACCACCAATGGCACTTGGGAACTAGTCGAACTACCAGAGGGACGAAAGGTTGTTGGATCACGATGGGTCTTCCTCATCAAACGAAAGGCAGATGGCACAATTGACCGCTACAAGGCTCGACTTGTCGCCAAGGGATACTCCCAAATGCCTGGAGTAGACTATGATCAGACATGGGCACCTGCATCTCGTCTCACATCAATCCGTGCGATCTTCGCCCAAGCCGCCATGGAAGGACACTTCATCGAGACCATTGACGTCGACAATGCCTACCTCAACGGAACAATCGAGGAGCAATATGAAGTCTACATGGAGCAAGCGCCAGGGTTTGAGATCAAGAATCCAGACTCAAAGGGATGGAGATGGGTGTGCCGGCTGAAGAAAGGTTTATATGGCTTGAAACAGAGCGGACGACTATGGTACCAAAAGCTAGCATCAGAGCTTGAAGCGATCGGATTCACCCAAATAAAGTCTGACCCAGCTATCTATGTCTGGGAGATGGATGGGACCCGCATTGTTGTACCAGTCTTCGTTGACGACATCACCATAACCTCGAAAAGCCAAGAAAAGATCCAATGGCTCAAGGACTCCCTTGCCAAGGTCTTCAAGATCAAGGATCTCGGACCCACCTCGTACCTACTTGGAATCAAGGTTGACTACGACCGTGAGAACCGAGTCATGCGCCTATCCCAGACTCAATACATCCTCGACATGCTTGCGCGATTCAAGATGGAGGACTGCTACCCAGTGGGGACTCCAATGGATCCAGGAAGCGGTGCTACCCTCACCAAGTACATTCCAAACAAGGCTGATGACGAGATGATGAAGAACATCCCATACATGAATGCCATCGGCGCCCTTATATACCTCATGATTGCGACACGCCCTGACATCGCCTACGCTGTTGCCAAACTAGCCCAATACAACTCCAACCCCGGACCTATGCATTGGAAAGCAGTCAAGCACCTATTCCGTTACCTCAAGGGAACCAAAGATCTGAAGCTCACCTATCGTAACAATGGTAGCAAGATGTCTTCGGAACTCTTCCAAGCATACAGCGACGCAGATCATGCTGGGTGCCTTGACACGCGACGATCCACATCTGGATTTGTCATTAAAATGGGATCAGGAGCAGTTAGTTGGTCGGCAAAGAAGCAATCGACGGTGGCAGACTCCTCAACAGAGGCAGAGTATGTCTCCGCGTCGAGCGCTGGAAGGGACATCATCTGGATGCGCACACTCCTGAAGGAACTTGGTCATGACGTCTCTACTCCCTCACCACTCATGGTCGACAACCAATCCGCACTCAAGGTTCTCTGGAACCCAGAACTCCACAGCCGAATGAAGCACATCAATATAAAGATGCATTGGATTCGGGATGCTATCAAGCGAGGCGACATTACTGTTCACTTTTTATCTACTACTGATATGATCGCCGATATATTTACTAAACCTTTACCCAAACCTGCCGTTGAACGTCATCGACTTGCTCTTGGACTCGAGTAAATACAGAGACATTACATTGAGGGGGTGTGTTGGAAGACAATGCGCATGTCAACTCTATCTCTACAAAGAATACCTCTATTTCGAACGTTTTACTTATCTTCTATTGTTCTACAGAGAACAACAACCACCTTGTATTATTCCCATTATACTCGCACTTATTGTTCTCTTATCTCCACCTTATCTCCATTCACTGCTATTGTTCTCTACTTATGGAACATCTATTGTTCTTTCTTATTGTTCCGCATATAGGTTACCTATTGTTCTCCACAGTATATAGTCCACACTGTAAGTGGGTGAGTCCCCATCGAACTCTCCCCACTTACAGGTGCGTATCTTGTATACTCTACTTACTTTCAATCTAACATCAAACTCTCCCCACTTACAGTGGGTCATACTTCTATCGTTCTACACTCGATGTCGCGGAAGGTGTAGCTGCCGCACTGGCAGGGTAGGGAGAGCGTCGCTTGAACCTTGCTAGAGTGCGGCCAGTTGGGGTCGAGCCGCGGAATATCGAACTCCCCGTAGAATTTCTTGAAATCATCGATTACTTCCTGGGGGAAGACGCCCATGGCACACAGCCAAAAGAACGTGAGGAGCGCAGAAAACTCGCGGTTGGCAGCGTTGGCGTCAACGTCCTCGGAAAGGAGGTTGCGCACGAACCCAAACGAGGGGACGCTGCGAGACCTGGCGGAAAATCCAATCTGCACCACAGAGCCCGTGTCTGCCATCTGAGAAGACTTGATGAATAGGTGAAAAGGAAGAAGAGAGAATTGTGCACCCGGATGTTCCTCCTTGTCCCAACGGCACCAGCAACGCAAGACGCACCCCACTTCAGAACAGCAGGGTCACTGCAGAGGGTGCGCCTGTTTGCAAATATTAGCTCAGTGGTCTCCCTATCGCGCAGGTTGCAGGTAACCTCAACCGGTATAATGAGCTGCAAGAGGGTGGGGTCAACAAGGTGCACAGGCTTCCTCCCTTCGTGCTGATCTGGCCGATCTTCATTGTCGAAGTACTGGTCCCAAACGACGAATTCCTCCTTTGTTTCAGCGATCCAATGCCCCTTCGGCGGATACTCCTCGCCCCCAGGGAGTGCGTAAACCCAGATTGTTGCTATTGTGTAAGCAAAGGCATCCACGCGCGCGGGATTCTTGAACAGGATGACACTCGCAACGAGCAATCGCTTGCCGGTGCGGTAATTCTGGATTCCGTGCTGGCGGATGGCGGCGGCGCGTATCAGGAGGTCGGGCAGGGCGACGTCAGCGGGGTGCTGGCTGGGGTCGTTGACGACTGACAGAGCCCATGACACACTGTCCGGGCGGCGGACGGGCGGGGGAAGGTTGCCGGGCCGAGACGCAAAGAACGTGGCAAGGCGCTCCAGTAGGGCCTGACCTCCCTCCTTCGTTGGCGATGTTATAAGCCCTGCAAACTCGTCGAGGCTGGCGATCATGAGCTTTGCAACAAGTGAGCACCATTGCTTGCGCTGCCCCTTGGTGCAGGGCAGGGGAAGGGGTCCGTGCGGAGGGGAGGGTGACAATATACCAGGAAGGGAGGGAGGAGGAGGACTTGAAGCTCGAGTGCTGCGATTGCCCCAGTGCTCCATCGCGGGGGGAGTGGAAGAGCAAGGTGGGAGAAAGAGGGGAATGAGGCTGATCTGATTGGGATCTGCCTCCGAGATCGCTATCAGGCGGCTCCGGCCGCGCCCTGGGGAACTAGCCGAGGGTTTGGAGATTCCGCATCGATTCACTCCTCCTCTATCCCCTTGCTCGCTCTCCAGACCCCGGCAGGCTCACCACTCATGCCCCCACAGGCCCTCAACACCAACCCAGGACACTTCCCCACAGCCTCACCACCCCACAATCGCGCAGGCGAGGGCTTCCCGCCGCCCCAGTCGACCCCTTCGCCACTCCCACCTTTGTCGCCGTGAACAGTGTTCGTCGTTCGACCTTGGAGCAAGAGACCCAGCGCGGCCCCCCTCGCTGAAGGCGGTTCGTTGGGTTTTGGTGAGTTTGGGGAGCAGGGAGGGGAGTCGGGAAGGCGGAGATCGAGAGGTGGAGGCCGAGAGGAGGGTAGGCGGAAGGCAGTGATGAGAGGGTCAAGGTTGAGCAGGGGTAGAGGAGAAGGGTCAAGGTCGAGGAAGGTCGAGTGGACGCGGGAGGGCGGACGCAGCAGCGGCGCCGAGGTGGGTGCGCCGTTTGCGAGGGTGCTGAGGGTGCAGCGCTGACACATTTGCAGCGCGCAGGGTTGGTGGGGGTGCAGTGGATGTCGAAGGGGGGGTAGAGGTCTGCTCTCCCTCCGCCCCCTCCTCACTGCCTCTGCCTCCGTGCTGCGCTCCTCCCTTCCGCCGCCGCCCTACCCGCCTCGCTCGGCCAGCCCCCAAACGAGAAGGCACTCCCTTCCCGCCGCTCAACTCCCCTCCCCCCTGCCCACCGACAAATCGCCGCCAGCGCCGCGATCTCCCCCAAGCAAACGCGTACCCGCCCTCGCCATGCGTTCCCTTCCCCTCGGTGGCTCCCTCTGCCCGTCAACGACCCGTCCCCTCCCTGCGGCGCGCATCCTACTCCTGCTCCTCCTACCTCCACCATTCGACCTCGCGCCGCCAATCCCGATCCCCGCCCTTTGTCCCCTCCCCCGCGGCGGTCGTTCCCCGCCGATGCCAGCTGTTCGAGCGGGTCGGCCTGGTGGGGTGCTCGCCAAGTGCGATGGTGCTGCTCGAGAGATGGTGGCGGCGTTGACTGGTGCCAATGAACGGGGCTTTGGGGCCGATCGACGACCTCTCGGTCTAGCGTGGCATGGGAAAAGGTCAGTACATTGCGTTTGCAGAGGATATACAGGCGTACTCACCGAGCCTCGTAGGCCTCAAGCTCGCCTCTCAAGCTCTGCCCCACCACCTCCCTCAGCCCTCCACCTCCCGTTTGCCGCTGCTCACGCTCCCCCAAGACCCGGCGAAGATAAAGAACCTGTGAAGGAAATGCTTAGCACGTCTCTTTGGCGTCGTGTGGATGCAATTGCGTGTGCTTACCTTTGTTTCTAGACCCCCTTTGGCTTCGGCTAGAACTCCGCTGCCTCTGCCCAACCCCTTGCCGTCCGCTAGATATTCCCCGTTGCCCTCGGCGACCTGTACACCAGCCCTGGAAAGTGGCAAAGGTGTAGGTGAGTCTTTGCACCCCTCATTTGCGTACGAGAGGTGGATGCTTACCTTGTTTCAGCCAGGATCGACCCGACAGCGGCTTGGGGACGGGCTTGTGCACGGCGGCAACGGCGGCAAGGGGCGGGGGTGCACAGCGACAAATGCCTGGGGTACCCTAAGGCACAGACGGCGAGGGCGAGGGCATAGGCTTGAAGGTCTACAAACCAGAGGTGAGTACGTCGAACGCAGGTGCAAGGCCAAGCAGGATTTGACTTACCTTGCTGCTAGTTGTTCAGCGCAGCATCCGCGGGAGGCGCAGAGCGTCCAATGACCGTCTCGCCTTCCCTCCCTTCTGTTGGAAGACAATGCTCATGTCAACTCTATCTCCACAAAGAATACCTCTATTTCGAACATTTTACTTATCTTCTATTGTTCTACAGAGAACAACAACCACTTTGTATTATTCCCATTATACTCGCACTTATTGTTCTCTTATCTCCACCTTATCTCCATTCACTGCTATTGTTCTCTACTTATGGAACATCTATTGTTCTTTCCTATTGTTCCGCATATAGGTTATCTATTGTTCTCCACAGTATATAGTCCACACTGTAAGTGGGTGAGTCCCCATCGAACTCTCCCCACTTACAGGTGCGTATCTTGTATACCCTACTTACTTTCAATCTAACATCGAACTCTCCCCACTTACAGTGGGTCATACTTGCATCGTTCTACACCTTCGCTACACCGACCCCGCGAATGGAGCTCAACGACGGTATTGGCGCAGAGGGACGGGGTGTTCTGGGTGCCAAGCCGACCTCGTTGAGCACGGTGCGCTGCGGGCGGGGGTGAGTACGTCGGTGCTCGCCGCCTCAAGTCAAACGACCTGACACTCACCTTGCCTATCGTTGGGGGCAACAGCAAGCTTGCTGCGCGCGGTTGGGTAGGTGGGACGGCGCAAGGGAGGCGTGGAGATGAAATGAAATTGGAAGGAATGCGGTGGCGTGGCGGGCATTCAAGTGCATTTGTACAGATTTGACATGGATACCCATTCTTTGTTGTAGCGTAGTGGCGGTATTCAAGTTTGGTAGAGCCAAGGGAGTGGTTGAAGTCAAGCCCGGAAGAGGAGGAGTGCCAGTACAGCAACTTGCCAAGAACCCACACTGCATTCAGACATCGAGCATGCCGCTCAACGGTATGACCAAGGAAAGCGGGCGATGCTCAGGCATTGGCAGCACAAGCCTCTTCAGAGGTGCGAAGGCTGAGTGTTTGACTGAAACAAATAGAACTGAGGAAGCTGCGGTCGCGGCGAGCAGCAGCGCAATTTGATGTCACATGATCATTTCACGCGCGCCTAAGTCCCGGTGCCGAGTGCTCTCCCTGCCCTGGTTCTCAATAATATGGCGATAGGAGAGCAGTTTAGACATAGTAATTTCACTTTATATATGAAGTGCTATACAAAGGAAGGTGCGATAGTGAGATGTGCCTATTCCGTCCTAGGACCTGGATGGCTGCTTGCGTGCGGGGGGTGCGACTCCCCTCTTCTTCTTTCCACTCTTGGCCTTCTTTGCTACAGGGGCAGAAGGACCAGGCTCTTGCTGAGACTCTCCGTCTGCACCAGCCCCTGCCGTGCTAGCCTCATGTTCAATGACAACCTGCTGGCTCTCTGGGGCTGTGCGAGCGGAAGGCTCCTCTTCCAGCGGAGCAGAAGGCTGAGACGCATCCTTTAGAATGTCAGCCATGCTAAAATTGTGCGGTGCTACCCAGTGAAGAAGTACTTACCACAATGGCAGCAGGGCTGGCGACTTCAAGGGCAGTGGCAGGAGGGACCGTCGCACCAGAGCCTTGGCTTCGAGCCTTGGAGAACGCCTTTCGTGTGACAGCCTTTGCGTTGTCGTTGGAAACCTTCTTTGTCGCATCTTCATCTGCGTACCCAGGGGCCTTGGGAAAGATGTGGCCGTTGTGCCAAGAAAAGAGATTGATCATTGCGTCGCTCGATCCACCTCCCTCAATCAAGTTCTCGATGAAGAACTGTTTGAAAAAATTGTAAGCCTTCATGTACTCAAACCTTGATTGAGGGCCAATGGCCTCAATGCTTGCATCACAGTTGTGCATGAACGGACCCTGAAGCAGTTAGATTTCACTTGTTGCAGGCTGCTGCACAACTCACAACAATCGCAGCCAGTGCCAGAGCAGCTGGGTTAACCTCAGAAACACCCCATTTCCTTCTGTTGCAGACTGACAGTGATTTCCAGGACGGATTGGCCACAGCTTTTGCCTCAGCAGACGCTGGACCAAAGAGCAGGGAACGCAGTACCTATTGGAGATGCACCTTGCATTAGTCAAAATTTAGAGGTAAAGCAAGAGCACGGTGCGCACCAAAGACATTCACTTGACTTGGAACACCTTTGAGAAATCAAGGACACCGTTGGGGAAGTGAAGGGGAAGGAAGAATTCACCGGCTTCCTTAGCCTCGCTTGAACCTGCAGGCCACTTTAGAAGTCTTTGGAATTCTGCAAGCCCCCCCCTCTCAACGTTGTATGCAAAGCCGTAGTAGAGGGAGAGATGGGGAAGGTTAAGCTCAATAAAAATATGGTGCGCCGCCAACCGCAAGCCCCTGATCTTCTGCCGGAAGAATGAATCTCCACCCGCCCTGAACTGGTGACAACGTCAGGGAATGCAGTACTATAAAGGCTGGCACACACACCTTCTGGGTGTGTGTTCCATATTTCTTCAAGTACTTGTGATACTTCTCTGGGATAGCGTCAAAGACCTCCATGCGAGTGCAGAGAAGGTCATTCTCAGGGCTGTCAAAGCGTTCAGGCCAGAGGATAGGCACAACCTGGCAGGGCCCTTTGAACCACGCATCGTTTGTGAAGGGACTAATGAAAATAATGCATTTATTTGCAAGATTCCCCCATTCGTCGTCTGCCTTGCTAGGATTCAAGTCCGTCGAGTGCAACTGCTTATTAGTGAGGTCTTCCATGCAACTGCGAGTTGTCGCAAGCTCCGACTTGAGACCCTTCACCTCGTCTTCAAGGGCAGAGGCTCTGAGTTGGTACTTCTTGATCAGCTGTCCAAGCAGGGTGGGTAAGAGGTGGTGGCACCTCAGTCACATGGACCCACCTACCCCTTAGGTATGAATATGTTGCAGGATCCACTACCTAAGCAGAAGGCCTACCCTGGACAGATCCAGCCCTTCTCATCCAGGTCCAGCCTTGGACTGGTCCTGCTCTTGGATCCAGTATCCACCTGGTGTCCAGGTCCATGGTCCATTGGCTCTGGTCCTGTCCACATGGATCTGGTCCATTTGTCACACTGTCACACTGTCACACTGAGAGTGATGGGGTGTTTGGGGTCCTGGTGGAGCAGTTTTTTCCCACGGTCCAGCAGCCTGCATTTTGCCTGCCTACTGGTCAGGCCTGCTGTTTTACAGGTACTGTGTCTACCCAGGCATCTCAGTCACTATGGAACGACCCCCTTGAAGGCCTATTAATTTAGTGTTCCAATGGGGCCTTAAGGGGGTCATTCCACTCATGTTCCCCCTTCCACTATTCCATTTTCTGGTCCACTATTCCACCTTTCTGTTCCAAATATCCATTCCAATTCCCCATTGGGATCCAAATCTGTTCCATATTCCACCTTCCGTTCCACCACATTCCACCTTCCATTCCACCCTTGTACAGCTTACGTTCCACCCATATCCAGCAATAGTAGCAGCTTCTGAATGGGTGTAGCTATGCATATAATGCGTCTGTTTACATGTTCTGTAAGCTAATAAGCCCCAAAACATGTTTAAGCACAACTGTCTTCCACATGTGGAACAGTCTACTAACACTATGACACCATCCCTGTTTGGATTGTTTGCTATATATCTCTGTGAATTCTTGTCCAATAATTATCATTTGAGTTCTATTAGAAAGGCTTTAGCTTCCACCCTCCATACATGGTCTGTATGTTGCTCTTTGTCCATTGCTAACTTTGAAAACACCAAAATATATGGATTTGCTCTTATTCTGCAACAAGCAGCCTGCAGTGCTCCAGTTAATATCAGGCATTTTCAAGTCTACAGAATGGATTCAGAACATGCTTTTGCATAGAACAACAGGAGTATATAGCCTCAACCGCCTAACCCAA